>CM068375.1:246800641-247400641 GCA_034769895.1 Magicicada septendecula
AGGAGGAGGAGGAGGAGGAAGAAGAAGAAGAAGAAGAAGAAGAAGAAGAAGATTCAAACCTGTTTTAAATTATGTTTTGAAATATTTGTGGTGAATGGAGGAGGGCTATAAACTTTGAAAAAGTTTTACTCAAGATAACAATAATGTCTACATGTGGTGAAATTGTTACATCATCAGCATTAAAAATTGGGTCACATGTGTCAAGTCATTCTGTATTTGACCCAGAGCTTGGATATATATTTTAGTGGCTAAAAATGGTAGTTTTAATCATCGAAACATGCGAGTTGTAATGGGGCGAAAAAGGGTATTTTAAATTTTATTTAAATCATACATTTATTGGCCAACGCTGCCAGTCCTCTACAAAGAACAGTTTCGTCAATCAAACGAAGAACGCAGTAACAGGGCAGTGTGAGCGAGGCATGACATTGGAACGCAACACAATTCCAAGAAATGCAATGTTGTGTTACACTCCCGGACGCACGACCCACAGCATGTGCGCGGGAGCGATGCTTACAAAATGTCGAGCTGGAGAATTTCTTTTGCCACGAGGTTTGGTGACGGCGGATGTGGCGGAGAAAACAGCAGAGGCCACGCCTACCGGTGCCTATATATCGTCACCATTGAATATTCTCAACACCTGATGAACATTGAGAAAGCCGTACTAAGTTCACGGCGGCTAACTGTTTAGGCTCAGAAGGCATTGCCTTCCCTGTAAAACCAGCAGCAGGGTGGGAGTTAGTGAACAGTTCCCGCTCCCAGTCTTATAACGTCTAGAGGCCAAGCTTGGCCAAACAAATTTTGTGCTATTTATTTTTGTTTTATTAAGGGTCGGCCGACCTAAATAGTGTCTGTGAACGATGTCGGAGACAGTGTAAAATGAAAATAATTATGAAGCAGTTACATTTAAATTTATGTGAACTAAGGTTTTGTTTTTGTACACCAAACCCTGGAACTATGTGAGACGCAAAACGCGGAGTTAACTACGACGCCACACCAAGTAACCGTATTATAACAATTTATTATCAATATTCCATATAAAAGGGGGAATGATTTAAATTATGGGGTTTTTAAATGAATGAAAGTGTGTGTGAGCAAACTGGGCTGCTTATTTAGTTTTAGTAACATGGTTAGAGTTTAATTATTAGCGGTAAGTGTTTCAACAAATTTGGTTTCCTGTATAATGTACATAAAGTCAAACATTTACAATGGGTATTATCTATTAAATTTCAATGAATAGTACAGTGATTACTGTCCATGTAACGTAAAATAAATTGTTTACAGAGGAGTTTTGATACTATTTAGATGATGAATTTAGATATAATAAAACAGTGTTAATTTACCATATCAAGATGTATTGGTCATTGTGTTTACCTATTTCTCTCTGCTAAAAAGTACACCAGACGAGACCCTGGAAGTTTACGAAAGGTAGGTGATGCCACAAAATTCAACATTTTATTATTTCATTAATCTGTACTGCTTTAAATGGTGCCCTAAACAGGGACAAAATTCAATATTTTAAGAATCCAAAAACAAGTAATGCTTTAATTGGTGCCCGAACAGGGACTTTGTAAATTAAAAAATTTGTTAAATCAAATTAATTTACAAACTGGTCGAAAATGGCAGAGGGAAATAAGAATGCAACTTTGTGTGAAGGTGTAGAAGTGGAGTTAAATTTAAATGTGACACAGGACAATTTAATATCAACAAATATTAATGAGAGCGTAGACAATACAACAGACGAATTAACGATTGAGACAGTAGACGCAAAAATAAGCGATAATGTAAATATATTTAACCAATTAACGTTGATGATGGAAATGATGTCAGGAATGAAAACTGAAATCAAATCAGAGATAAACATAGTAAATGATAAACTTGACAAACAAGACGAGAAAATGAAAACAGAAAATAATAATTTAAAAACGAGTTTGAATGAATTTAAGATTGAAATTAAGTCAGAAATAAATGCTAGTAACATAGAACTGAAAACGGAAATAACCAAACAAGACAAGAAATTAGAAGAGCAGAATAAAACTATTGCGGGAGTAAAAAATGAACTGACTATAGATATAAATAAAATACAAACCAAAATGAAAAATGATATAAAAATAATTAACGAAAAACAAAATGAGAAAATGCTAGAGACAAATAAAAAATTTGACGCGTTAACAAATAAATTTAACGATAAAATTAAAAAGCAAAATGACAAAATTGACAGTAATGTTCAATGTGTAATTAATGAGTGTGAGCAAATTAAACAAGCAAATAAAATACAAGAAAATATAAATGATGAATTCAGAAGTAACTTTGAACAAGTTGATGCAATTAAAATTAATGTAACTAGTTTAAAAAATAAACAAACAGAACATGAGCGTGAAATAATTAAAGTCAGAGAAGATTTGAGTGTAACCATTAATCAGAAATTAACTAATGTAAGTGAGAGAGTGAACGTGGAAGTGGAATTAGGGTATTTTAGTAATGAAAGTAGGGGGGTGAACCCCATACAATTTTTGAACTCTGTAAAAAGTTTCAATAAATATAACCAAGAAAGTTGGAAGATTAAATTAGTAAGAATTTTAAAATACTTTAAAGGGGATGCTAAAATATGGACGGATGCTCATAATGATAACTGGGTAGATTTTAATGAGTTTGAACAAGCATTTAAAAATAAGTACTGGTCAGAAGAGAAACAAGAGGGATTACGTAGTACCATAATGGGGTGGGGCAATTTTAATATTAAACACATGAGTATTACATCGTATGTGACGAGACTATATAGTCAGGTTAAATACTTAGAACCACCAATGCCTCTTTCATCGTTTATAAGATACATTAGCAAGTATTTACCTAAGGACATACGGTCCACAATCAGAACCCGGGAGTTTGCTAATATTGCTGAATTAGAAAAGATATTAGAAGCGTATCAAAGTATGAAATAGGAAGAAGATAACAAATATCAATTTAGAGATACTGAAGTAAGACAACCAGACCATTTTATTAATAATGTGAGTAGATCAGGGGAGGGGGCGTGGTTATGTCCAAACCCTAATTGTAGAGCTAATAACTATAACAGTTCGCACAATCAATGCTATAGGTGTCAGGGTCCGAGGAAAGTGCTCAAGGGAGAGTGGAGAATTATAATCGAGGTTTTGAACATAATGGGTTTAGAGGGAATCATAGAGGGAGAGGCTTCACCAGTAATCGGGGAATGCCGGGAAATTTCAACCACAGAGGTAGAGGGGGATATGCTAGTAACCCAAATGACACTAGGGGTGTAGAAGCACCCGCTAATAATCAAAACAATAGAGGGGATCACAGGGGGGTTTACAGCGAACCACCACCTCCAATACAGTTAAACTAATCAGGGCGGTTGAAAAGGAAAGCCCCCAGCCGTCTAGAAATCACATGACAATAGGGTCACTTATCACTAACATACATAATGATTTATCCGATGAAGAAGTGGGGAGAGCAGCAATACTTTTGGATGGCGGACTTTGATGCCGAAGTGTTTAATTCTAAATACACTTTTCTAGTAGATTCAGGGAGTGAACTGACTGCGATAGATGATAAAATTTTTGAAAAAATAAAAAGTCAAACTACAGAGGCAATTCCACAACTACCAGTACTGGGAATTAGTGTTATAGGGGTAACGGGTGTTCGCAGTAAAAAGGTAACTAAACAAATAATGCTACAATTAAAGGTAAATAAAAACACGATAAATGTACCTTTCTTAGTTATTCCAGGCTTAAATATGGGAGCTATATTGGGTAATGATTTTTTAAATAATTTCAAAGTGGAGTTGAACTATTACACAGACCATGAAATTAAACAATGATAATAATATAATTGAAATACCATTTATGCAAAAGAAAACTGTAGAAATGAAAGCGTTAAAAATAATTAATAAGGAAATGTTAATTTCTGATAATGATATAAACGAATGTAGGCCCTTGATGATTAATTATTGTAACTTGAGGGTAAATAATAATGAATTATTTGAAACTGAAGATAGTTGGGGTGAAAAATGAATAAAATCCTATATCAAGATGGGGAATTTAGCTACCAAGATAGGGAAAAAGTAGTACTAATAATAAACAAAAATAAATCAGTTTTTTCAGACGAACCAGGTTTAGTAAAGATGTAACGGGGCTATTTTGAAGGGATATATATTTTATTTGCAAATTATCAATTATCTGGGACTGATTTGTTTGGACATCCTTTACGGTCACTCAGACATGCTTGTTGGACACCCTGTATTAAAATCCGTGCCTCCGTGCCAGTCAGAGCAAGGCACAAGAACGATAACAAAGGAATGTGACTGTAAATGTGCGCCCGTGCGCCATTGGCAATAATCTCGACGCCAAACTCGGCAACAGAACTGAACAACACGTGACTAATTAGACCAGGCTACGTGAGCGGCTCAGCCAATCACCGCTCGAGCTGGCGGAAGTGAGCATTACCGACGCCTGGAGGAACGTCGGTCAGTCGGAAAATAACATCTTAACCCGCCGGATGCGAACAGCAGTGCGTCCGCCGACTGGACACAAATTTTCGTCTTCACTATATAACAAAATGTAAATCAGTAGTGGCGTGGGTGCGAGGCGGCAGCGGCCGTTGGAACATAACGGGCTGGCGGGCCGAAAAGTTATTAATAGTGTAAATATGCAAACATGTGCACAGTGCGATGTAGCCAGGGAGGCGCCGTGAGTAAATCAATTACCAGACAATAATTAACTTTTATTTTTTTACGTACAGAGCTCTAAATAAGTGAAATTTTAAAGATTGAATGACTGAATGTGTGTATGCAATTACTGGGCTGTTTTTTTTTTTTTTTTTTAAATATATCTATACAATATAAGTAAACGTTAATTGTTTGTATTTTTCTATTGGTGTATGGCTCGGAGAAAAGTATGTTAACATATAAGATGTTAAGGTGTTAACTGAGTTAAAGTAAGATAACAGTAAAATATGTGTTTCGTAGTATCAACATGTGTTAGTTTAGTTATTACGCCATAACCATTTCCTATTCTGTGTTGACAACTTCGTCTAACGTTCTAGGGGTTTTCTGAGTTTTAAGGGTAGTCAGATAGTGGGACTTTTATAAGGGCAAGAGTGTAGAAGGTTTCGATGTATAACCTTAAAACATCGTGGCAACCTGGGCAGTTTCTTTTAAGGTAAGTTTAATGGGGACCATGACAGTAAGGAAGCGGTGAGTATTATACGAGTGTATTATTAAAAACAAAAAGGGTGAAAGACAAGTATCTTTACAGTGGCGACCCTGCCAGGATGTTCGTATAAATATTATATGAACTAGACCTGTTTTGAGGCACAGAAAATAGGAATTGGTAACAGCGTATTTGTTGAAATTATCGTACATAATTACGTTAAATAAGGTTATGTTTGGGTAGAGCTATTGTGTGTTTACTTTTACGTATTGCTAACTGTTTTATGTGTGGGGTATTTTGATTTAAGTGGGCGTAATATAAAGGGTATTATATAAGTAATATAAATAATTTTTGAACATGGGCGAAGTACAAGATAAGGATATGGGTTTCGAGTGGGATATATGGGAAGACGAATTTAGAGGGGTTGTAGATAAAATGACAGACGAGGAGTGGGGTAATTTGGATGATAATTTAACGCGGATGGAAGAACAAGAAGAGGGAATATTTGCCGAAATTAAAAAGCACAGTGATGATATTGGTAGTAAGATGACGAACGATAAAGGTAAGATAGTTGAAGCGATAGTGGTAGAAAATAAGACAGTAAATAGACCTAATGTTAAGGATGATAGTATAATGGGGGCAGAAAGTGGTGAAGAGACAGACCAATCTAACAAGAATAAAGACGATCAGGTAGCAGATAATAAGGTAGGCCTAAGTAACGACGAGATTGAAGTGAGCGAGTCAGTTGTCATAGGGGGAGTTCGATGTAATAGCCAATTTGGAAAAGACTTGATGAGTCTGCTAGTTAAACAGTTTGATGAGTTAAAAGCAATATGGAATAAACAAGACGAGAAGTGGGATGGAGATAAATGTCAATTAAAGGAGAACACAGAAGCTGAATTAAAACAGGTAAGTGTTTGTGGTGGTAGTAATATAACGAAAAGTAGCGATGGAACAGTAGACAAGGTAAGTGGTGGTGTTAATATAAGTAATTATAATGATATAGTTGAAAATGGGGTATCAGAGAGTGATGATAATGAGGTTAATTACAACTCTGCGAGTGAGTGAGAAATGGGTTGCAAAGGGGTAGAAACAGATAGAGAGAGAGTATGAAGATAGTGTACAAGTAGAGGGATGGCAGAGGGTAAATTTTTTCCAAGGTGTTGTGGGGGGTGAAGAAAAGTCTTCACGAAGGTATTGGGTAGAAAAGTGTTCTACTGATAATTGTTTTTTGAATTTTGTTGTTGTTCCTGGAGAAAGCAGGAAATGTTTTAATGTAGCAGTACCCTCTGCATGGAGTGAGAGAGAAAATGTGATATGGTGTTGTGATGAGAGAAAGAGAGAGATAGAGATTTTTGAAATAAATAGAGGTTATGAAAGGTTGGTGCAGGTGTTAGATATTGAGAGAGATGAAAAAAGTGACTTACCTGGTAAAATGGAGATGGATAATTATTTTGAGGATGATGATAAAATAACTGACTTGATGTTGAGTAAAATTACTGATGGAGACTGGACAAAAATAACTAACGTTGACAAGGTTTATGAAATGATAAAAGGGAATAATCCTATAAAATATAATGGTACAATGAATGAAATAGAGTTAATGGGGTATAATAATAATAATAATAATAATAATAATAATAATAAATTGAGTGTGAGTAAGAATGAGAAGTGTTATAAAAAATTAAGACTATTACACGATGATGGAGGTTGAATTAAAAAATCAGGGTATGGACATTCTAAATATTTTAATGTATGGTTATGACCCTGCTGAATTAGGAAATGAAGTGTGGTGAATTGAACAATTAATGATGAAGATTTGTAAATAAATTTTAGTGAAATTATCTGTGTTTGTATTGTAACAGGTGTGATGTAAACAGTATGTGTATGTAGTAGAAATTGTTTTAATAATAATAATAATATTTTGACAGACTAAATAAATAATGAGAATAATTTTGAAGACGATAATTAATGAATTGTAATTGTTTGGAAATAATATAATTAAAATGTTGTGTTTTCAATAATTGATTTAATTAAAATAATTTGAGATGTTTAAATATTTTGATTGATTTAAAATGTTATATAATTGAATTTTGAGGATGAATTTAAATTATTTTATGAGATTTAAATTTGATAATAATTAATAAATAAATAAATGTTAAATTGTATTTGGTCTGTGGAATAACATGATTGTTAAAATGTTTCAGAAGGTACATGGAGTTATTGGTGTTTGGTGTTTATATTTGTGTATTTATGACAGTGTATGAGTGATATACTGTAAGTATAAATTTTATAATGCAATTTAGGTAAAGTAAAACTTTGTATAATTTTGAAATGTATCACTAGGAAGGTCATTCACCTGACCAGGAAAATCAGCTGACTGCTGGAGTTATAAGTGTAGTATGTCACTTACAAATAATTCGCAAAATTTATCAATGTAATTGAATGTCTGAATGATTAATGTTGGAATAATAGGTTTTCAATGTGTTAAAAGATTTTAATTTAAATGATGGAAATAATTTGAGGGAGTTAAGAATTTTAAATGGTTTGTAAAAGGTGGTAAATGTTAGAATTTGGGTGAGTAATATTTCATTAGGACATGTAGATCAGTCCAAGTTAAGTTTAAAAGGGGAGTTGAACAAAGTAAGATTGTTATGAGTAAAAGTAATGTAGAATTTGAGAGGTAATAGTGACACAGTAGCTATGGGGAAAATATGATATACACATGATACATATGATAGAGTAATGGTTGATATTTTGAGATAATAAATAAATGGAGATATTTTGTAGATGAAAGTGATGTAATGGGAGAGTAATTAGTTGATAGTGGAATTTTGTAAGGGGGGTGGTGTGATAAGAAGTCCTCAACGAAAAGCGTTGTGGCGGGAAGGGACCGATTAGCGCCGGAAAGGGTTACCTAGGGGGAGTCCAGGAACCAACATAAGGGAGTGAGCAATGGGAAGGGAACACACATCCTGAGTACAAAGGGGTAGAGAGTATTTTTTTTAGATAAGGGTAGAATGATGCGAAATGAGCTGAGTTGTAAGTTAGAGGTAGAGAATGGAGATAAATATTTTGAGAGATGGGTGTCATACTAGTTAAAGCTGTTAGTGAGTATTAGAGTCAGAAGGGAGGAAGATTATAATATATAATGCCAAGTTGTAAATTGAAATGTAATAAATGGTTGAGTCACCCAAACTAATTGAGAATGAAAATGTTAAAGAAAGTAAATCATAGTCAAAACATAAAATTAAATGAAACAAGTGACAGATTTTAATAGAAGTTGAAAATCATTCAAGCTAAAATGTGTAAATTTTGGTCAATTTAAATGTAAATTTTATTGTTTATAGTAAGATGATAATAACCATGCTAATTTGGATGTCTTATTTTATTATATGGTATTGTGTTTAAAGGTAAAGAATTTTAAAGATGTTCTATGTACTTTATGATGTAGCCCTGTGTATAACATATGTATGTCAAGGTCGTTGACTTGACCCAGAGAGATCAGCTGATGGTTGATGTTATAGACAAGACCAGTTTCTAGTAATTGATTGATGCAATCTTGTCGTTTAATTTAATTAAATAATTTTAAATGTTTCTGAATATTTTAACGTAATCGCTTCAGAGGTACTTCCCGCGGCGTCTTTGGATGTGACCTATTGTGCTCGTCTTATTTAATTACGCCCCACTGTTGTAAGCGCCAATTTGTAACGTAATTGCTTACAGGTGTGAGATGTCCGTCTTATTCAAGCCCCAATGTTGGGTTCGCCAATTTGTAACGTCCCGCGGGTATTAGCTAATGTCAAAGTACCTTTTTGCGATCGTCACTTATGATTTATAATTATTAATGTTTAAATCAATCGGATTTGAAGTTTACCAAACAAAACAGAAGTCGAGCATGTGTGATTTGGTAAGAGATTGAGGAAGTTGTTTAATCTTAGTTAGAAGAGAGAGTACGAACAATTTGGTTACACCCAGAGTATACAATTTCTTATTTTTAAATATTCGCTGTTCATAAGATCAGCTGATTTTGACATCAACCTCAAAATGTTAGGTTAACCAAACACCACTGTTCGGTAATACTCCCCGGTGGATAGTCCTCTTCTTGGCTCACTAAAAATCTACAACAACTACCCTCTACAATAAAGAATACACATTTGATTATTTAACATACAATATTCAGAGTATTTATTTGTATAATATTGATTTCCTCTTCTTCCAGTATGCAAATATTATAATCATCTTTTTCAGTCAATAATACATTGGATCGATTTAGTTAGGTAAACATTTGAATTATCATAAAATATATTTTTGATGATTTTATAATTTTATCCTTAATTAGACATTAACCAACATATAATTCATTTTATTAATTTCTTGTAGTATCCTTACACTGCACTATTTTCTTCTGCCATTTTCCTCATACAGTATTATTTTATTCTTATTATCATCTTATATTTAACTCTTTTATTTTTAACCCTGGGTTATCTTATATTCAAACATAATTATTTTATTAAATATAAAATTAAACCTAGGTACTAAATTTTAGTTGCCTACACAATACAAATCATACAATAATTAAACAAAATACACAACTGGTTAGTAGCATCACAGTCTACTATTATAATCAATAGTTTCTACATCTACAGCACAAGTCTGTAAGATGCTCCCTTCAAAGTCACTTATTTACTCACTGGGTACACTATAACTCACTTGTTACACTTTATATCAATTAAATATAGTTTATAATGTTTGGTGATATAAAGTAATTTAGAGCTAGGTATATTATACCCATTTCTGACCTTTATGGTAGGATAATTAAGTTATCATTTTTGGGACTGGGTTATGTAACGTTACATAAAGCCCCCCCACTAGAACAAATTTATTTTCGTTTTACTTGTTTACAAAATAAATTGCTGATTGCTTCAATTTTCATATCTGGTTTTAGTCTTTGTGATATCGTTTCATTTCAGACTGGTTGTATATTCCTGTTATTCGGTTAAATGGTAATTGCTATTTTCCTACTCAACTTGTAATCTATTACTTTCTCGTTTAATTATTTTTCGTAAAAAATGTATTTTCGTATGTACTAGTAAATAATCTCGGGCGCCATGTTTGTACAAGGTAACATGATCTAAATTTACTTTTCGGGCCAGAATTCGTGTAACACGAACCAGTTTTGTGAAACAAATTACCTGAAATAAAAACATACACCAAATAACATATATAAAGTATTTTATTAGTATTGAAACTGGTAGTTACTACATAGTGAAATATATAAGACCCACATATTGCGCCAGAGGCGTTTCAAAAATCAAATTACCCTCCAAAATCCTTACATATACTAAAACATGTGTTGTATTAGATAATTATGATAGATATATGATAAATATAGATATACATCTTTAGATATTGTTTCGCACAACCCAACACTTAGGAATTACGCAAGCACACACACACACTCTCTCTCTCTCTCTCTCATGGTATAAATTTTTATTATTTTATGAGCTCATTTTATATAAGTGAAATTTTGAATACTTGAAGTTATTTATGATATGATCATTTCAGATGAAGTTTACGTGGAAATAAAATAAGTATCTGAGTGTGTTGATGGAACGTTCTCACCAAATTCGTAGATGTTGTTTGATCTCCTTGCGGTAAAACTTCGCGTACCGCGAGTTCGTCGACTTTTACCGGTCACATCTTGGAGTACACTGTAGTTATTTATATAGTTTATTAACCACTTACAGTGGTTTAAATATTAAAATTCACTAGTGAGTGAACGGGTTGCCGGCCGGCGATGATCACTGCTGCAGATGAAATGACGAAGAGTCTTTGTTATATGTTGCCTAGGTGGGGTGAACCTACGTCACACGTTCTTTGTTAAGCTGTTGACAGCATCGTGTTGTTGATGTAAACACATTCTCGGCCGCTGACGTAATTAAGGAGCGGCACTGTTATCGCAACAAATTACATACTGTTTTTGTGATGTTTCACAGTTTTTTGCTATGAATCGGTCCAAATCCTGACAAATATTATTATACACTCCACTCACTATATCTTCATACCGGTTATTTAAGGTTGGTTTGATTATGACCAAATTAAGAAAATACAATAGTTATGGTTTTATTTACCATATTTAAGGTAATTCTAAAACGTACCATGATTGTACCATTACAAACTCTCTCTCTCTTGGAGGCATATTCATCAATGATTTATTTCTCTGGGTAGTGGTACTTCCACATTTTACTTGATAAGGACTGGTCACACTAATCATATTAAACTTGTTTTAACACTCATTTCTATTTACTTCTACAAATTCGCTTTATCAATTAAGCTTCGGTCTGCTATCTTCCTCCTATTCTCTTCATCTATACTTCTGGAATCTAATATCACTCTTTTCAGCTATTTTATAATTATTATGCCTTAAATATTCAATTTCCCTAACATTTTTCCCTATCCTGTGCGGTGGTACCAGTCGGGTGGCCATTTTTGGGTCCATACTCCGCTGTCCATCCTTACACCTTCTGAGACCAGGGGAACATCATCCCTGCTCAGGAAAATTATTGCTGGAACATATCTACGGTCAATTCGTTATAATAAAAATTATAAGTAGTCGATTAGCGACTAATACTAAACACTTTTGGGATTCTTCATACTGTAGCTGTTTGCATTTAATTATATATTTCCTCTTCTTGATTCCTTCTTCTTTTCCGTTAACTAATAGCATATAACATTATTGATAGGCATTATTTTAAAATCCTTTTGACTTTCCTTCTTGTGACATATTTCTCCGTATCATTTCTTCTTATATCATCTTCAATTCCGAGAGATTCTAAATTATTGTTGTATTAATTATTATCCTCCTTCAGCTTCATTGTAGTCATCAAATTATTCGTTATTCTTCTTATTTGAGCACATTACCATCAATTGTTTTTATTCATTTATTCTTCTTTTTGTTCCCATAAAAATATTACTTTTTCCTATTATTTCATTTTAAATCAATTCTTTATAAATATTGTTTAATCATCTGTTCTCTTTTTCTTGGTGGTTTGTTGTTTGTTAAATCAAATTATATCGTTTCGACATATTTAAAGTAATTGGTACTTACATACTTTTTATTAAATCATATTGTTCCTGAATAAATATTTAGTAAGTTGTTCTTACAGTTTTTTGGAATTTAGGGATTTTTAGTTTTTTATTTTAAATTATATGGTTTCGAAATAACTTGAGTAAGTTGTCCTTACAGTTTTTTAGAATTTTGGGGTTTTCCTTTCCAATGGGTTGCTTGGTCGGTTTTCAGAAAATCAGTCCCATTTTTCTGGTTGACTACTTCTTCTTCTAACCATGGTCCATTAATTCGTCTGCACTCGTCGTCCGGATTACTGCAGTGTTCATACCAATTTTTACACTTGTTAAATATCTCTCGTGTATCTGGTACTGTAACTCGGCTGATACAAAGTCTTCATTTAAGTCACGGTTTTCGGTCATATTTAGATCCTTCTTAATTAATAGGTATTGTATCTCCTCTATTTTAATGTAATCACTCATATATGCTACTATTCCATTCTCTTTGACCTCTGTATTATTTACACAATGTTCTGTTGGTATACTCCGTCTTGAAAATATAATTGATGTGGTCAGATACTCTTTGATCGTCGATATATTTAAATGATATTTAAATTTATTTAAGTTTTTCTTTATTATTTTATGGTGGTTTACCTTGGGGATTGTTATAAAGTTTTTTCTATAATCCATACTTGTACTTAACGCTCTTTGCTCATTAATTGGGATGTTAAATGCACTAATTAATCCACCCTTCCTCATCACCATTTCTTCTTTTGTATTGACTATTTTCTTTCTCCATATTTTCCTTATTTTCTTGATATTCTCTTCCATGGTTTGGATCTTCTCCTTGTCTTTTCTATTCTTATTTTCGGATAGCAATGCACTCTGGTCTTCTCTAATTTCTGTTTCCTTGCTACTCTCTTCTGTATTCGTACTTACTTTAAAACCTTCGGAAGTGCTGTCTAACGTTTCATCCAAATTATTAAAACCACTGTCCATTTTCTTATTTGTCTCCTCCTTGTATGTATCTGCTTTTTGGCTAAGTGTATTAACATTTTCAAACTTCTCCCCGAAAGTTTCCCATATCTCCTTATTGAAATTCTCCATTTTACCCTCAATTGTTTTAAATTTTCTTCGTTTATTTTCTCAATTTGTTTTAAACTGTCCCTCAAGGTTTCATTTTGCTTCTTGAGTTCTCCTCCTGTCTCCTAAAGTTTTCATCTATTTTGTCAAATTTTTCGCTCAAGGTTTCATTTTGTTTCCTTGAGTTTTCCTCCTTGGTTTGCTTTAAAGTTTCCTCCTGTTTCCTAAATTGTTCAGCCATAAATTTCATCATGTCTTGCCAATTGGGTTCTTCTCTGACTACCACTTTGTCTGGTTGGTCCCCTTGGGCATCCTCTTCAACTATTTCCTTTTCCATGCTCATAATTGCTTCAGTTTCTTCTTTATCACCCATTGGTTGTTCCATTTCATCGTCCGTAACTATTTCTATCTCTCGTTCCTGTCCACCTTCTTCCTTCTCCTTTTCTTCTGCCCTCTTCTTCGATCTGCCTCTGGTATTGTGCATTTCTTGTTTTCTCATAACTGCCGACGATAATTAGATTTTTTGTTATATTATTTTGTTAAATATCTCAAAATTCTTTTCTAGTTACAGCCCTTTTACGTTGAGCGCCAATTTTTAACGTAATCGCTTCAGAGGTACTTCCCGCGGCGTCTTTGGATGTGACCTATTGTGCTCGTCTTATTTAATTACGCCCCACTGTTGTAAGCGCCAATTTGTAACGTAATCGCTTACAGGTGTGAGACGTCCGTCTTATTCAAGCCCCAATGATAGGTTCGCCAATTTGTAACGTCCTGCGGGTATTAGCTAATGTCAAAGTACCTTTTTGCGATCGTCACTTATGATTTATAATTATTAATGTTTAAATCAATCGGATTTGAAGTTTACCAAACAAAACAGAAATCGAGCATGTGTGATTTGGTAGAGATTAAGGAAGTTGTTTAATCTTAGTTAGAAGAGAGAGTAAGAACAATTTGGTTACACCCAGAGTATACAATTTCTTATTTTTAAATATTCGCTGTTCATAAGATCAGCTGATTTTGACATCAACCTCAAAATGTTAGGTTAACCAAACACCACTGTTCGGTAATACTCCCCGGTGGATAGTCCTCTTCTTGGCTCACTAAAAATCTACAACAACTACCCTCTACCATAAAGAATACACATTTGATTATTTAACATACAATATTCAGAGTATTTATTTGTATAATATTGATTTCCTCTTCTTCCAGTATACAAATATTATAATCATCTTTTTCAGTCAATAATACATTGGATCGATTTAGTTAGGTAAACATTTGAATTATCATAAAATATATTTTTGATGATTTTATAATTTTATCCTTAATTAGACATTAACCAACATATAATTCATTTTATTAATTTCTTGTAGTATCCTTACACTGCACTATTTTCTTCTGCCATTTTCCTCATACAGTATTATTTTATTTCTTATTATCATCTTATATTTAACTCTTTTATTTTTAACCCTCGGTTATCTTATATTCAAACATAATTATTTTATTAAATATAAAATTAAACCTAGGTACTAAATTTTAGTTGCCTACACAATACAAATCATACAATAATTAAACAAAATACACAACTGGTTAGTAGCATCACAGTCTACTATTATAATCAATAGTTTCTACATCTACAGCACAAGTCTGTAAGAGGCTCCCTTCAAAGTCACTTATTTACTCACTGGGTACACTATAACTCACTTGTTACACTTTATATCAATTAAATATAGTTTATGTTTGGTGATATAAAGTAATTTAGAGCTAGGTATATTATACCCATTTCTGACCTTTATGGTAGGATAATTAAGTTATCATTTTTGGGACTGGGTTATGTAACGTTACAATATTGAGAAAAGTATATTTTGATAAATTTAAAAGTTTTTTTTGAAACAAAAAAAAAAAAATTTATTTGTATGCCTGCCATATAGGTGATGTTTGAATTTCAAGTATATTATTGTTTATGTGTATTACTAGTGTTTTTATTGAATTACATGGTTTAGTTTATCTGTATAATCAAATGTTAGGATAAGTGAGTTCATGTTTTAATGAGATCTTCAAAATTTTTTGTGACTGTAGGTAGTATTGAAGAGAATTAATAGAGTTAATGGATTCATGCAAAAGATTTTTAATTTTGATTTTTTGAGAGAGTAATGGAAATATAACAATTTGGTTTTAAACTTAGATGAAGTTTTGAATTTAAAAATAAATCTTTTTGTTAGGATGTAATCATATGTATATGTGTACGCGCCCAGTACTTGCTAAAGGCAGCCCAGTGTGCATGATAAGGGGGAACATATTGGTTGAGGATCTGGCATGGTATAAGACCAGGGTTTTGATTTTGGGGGTAAAATGTTAAAAAGTGAGGTGTGCTGGGGTGCGTGTCTGTTCGATTTTATGGTGTTGGGATCTCGTATAGAGAAGTCCAGTAATCTCGTTCAGGTGCGGCCATAGTCTCCGAGCTAGGGGGGTAGTTTACCCATGATGTGTAAGAACTAATGGGGGGTTGTATGCACCATATCCTCACCGATCCTCTTAGGGGTTTAGCAATGAGATTTCTTCTGTTTCAGCAGAAGATCTCTCATTGGGGGGGTATTGTATTTTGAAGGGATATATATTTTATTTGCAAATTATCAATTATCTGGGACTGATTTGTTTGGACATCCTTTACGGGCACTCAGACATGCTTGTTGGACACCCTATATTAAAATACGTGCCTCCGTGCCAGTCAGAGCAAGGCACAAGAACGATAACAAAGGAATGTGACTGTAAATGTGAGCCCGTGCGCCGTTGGCGATAATCTCGACGCCAAACTCGGCAACAGAACTGAACAACACGTGACTAATTAGACCAGGCCACGTGAGCAGCTCAGCCAATCACCGCTTGAGCTGGCGGAAGTGAGCATTACCGATGCCTGGAGGAGCGTCAGCCAGTCAGAAAATAACATCTTAACCCGCCGGATGCGAACAGCAGTGCGTCCGCCGACTGGACACAACTTTTCGTCTTCACTATATAACAAAATGTAAATCAGTAGTGGCGTGGGTGCGAGGCGGCAGCGGCCGTTGGAATATAATGGGCTGGCGGGCCAAAAAGTTATTAATAGTGTAAATATGCAAACATGTGCACAGTGCGATGTAGCCAGGGAGGCGCCGTGAATAAATCAATTACCAGACAATAATTAACTTTTATTTTTTACGTACAGAGCTCTAAATAAGGGAAATTTTAAAGATTGAATGAATGAATGTGTGTATGCAATTACTGGGCTGTTTTTTTTTTTTTTTTTAATATATCTATACAATATAAGTAAACGTTAATTGTTTGTATGTTTCTATTGGTGTATGGCTCGGAGAAAAGTATGTTAACATATAAGATGTTAAAGATGTTAAGGTGTTAACTGAGTTAAAGTAAGATAACAGTAAAATATTTGTTTCGTAGTATCAACATGTGTTAGTTTAGTTATTACACCATAACCATTTCCTATTCTGTGCTGACAACCTCGTCTAACGTTCTAGGGGTTTTCTGAGTTTTAAGGGTAGTCAGATAGCGGGACTTTTATAAGGGCAAGAGTGTAGAAGGTTTCGATGTATAACCTTAAAACATCGTGGCGACCTGGGCAGTTTCTTTTAAGGTAAGTTTAACGGGGACCATGACAGTAAGGAAAATTCTGGCAGCGGTGAGTATTATATGAGTGTATTATTAAAAACAAAAAGGGTGAAAGAGAAGTATCTTTATAGTGGCGACCCTGCCAGGATGTTCGTATAAATATTATATGAACTAGACCTGTTTTGAGGCACAGAAAATAGGAATTGGTAACGGCGTATTTGTTGAAATTATCGTACATAATTACGTTAAATAAGGTTATGTTTGGGTAGAGCTATTGTGTGTTTACTTTTACGTATTGCTAACTGTTTTATGTGTGGGGTATTTTGATTTAAGTGGGCGTAATATAAAGGGTATTGTATAAATAATATAAATAATTTTTGAACATGGGCGAAGTACAAGATAAGGATATTGGTTTCGAGTGGGATATATGGGAAGACGAATTTAGAGGGGTTGTAGATAAAATGACAGACGAGGAGTGGGGTAATTTGGATGATAATTTAAAGCGGATGGAAGAACAAGAAGAGGGAATATTTGCCGAAATTAAAAACCACAGTGATGATATTAGTAGTAAGATGACGAACGATAAAGGTAAGATAGTTGAAGCGATAGTGGTAGAAAATAAGACAGTAAATAGACCTAATGTTAAGGATGATAGTATAATGGGGGCAGAAAGTGGTGAAGAGACAGACCAATCTAACAAGAATAAAGACGATCAGGTAGCAGATAATAAGGTAGGCCTAAGTAACGACGAGATTGAAGTGAGCGAGTCAGTTGTCATAGGGGGAGTTCGATGTAATAGCCAATTTGGAAAAGACTTGATGAGTCTGCTAGTTAAACAGTTTGATGAGTTAAAAGCAATATGGAATAAACAAGACGAGAAGTGGGATGGAGATAAATGTCAATTAAAGGAGAACACAGAAGCTGAATTAAAACAGGTAAGTGTTTGTGGTGGTAGTAATATAACGAAAAGTAGCGATGGAACAGTAGACAAGGTAAGTGGTGGTGTTAATATAAGTAACCTAAATTTTGAACTAAACGTAAGTGTTTCAATTTTTATTAAGTGCTTGGATTATGTATTAGGGAGAGAGATTTTAGAATTCACAATCGTTTATGTAGACGATACAGTAATTACGTCACCAGATATTGATACACACTGTGAAAGGTTAGATAGAGTGTTAAGTAGACTGCATGAATATGGCATAACAGTTAAATTTAAGAAATCGGAATTTTTGAAAGAACAAGTTAATTTTTTAGGCCATATAATTTCAGCAAGGGGTATCAGTACAGACCCTAAGAAAGTAGAAATAATACAAAATTTTCTGATACCAAAAAATGTTAAACAGTTGCAAAGTTTCTTAGGGTTGTGCAATTATTACCGGCAATTTGTATACAAATATTCATATTTAACAGTACAATAGGGACATTTGTTAAATAAAGACAATCGATGGCAGTGGAATTTAAAAGAGCAAAATATATTTGAGCTGATAAAAATAAATTTTTAAACAGTTATATTAGCTCATCCTAATTTTTTAGAACCATTTTATATACACACAGACGCATCGGACATTGCCTTGGGGGTAGAGTTGTTTCAGTTAGATGGGAGTGGTAACCATAAAGTAGTAGCTTTTGCTAGTAGATCTCTATTAACTAGTGAAACGAACTATACTACGACGGAGAAGGAGGCGTTATCAATAGTTTTCGCCTGTAGAAAGTTCAGAACGTACTTATTAGGAAATAAGGTAATAATAAGATCCGACCATCAAGCTTTAACGTTTTTAAAGAACTGTAAACTAACGCATGGTAGGTTAGTGCGCTGGATGCTAATATTACAAGAATATGACTTAACAATTGAGTATTGTAAGGGTAAAGAAAACATAGTAGCCGATGTCCTATCCAGGACCGATTTTGATAATAGTACCGAAGTAGACATAGCAAATACGTATAAAATATTTATAGTAAAAGAAGTGGGGGAAATAAATATGGAAAAATTAATAAATAACTTAGCAACAGAACAAGAAAGAGACACCGAACTTGGTAAAATAATGTTAGCTTTGAATCAAATACCCAACATACCTCACAAGTGGGAGAAGCATTTTAGTTTGTATAATAAACATTTATTTCACCAGGCAAATGAACAGGTGAGACGATTGGAAAGTGTGCATTCCTAAAGTTATAATACCTGAAGTAGTGAGAGATTGTCATTTAAGGTATGGTCATATAGGCCCCAAGAAATGTAGTGACATATTAAAAGAGTCATGTAAATTCAATAATATGGAAAGAACGGTGCGTAAAATATTACAAACATGCGAAATTTGTCAGAAAGCCAAAGTAAACAATCGTAAACAGGAGGGTTTAATGCAACATGTAATACCAGACAGTCCTTTAGCATTAGTTGCCGTTGATTTATATGGCCCCTTACCCAAAGGTCGAGGAGAGGTGAATTATTTATTTGTTGTATTAGATGTTTTTTCCAAATTTGTAAAATTGTACCCGATTAAAAAGGCAACCTCCTCAGTATTAGCTAGGAAGATAGTAAATGAGTACCTTACTGAAGTTGGGAAACCCAAAATTGTATTGTCAGACCATGGTTCTCAGTTTACCAGTAACACCTGGAGGGAAACATTAGGATGGGAAAACATTTTAGTCAAACATATGTCGGTGTATCATCCATAATCAAATCCTAGTGAGCGTGTTATGTGGGAGTTAGGGAGAATGTTTAGAACTTTTTGCCACAAAAAACATTCATTGTGGGCTACGTTTGTGTGCAAGATAGAGGGATGTATTAACAGTAGTTTACACGAATCCACTAGCTAGAGCCCATGTGAGTTAATGTTTCAGAGGAGGCCGTCACGCATATTTGAAGAACTGGTAAAATTTCCAACCCGGACGGAGATACCACATGGTAGGAAACTGGTAATCGCAAGGGAGCGCCTGCTGAGTAAGGCTGTACAGCGGAAACGGAGACATGACCGGAATTTAACACCCATACAATACGAGGTAGGACAACTAGTATTAATAAAAAATCACGATCAATCATCAGCGTTGGACAAAGAAATTAAAAAATTTTTCCTATTGTACGATGGTCCCTATGTGGTTAGCCAAGTGAAAATGGAGAATGCTTATGTTTTAGTAGATTTACAAACTCGAGAAATAAAAGGAACTTATAATGTGACCCAATTAAAAAAGTATTATCCAGCTGAGTGATGATAGACATATTTTTTTAATTATTAAAATTTTCATACATAAAGACATTATTTTTTATTCTGTTTATTTTTTCATTTTACTATTATAAACACACATTATGGTAATTAAAAATAGAAGGGATCCTCCCCCATTTTCGGGCGGTCACGACCTTACCAGTCCTGGCCGTGGGTTTCGGCACTTGGAGGCGGACCATGGCTGGCGGAGCTTCCTTCAGGTGGTGAAACGATGATGGTCCGGCTCCATCAAAATTGGTATAGAATAGAAATTTCAGCATCTTATTGAACGGGGAGGGGGACCCCTGAAGGTACGTGGTATAAAATAATTTTAACACTCAAGGTGCAGCGGTTAGGTGTACCATATCACGTACCAGCACTGCCTTAGAGTGACTGTAAATAGTTATGGAGGCTATATTTTAAAAAGGCAGTGCGTTCAAGTAAAAATTTTTTTTTGTCATTGGAAAAATAAGTTTAGCCAGTGACAGTAGTTTCAGATTAGGAAAATGAGTTTTGTTGGGAGGGAGGCTTGGCGAGGAAATAGATGGCGGGTTTGGATAAATGGTAGAATAGAGGGAATAGATTTGGTGTAGGAGGGGGACGTGAATTCACGTAGTGTGTCTATTTTGTCAGCAAGTCTCCCTTGCAACAAAAACCCCATTTCCGGGCGATCACAGGTTCACTATCAATAATAATAGTAGATAGCCTCTAAGTGTAAAAAATTTACGGTTGTATAGTTCGGAATGTTTATGCATTTAAATTTATGTCAGTAACAATAGTTTTACTATAAGGGTATGAGTGACCAAATATAATTGTAAAGTTTGTAGCACAAGAGAAAAGTAGGAATTGCAGAAGTGTTTAGGTTAAAAAAAAAGGTAGTATTTTTCCATGAACTACAGTAGTTTGTTTTAGAAATTAAAACTAAAAAAAAAAAATTTTTTAGAAAATGAAACAATCAAAATTATGTAACTTAAATGCTTAACTCTTCAAGGAGTTGTCTGCTTTCAGAGAACAAAATGTTTTGTACTTTTAATGTGAATTTGTAAGATGATCCATTGTTGTAGTTCCTATTTTGGTCATAGACAAAATTTTAGGGAAAAATGAAAGCTTGGACTTGCAAAAGTGTTTATGTGGAAAATGTGTTAGATAAAATAAAAGAACTTGTTATCATACAAGGTTAAAGTGTGATTTTGGGGGGTTGTGTGGTGTTAATAGAAGTGAAATAATCATGGAAAGTAGAGACTGCAAAAGTAGAAGGATTTAAGTTTAGCTATTAGTTATGCTATTGCAGTGGTGGCATGTGCTACTGCAGATAGCGATAAGTGTTGGTGGTAACATCAAGGTATGTTACCATCATCGGAGGCCAAACTGGCGTAATATACACTGCACAACTTGTTATATAATTTCATATTATATGTTGATTTGTTGCCGTGCAGTGTATTATCAGATGAAGAGAACATGCATGAAATGAAAGTTGATTTCCCCGCCTTTTCGGGCGATTACTGCCTTACCAGCACTAATCGTGGTTTTGGACAACAGCCGGCTGTGGGCAGCAATTGTAAACCTGACCATGGTTGGTTGTGCTTGAAATTGGTATAGATTTGAAATTAATGGGGGGGGGTGACTTAGGGGAAATCCCCGGAACTATGGAACAGCGGCTATCACTCTGTTCGCGTGGGAACAGTTAACCAGGTGATAGACCCGCATTAAGGGTGTATAAATATGTAACTTTTGGATATGATGATATCTAGCATTTTGAAAAATGTAACGCAGAAGCAAGGACAAGGAGATGACAAAATTCCTCCAAAACTTCAGTCCTTGTGGACGCCACAGTCCAGGGGGGTCATAGTGTGTGTGGCAGGGGGGCTACTCAGGGGAGTAACGAATTAAAAAATCTGTTGTAACTCAATGACGCTGACCAGCCGATTTGGTTTTTGACTTGAGAAGTGGTTACTGTAGACGACTGATACGAATTTACTTACACGTATTATACTCTGTGTTATGTTTTATAAATGACGTTACTGATTTTGAAAAGATGATTCCAGTAGATAAGGTGTTTATGGTGTTTTATTTTGTTTATTATGTTTGATTGTGTCATTATTGTTATTATGTTAGCGATAAGAATTATGAGCATATATTATGTATTTTGTACTGTATAATTTTGTGTAGTGTATGTAGGTCAAGGTCATTTACCTGACCCAGAGAGATCAGCTGATGGGTTGTATCGTGGTCCATATGACCCATACCTATGTTTTTTTCTTTTAATCCAGATAAATGCTAGTTGTATTTTTTGATAATTTTCTTTATTTACCAGAATAACAATTTAATAAAAAGTTATTAAATTTTAATAAAATTTTTGAAAAAAAAAATTTTATTATTTTATACCTGCCATATAAATGGTGTTTTGAGATTCAGAATATTTTGTGGATTATATGCTAATGTGTTAGATGATTTATGTTATTCATAGGAAATGTGTTATCACTAAATGCTAGAATAAGGAAATTTATGTTTTAATACGTTCATTTTATTTGTTTTATGATTGCGAGTAGTTAGTGGAGATTTATATAGAATAATAGAATGTTTTTTGGTATTTCGATGGGATTAAGGGTGGTATAACGTTTTGATATTGGACTTACAGCAATTTTGGAACAAATTTTGAATGATTTTAATTTAATTTGTTTGCATTAGTTTTTATTTGAAAGACAACGTAAATTGGGGAAAAGAAAGTGTTACAAGATAAACTTTTTTAGAATTTCGAGAGATGAATTATGTTTAATAAGAATAATCAGAGTATGTGTACGCACCCAGTACTTGCTAAAGGCAACCCAGTGTGCATGTAAGGGGGAACATATCGGTTGAGGATCTGGTATGGTATAAAGCCAGGGTTTTGATTTTGGGGTGGAATGTTAGAAGGTGAGGTGTACTATGGTGAGTGTCCGTCCGATTTTATGGTGTTGGGATCTCGAGCAGAGAAGTCCAGTAATATCGTTCAGGTGCAGCCATAGTCGCCGAACTAGGGGGGTAGTTTACCCATTATGCGTGTAGGAATTAGCGGGGGGTTGTTGGCACCACATCCTCACCGATCCTCTTAGGGGTTTAGCAATGAGCGTTCTTCTGTTTCAGCAGAAGATCTCTCATTGGGGGGGTATTGTAACGGGGCGAAAAAGGGTATTTTCAATTTTATTTAAATCATACATTTATTGGCCAACGCTGCCAGTCCTCTACAAAGAACAGTTTCGTCAATCAAACAAAGAACGCAGTAACAGGGCAGTGTGAGCGAGGCATGACATTGGAACGCAACACAATTCCAAGAAATGCAATGTTGTGTTACACTCCCGGACGCACAACCACAGCATGTGCGCGGGAGCAACGCTTACAAAATGTCGAGCTGGAGAATTTCTTTTGCTACGAGGTTTGGTGACGGCGGGTGTGGCGGAGAAAACAGCAGAGACCACGCCTACCGGTGCCTATATATCGTCACCGTTGAATATTCTCAACACCTGATGAACACTGAGAAAGCTGTACTAAGTTCACGGCGGCTAACCGTTTAGGCTCAGAAGGTATTGCCTTCCCTGTAAAACCAGCAGCAGGGTGGGGAGTTTGTGAACAGTTCCCGCTCCCAGTCTTATAACGCCTAGAGGCCAAGCTTGGCCAAACAAATTTTGTGCTATTTATTTTTTTTTTATTAAGGGTCGGCCGACCTAAATAGTGTCTGTGAACGATGTCGGAGACAGTGTAAAATGAAAATAATTATGAAGCAGTTACATTTAAATTTATGTGAACTAAGGTTTTGTTTTTGTACACCAAACCCTGGAACTATGTGAGACACAAAACGTGGAGTCAACTACGACGCCACACCAAGTAACCATATTATAACAATTTATTATCAATATTCCATATAAAAGGGGGAATGATTTAAATTATGGGGTTTTTAAATGAATGAAAGTGTGTGTGAGGAAACTGGGCTGCTTATTTAGTTTTAGTAACATGGTTAGAGTTTAATTATTAGCGGTAAGTGTTTCAACAAATTTGGTTTCCTGTATAATGTACGTAAAGTCAAACATTTACAATGGGTATTATCTATTAAATTTCAATGAATAGTACAGTGATTACTGTCCATGTAACGTAAAATAAACTGTTTACAGAGGAGTTCTGATACTATTTAGATGATGAATTTAGATATAATAAAACAGTGTTAATTTACCATATCAAGATGTATTGGTCATTGTGTTTACCTATTTCTCTCTGCTAAAAAGTACACCAGACAAAACCCTGGAAGTTTACGAAAGGTAGGTGATGCCACAAAATTCAATATTTTATTATTTCATTAATCTGTACTGCTTTAAATGGTGCCCTAAACAGGGACAAAATTCAATATTTTAAGAATCCAAAAACAAGTAATGCTTTAGAGTCAGTTGGTATCAAGTAAAACATGATATGACAACATTTTTAAAGAATAAAAGCATGGATTTTACTTTAAAGACTCTTTAGTGTTTAACATAAATAAACAAAACCAACATAGAGGATTAAATTTCTTACATAAAACATACTATTTGTTAACTGATCAGTCCAGGATTTGTGCAATTTTTGCGTGAAATATCTTGTTCCTGAATTTGGTAGGTCTTTAGGATTCAATGGCCAGGTCTTATTTTTTGTAAAATTCTATTGTGTTTAATAACATCTACTGATCTCATGACTCGAACATTTTCTATTGATACAAACATTGCCCAACTTCAGAATATGACTGACACATTTACTTTTGGTTTCTGGCATGTTCATATTAAGTAGTAATGTTTTACTAGCGAGTCTGTTGAACTGTCTAATTTAAATTACATTCATCTCCTTTGTGTACTTGCTAATGGATACTTTATTATTGTATTTTGTTGCCCTAGATGATGAATATGATAAATCTGCTAAATAGTTTTCTCTGACTTAAAATAGATTAGATGTGTTCACCTCGTAAAAGAAAATAGACAAATGTTTGTATTATCTATTCCACTATGTACAAAATACTTACAAACTACTAAAACTGTATATTATAAAACTGAAAATACTCTTAGCTTAGAAGAAGCTGTCTAGACAATAAAAGTATATACATTTGATTGGACTTCCAATGTTTTCCATTTTTTTGTTGATGTTAGATGAGTGAAATAAAATAATACTTATTTATTTTACCACATTAATTAACATGTCTGTAAATTTCTTAATTTCTGGAGCACATACCAGCCATATAGTGTCATAATGCTGTTTTACATTGATAGAAACAATTTGGCAAAATATTTCACCAGGCGTATAAGGAATCAATATAACTGATTGACACAATCTTCTGGTACGTTTGTTTTTACAGTATTAAAAACCAATACAGTCTCACTTACGTCAGAGAGGAATACGGCACTGACAGGTTTGTGGTCGCTAATTCTAAGCTCAGGATGACTGCGATACAAGATCAGATTCATTGAGTCACCTCGCCACAGCACACGATCGCACCATGCTGGCGCACGATTTTTCTCACTGATCAACACACAACATTTGATCACTGAAACAGTCTAGAATCACTGCTCACTTGATAAACAAGGTACTCTGAAAGTTATTTTGCATATACAAACAGTTTATCTAAATGTACATACAGACATGTGAGCACAGTTATGCCCTTGTTAAGAGGCTTATCCAGAAAGTAAGTACCATCTGCGCATATATCCCGTGCATATTGTAGTACGAAGGTCGCGCATGCGTAGTTACTTCCTTCTATTCGACGACGAAGTAGCCAAGCTATATTGTTTGTTTACGTTCCGATTTACGTTTACTACACATCGGTAATCATGTTTAAAAAAATCGATCAGCCCGCCAGTAGTGAAATAAGAACAGTTATTAGGTTTTTGAATGCGAGAATCTTCGTCCTTATGAAATTCATCGTCAGATTTGTGAAGTTTATGGACAGAATGCGATTAGTGAAGGTATGGTGATAAAGTGGGTTAGGATGTTTAACGATGGAAGAGAAAATGTTCACGATGAGGAGCGTAGTGGTCGCCCGTCCTTAGTAAACGAAGAATTGCTGTGCAGTGTTGACGAGAAGGTTCGTTCCAATAGGCGATTCACAATTTCTGATTTGCCAATAGATTTTTCAAACATTTCTAGATCTTTATTACACAAAATTGTGACTGAACGTTTACACTACAAAAAACTGTGTTCGAGATGGGTGCCAAAAATGCTAACGGACAGTCACAAAACGAAACGCATGGGAGCAGCCTTGGAATTTTTGCAGCGTTATGAAAGAGATGGAAATTGTTTTTTGAATTGTCACTGGTGATGAAACATGGGTTTCTTACGAGACACCAGAAACTAAAAGACAGTCACTGCAATGGCGGCATACTGGTTCCCCGAAAGCCAAGAAAGCAAAGACACCTCTTTGAAAAAAAAAAAGTGCACCGTTTTTTGGGAGTGTCAGGGAATTTTGTTAGTGGAATTTATGGATCAAGGTACAACAATCAATGCAGAAGTTTACTGTGAAACACTCAAAAAGTTATAGCGAGGAATACAAAATGAAAGGCGTGGACTACTGACTTCCGGAGTGGTGTTTGTACATCACAACGCGCGACCGCATACCACACGTGTAACGACGGCGCTTGTTAATTCATTTCGCTGGGAACAATTCAGTCATCCTCCTTACAGTCCAGATTTGGCTCCCAGCGATTTCCATTTGTTTTTGCATCTGAAGAAATTTCTTGCCGGCCAGAAGTTTGAAAGTGATGATGAGATAAAGGCAAACGTCCAGCAGTGGTTGAAGTCGCAGGCGGCCGAATTCTTTGAAGTGGGCATATTAAAATTAGTGCCAAGATACGACAAATGTCTCAACTTGCATGGTGACTATATAGAAACGTAGATTAAGGTATGCAGAATGTTTGAAAAATAAATTAATTTGAAAATAATTTGTATCATTTTCTTAATGCCCAAATGGTACTTACTTTCTGGATAAGCCTCGTATATAAAGCATACTCAATACATCTGACATTGTGCATGCCACTCTTTTCAGGGTAAAAGATCAATTTATCCATGAGTTTTCTGCTCTGTCAAAAGCCTTTAAGAAAATCATGTTCGACTATATTAGCCTACAGAACAAACACCAAAAATTATGTAACAATAACTGCCATTGTCACCACATGTTTATTCAACTTACTCAACTGTGTGTATGTGTGTGTGTGTGTGTGTGTGTGTTACACTACATATGTAGAAAAAACTTATTGAACACCCTGTGTGGTTTAAAACTAGCAAGCAGTCTAGGACAAGCATGTTAGCTGAAGTGATGTCATGAAGGGTGAGATTTGTGTGCACCTTGTTAAACAGTAGTGTGCATGATGCCAGTACAGCCTACTTCAAAGCTAGATCTATGCAAAAGATACGTTTTTCAATTATTTGTGAATCTTATTAACACCATGCAAAAATAACATGTATCAGTGGGTTGTGTATATGTGATCATGGTCTTGTGATATAGTGCGAATTAGTGTGCAGATAAGGCAACTGAGTAACTATTAGTTTATTACAAGCAGAATTATCACTGTTGCACACTATATAAAAATTATTCCGATTAGTGCTTTCAAGCCTCACAGCTCATCGTCAGATCGGAAATCGACATTTCCAATCTGACAATGAGCTGTGAGGCTTGAAAGCGCTAATCGGAATAATTTTTATATAGTGGTGTGCAACAGTGATAATTCTGCTTGTGATTTTAACCACTAACACAACTTTCTTCATTAAACTATTAGTTTATTACTCTATTAATCACATAATTGCAGAATAACAAAAACACTGTTGTGAAGTGGAAACTGTTACAAAACAAAAACAAGTGATGTGATTGCCAAAAGAATTCTACAGAAAATGAAAATTGCCAATATAAGCAAATATTTTTCATCTTGTTGAAAATGACACCACGCCTGCTTGAACAGGTACGAAATGCCAATCATATATAGGTAAGCCCAGAACAGGCCGTGGCCAGTTAGAAACTGCGTTATGGAATAATTAATCTCGCCATGTTTGCGGTCAGTCCATTCAGCTGTTTTAAGAGCCTAGAGGTCCATCTTTCCTGCCACTGAGCCATAGTACGGGCCCTGGCCCCCTTGTGAGCATCTACAGTATCTACTTGGGCCTTCGTCTTGTAAACCAGTTTCCGTTCCTTGCCAGCAGATCGATTGGGTTTATTCCCGCGATGACAAGAACCGCGGACTCCGAAACCGTGTGGTAAGACCAAACCACACTTCACTGCACTGCTGACATGCGTCATCTGTATTTCTCGAGTTTGAGTGCATCAGCCCATATCTCTGGACCATAAAGCAGTATTGATTGCATAACCAACATAAGTAACCGTCGCTTCGAAGATTTTGGCCCACTGGTGTTCGCCATAATTCTACTCAGTGCCACGGTCACAGATGGAGCCTTATCAGCCACCCGTTTTATTTGTGGCCAAAACGTAAGCTTCGTGTCCAGCAGTAAACCCTGATACTTATTTGCGGCTTCTGTGTGCACAGTTTCTTCTCCAACCTGTATTGGCAAGATGTTGGGGAGATGCCTCTTTGTGATTAGCATGATTTCTGTTTGTCAGTTTTAAGCCAAGGTCTGTATCCAGGAACTGACTCATCGCATAACCTGCCTTAACCTCATCTGAGCCAGTTCCGCATCTGGTGCTATAATAACCGCTGCTATATCATCAGCGTACCTTACTAAGAATGTATTTTCGGGCATGTCCATCCAAAGAATACCATCATATGAAGCATTCCACAGGTCTGGCCCAAGAACTTCTTATAAGGGTGGCATATATTATAATCACAATATTAATAACCCTCTTATTAGTAATTTACATTTATAATTACAAATCTCATTTTGATACATAATCGTGTGCGCGCTTGTATGGGGTGTGTGTGTGTAGTTGAGCCTCATCAGACATCTCAACAACACACACTATCGAGCTGCAAAACACACAAAGTTCACCAGTAATGATCTGTTTCCAAAGAGAGATAATGATTTATCAGACTTCCATATACATGGAACCAAACTGCAATTTCTGTAAACAGGAATTAGATTATGTGAATCACATGTTTTTCACCTGCGATAGATGGAAAGAGGAGAGGCAAACCTTGGAAATGTAGTGGGACAGATCTCGCCCGAAAATATCATCGGAATAATGGTGAAGAGCGAACACCATTGGGATCAGGTAGCAGCCTACATAGAGAAGGTACTAAGCCAAAAGAAGGAAGCCGAAGATGAGCTTGCTAGAGCTACTGACAGAATAGCAGAAAACAGGTAACGTGGACCTGCTGAAGGTTTAAAACATATGAATGTCCACAGGACGAAGTACAAATGGCACCACCTTGAAGTATTGCGAAATCTGAGTTCCGAGGTGGATCCATACCGTGGACAACAGGGTTTGTGGTTTTGGTGGGTGCAAGTCCCACACACCATAGGAGTGTGGACCCTCTTGCAGTGAACATTAGTTTTCCCAGTCTCCTTTGTAAAAAAACCCTCAGAAGGAGTATACATTTAAAAAATTTTAATTTTGATTTAAATAAAAAACAATTTTAACCTTTTTAAAATTCATCTTGAACATTTCATTTCATGTTTCTCTGTCATCGCTACAAAATTAATCCTTATGTGTGATGTAGTGTTAGGATGTAACTCACATAAGCTCAACCCCATGGTCTGGTTTGGTATGTAAATTTACTAGAGATACATTCAACACACGAACATGCACACACCAGAACGTAATGTTGCACACAATGATTTACTTACTAATGTGTGAACACAGTTACGCATTAACACATGTACAATTTTATAAACTACAATAACATCTTCACTGAGATTTCTGTGTGTGTGTAAAGCAAAAGGAATATATTTAATTTACTTGTATACATTTTGTTATTACTATTTTCTGTTGTTTAATTTTCAATTATATCGATGTAACTTTAAACTTTATTTATGTGAAGTTAATACTTCCAGAAGTGTCATTATATATTTGTATGGCCATAAATCAACTTGGTTTATATTGCTTTCCACTAAAAAAAAAGGTTTACAATAAGGTTTTCTTAAAAAACATTTAATTACCTTTAAAATACATAATTACTAAACTTGAATGTGGAACTCTTCAAGCAAACAGAGTGTATAATATCACAGCTAAGCCACACAGATTATTCTATAACCCAAAGTTATTTTTAATGCAAAATGAATTTTTGTTTAGTTGTTTACAAAAAAAATCTTCAATACACATAAATCAAATATACCAGTAACAATTTTGCTGATTCTAACATAATTTACATAACTGCTAATATGACAAAATATTTTGTTTCTTTTCAATGTTTGAACTGTTTATAACTAACAAAACAATAATGTTTTCATACTATCCCGTCCTGATTGAAAACTACAAAATCAAAACTTAATTGTACAAGGGCACTAATTCAGAAATATTTAAGCCAGGATACACAATATGTGTAAATTATATAAATACTATATTTATAGTACAACACCAAGGTTACTCTACTATAAGGTTGGGCCCGAACCGAAACGAATTGCTATTGGCTGTTGAAATGACGTCACCATCGAGGAACGAGCTGCGCGGTAAATACCTCTCAATACAAATATGTTGTTATTTTTTTATTAACTACAGTTTGTTTGTTATTTATATTTTTATTTACGAACTTATTTTATTGAATGAAGTACGTAATAATGTTATATGAAGCGAATGTTTGCGTAATTTAAATATGTACGCTTTTAATATTAATCGTATAGCCAGGCCCCAATTTCAGGTACCTTGCACCCTGGGCAAAGCATTCTTATAGCCGCCCCCTTTCATTTTTTTACTTTTCTCCCCACCCCCACCACCTTTCACTAGGGAAACAACAAACTATAATGAAGATAAACATTTAACAGTTTTTATCTGTGATGAAATAACTGAAATTATATATAATTATACATATTTCACTACTAAGAGAACACATTTTTTGCACAACGAAGTGAATGCGATAACATTGAAAGCGTATACTGAAAGAAAACATCAAACATGAAAGAGGAAATGACTGTATTAATTTTTTTTTTTACCGCAGTGTAAACAAGTTTGTTGTCAGTAAGAGTTGCAAGTTACTGATACTGAGTAACGATATCAGGCGACATCCGCCGATTTCGTTTATCAAAAGGCTATACGTCAAACATATAAGCAAAAGGCTATAAGGCAAACATCACACACACACACACACACACACACACACACACACACACACACACACACACACACACACACACACACAGAGGAAACTATGCATAATATAATATTATTCATTAGATATTCCTTGGCGCGTGCCGGCATGCATTCGAACGTAGTTTCCTTCATTCCTAGAATTTTAACAATAACACTCAACTGTCTACTGTCTTATAGTCTTAACGCGTATTGTATTTCGTTCCTTGGCACCCCCTTGGACCAGGCGCCCTGGGCATTTGCCCAGTCAGCCCATTTAAAGCCCGGGGTCTGCGTATAGCAACTGAAGAAGCAGTACGGATTTCCTATACATAATTGTTAATAAGCCGATTGATAGTCGGAAAAATAATACCGAAACACCTTGCTAAAAATTAAATTTAGTAATTAGATCAGTCTAGACCGATATAAACAAAGCCTGAATACTAATGAAGCAAATTTTAGTAGACTAATTACAGAAGTGACTCGTTTTATCAAACTATACACTTATTTGTTAGAACGTTTCCGTTCGCCTGCATACAATAGACACAGTTTGAAAAAAATTGAAAGTAATGACAATTAAATGCTCTTTGTACTATTTTTAGTTCCTATTTTCTACACCCTTTTTTATAATTTTTTAAAGCCCGTGTTAGACTTTAGAAATAAAATTGCAGTACAATAGGCTTTATAACTTCTCTTTTTTCATCATAGTATTCCTTATAATTTGATGAAAATATATCATTATTTGGTAGCGCTCATGTGTTCGCGCGCACACACATGTATTTTTTTCAACCACAACTTCCCCTCACGCTCTATCTAGGCTTGGGACTAGCTATATTCTGTACAAAATTAATTTAAAATTTTAATTTTACAGAATATAGGCGGTTTAAAAATTGTGGGCTAATTATACATTGAACCCGTTTGTTTATAGACGGAACCCAGAGTCCACTGACCAGTTACTTATCAGACCTCTACTCAGTTCAAAGTCCAAACCAGACAGCGGCTGTCTAAGTTCCGCCTTCCTGCAAAGAACAATGATGCCTATAATACCATCCTAATTGATACAAAGTAGAAATATATTAATTAATGTGTGGGTTTAACTATGGACGATGCGTGCCACTGGCGTGATTTTCTCTTCTGTGCTTCTGCTGCTTTCATGCGGCCATTCATGAAACGAAGGCGAATGAACATTCTCGTCCTGGCGTATATTTTTACAACTTCTGTTGGCATATCAGGAAATTTACTTAAAATTCTTGTAGTCATATTTTTTATAATATTTTTACTTTTATACAAACTATCCGGCCCATTGATGTCCCTAAAAATTATTTCACACTGTGAAATCTTGTGCACCCAGTCTTCTGAAGGAACAAGAAGACCTCCTCGAGATAAAAACTCTATCCAGCCTCCAGCAGAAGTACCAATGGGAGGGGGATATACATTTTCTGAAGGTGTTCCCATTGTAGGATCATGCTTTCTCCCACGATAGGCAATGTAGCCAGCTAGATAGCGGAACCCCTCAGTAGAGCAGTCTGCTCCATCACTGATCGCAGGAACGTCAACGTCTGCATTAAATGACAAGGAGAAATCTTGCATTTCTGTTGACCCTTCAATCATAGATAGCTGCTCGGTCATGTCAGGTAAGATACCTTGGAAGAGATGAGAAGTCATAATTTCCTGATCATCATCTTGGACAACAGGTGCTTCCTTCGAAAAAGGTATTTTATTTGTATTTTGACCCACCAAAAGCAAACGAAGTCGATGTTTAACTTCTGTCAGTGGTGGGTTAATAAAAAACTGCCCAATGCCTCGTATTTGGGAGAAAAGATTTTCCAGGCAGTCTTGATTTAGTCTTACAGTTAAAATATATTTAAGATTGTTTTTTCGTATATGACTAAAAAGGCCAAATAACGAGTTGATGGTCATCATGAAACCTTTTTGAAATGGCAACAAATTCCGAGATTTTCCTACGCGCATTGTTTCACAAGTATACATTTTTTTAAGTACGCCTCCTTGTACTTCGTGGTGAGTGCCATACCCGGTAGCCAAAGGTTTATTATCTACACATCTTCTTGAATTTAAAATATCGAAAGAATCGTTAATCAGTTTAAAAAATTTAGCCACATGTTCTTCTTCAGGAAATAAATATCGAATTCCTTCAGCCGTTGTGTTTGAGAATAACTGCGTCGCCAAAAACACGCGCTGACGTTCCCTACCTTTGACGGTGAGATGGACATGTGAGAGCTTAGGGCACAATTTGAATTCACCATTATCCAATGCCAACAATTTTTCAACGGTCATCTTTGTGATGTGTTTGTTGTCGGAGAGTGTCAGACCGTCATCTAGAAAATGGTTTCGTAAAAGCTTGCAAAGGTGGGGAACATCTGCGAAAACCCATATGACTTTTTCTATGTTGTGTGGGTTTGGGAACCACGAATTTGTATACGTTACATTTAATTCATTCCACACTCGTCGATTTTTTGTCCCTAGATCTGCTACAGTGGCAACAACATTGTACCCTACGTCTTCCACGCAACAAATAATGTTTTTTAACAATGCAGCAGACATTTGGACATCAAAATCATAATATATTGGCTGCTTCCAACCAGCTACGAGGCCACGAAGCATGGCAATCTGACAATTGCTGTGAGGCCCTACAACACGATCTTCCTTCTGATCGTAACTGACGCTACTATCTACATTCATTTCGTCAAAAGAAATAACACACATTCTTTCAGCAGTGGTCAGTGTGTTCACCTGGGCTTTCATGAAACACAGAACATCATGGAGTACGCCCGGCTGACAGCAAAATGAAGCAGATGTCCATCTCTTCAAAGTCGATAGTCCTGGCAAGGGAAAACCACATTTATTTCTCAAGAACAAGTAACATTTTCTTGATACAGTGCGTAGTGTAACTGCCTTTGCGATGTCTTCAGAGTTCCATTTTGCACGGTTTTTATTTGACAGTAAGCAGTTAATTTGTGTTTCAGTAAAAATTTGTCCTAAAACTTTTTTTATCTTATCTTCAACAAGTTTTTTCAGATTCTCGTCTTGACGTTTTAAATTTTCAAGAGCAACCTTTCTCTGTTCCTTCAGAAGTGTATTTCTCAGCTTGAAAGTCCCGCACATAGATTTCAAAAAACGGTTTTCACTTTCCAACTTTTTTACATGCTTCTTAAGTGATTGTACATCCTCGAGCTCAATCTCGCAGTTTGTAATAGTGCTTTGGTCCATTTTAATTTTTTTGGGTGACAAAGCCGATAGGGTTTTTAAGGCTCTTTACTGACCTCTCTCGCATGACATCTCTCTCTTCTGCCACTGACTTTATTACTTTCAAGAACGCCTGATACCCCTGTATTATCATCACTGCGGCAAGGCATACCATCATTACAAGCAGTGATGACGACGGGAAGATTCATATGGGGAACAGCATCTTCTCTGAGAACTCTTCTTGATGGTATATTCATTAACTCAGCACGTAAGTCACGAACATAATCTGTTGTAGAAAAGTGTTTTGAGCAAACTGTAGCATTTGAAATATTAATATTATCTTTTCTGTAGCACTTCGAAATCCATATTTTTTGTACTTTGGGGTCTTTTGGAAATGAATGATATTTAATATCTGTCCCCTTCGTTATTTTGTTGTGTGAATTACAACCGGCTACAGCACACGAAGGCATATTGGCAGTAAAATAAGGACAAGAGTAAGTTCAAACAACGGAAATAATAGCTATGTTCAATAACGAAAAATCAAAATGAGACGAAACAACAAAGTTTACCTTGGTGTCGCAACAAAAAACGAATACGCCTTGAAAACTAAAAACTATCGCAACAACAAGCAACAAGAAATCTACTAATAAATAGAAAATTAAGAGAAAGTAACTGTACAAGAATAAAAGTACAACAACTAAAGTAATAGCTATGTTCAACAAACAACAAAACAATGGCAAAAAAAAAAAACAAATGATAAAACAACGTTTACCTCGCTGTCACAACAAAAAACATACACGTTGTAACGTCACAGAACGTTCCATAAAGGAAATCATTTACATAGTATGTTATCATAAGAGGAAAGTGAGGTGAACAGTATCGAACCCAAGTAGTCCTAAAAAATTGTGTAATATTGTCTAATAATTATTACTACTAACATGGAAAAACGACCAGACTGTGACTAAAACACAAACCCCATATATATTATTAAAGTGAATAACAGTGAAAAAACCATAAGATACTATAAGAGAGACGAATAATGTCAGAATCAACCAAAACGAAGTCATTAATTATGAAGTTTTATAACTCTGAATAGAGTATTAAGAACTATTGTTTGTGAATGAATAGGCATGATCCATTATTATATTATGTAATGTAAATAAAATAAATGTATTAAATGACTTAAATACATTATCAGAAAGAATCTAAGTTAAAATAAAAATTATATATTTGTTATGACAAAAAATATTAATGTGTTGGATTAGAGACCAAACACCCAGATTTCATGAAAAATTAATTATTATCAGATTGAAATAAAAACTATATGTAATTGTCAAGCAGACAAAAGTGAACAATTTATCTTAAATAAAGAAAGCTGTCAAATGAGTAAAAGTCAGTCAAAATAGCCAAAAACAGTATTAACTATAAACATGTGGTAGGCATATAATATTGTATAATTTATGGATTTAATGTTGCCAAAATGCAACCAAAATGCATTAGAAAGTTGAAATATGATATAAAGCGACTATACTAATATATTTGACTAACTTTAACATTGTAATAGTCAAGTTAGCAAAATATTTACCTATACCATGTATGGCTGGAGCCAATCAACCAGTACAAAAATAATCATATCTGGCTAAATATTTACAAAATGATAACAAAAATAAAATAGAATGGCACAATACTTCAGTATACCTTAAAGAACGAACAAACTCAGTTGAAAATAAAGTCAATTATAAAAGAATTTAACTTATGAGAGTGAGATTTGTCACACCATAAAAAAAGGACATCTCAAGACCAGTCAATGATGCTATGTCATCCTGTAATAAAAATAATGTATGTAAAGAGTAACCAGGTATCACAAAAGACAGACAATATAATAAACTCTGAGTGTACACTAGTGAAATACTACATATGTTAAAGAAAGAGACTAATTATTGTGTTATAACATTAACAAAAAATCTAGGCCATGGACAGGGGCCACGTAAAATTGTAATTATTTATGTATTACCTATGTTAAAATTTGTTTGTTTTGTTGTAGGAAGGTAGTAATGTTATATGTTCAGATTGTGGAAGGAACATAATAATTCCACAACAATTTTTGTTCTAAAAAAATTGAATTTTAATGACAACAACCAAGGTGAGAGTTGTATATTGTGTTACTTATTAGACTTAATTTAATTAAAAACCAATCATAATTAGTATCACTAGATTCAGTTGAAAACAGAGAATCTAAATGTAATAATGGCATACAAATTGTGAGTACTAATGTAAAACTGTTTGATAAATACCAGAGTAATTTTTGAAATATCCTTAGTATGAAGAATAAGAAATTCGTTCTAAAAGCTTCGACGGAAGTGAAAATTGTTCCATAATGTTCCATTTCGTTTATTCTCGAACAATCTAGAAAGAATTTTTACACAAATATACCGGAAGTTCACAAACTCAATCAGCCTGAATTAGTATAAAAGAGAGACCAAATTCGACCCAAAAACACTTGAAACTTGAACTCCAGAACTGATGCATCACCCACGACACTGATCAACGCAGCTAAGGCGAAACCGAGAGGCAAGAAATCGACAAGACGAAGAAAGGCTTTTCCCGTACACAGACAAACAGACTGACATAACCTCTACAAGAATCTACGCCAATGTGTTGCTGAAATAGAGCAGCAGCACGGCAAATTTTAATAGAAATCACGCAGCCAGAACGTCAACGGCCCAGGAGGGACCAAAACTTTAAATAGAGAACGAATTCTGCGGTGTTCGCATAGACTGACTAACTTGACAATAATCCCCTTAACGTAAACAAACAAAACACCAAGCCTTTCTCTCGACACTGCATGGGAATCAGCGCTGTGGCGGCCAATTTCTGAATCAACGCGAAACAGATGATTTGTAGCGGCGGGGTTTGAACGATAATCTACTGCCAAACGTTTTTACAAAAAGTGCGGAAATAGTAAATGATCGCAATTTTGACTTAAAATACATTCAGTGCACATATGAAGAGGCGAGATTGAAAAACTACCCGAGAGGAGTGTCCTGTGCGAGATTAATTATTCATTGGAACGTGAGTTACCAAAATTAAAGTCATTTTTTTTACCTGGTTACATTTATCACACAGTTGTACTACACATGCCACACACACCTTCAAATCACTTAATTTTTCTTGTAAAGCGTCTTATTGATAGTTCAAAGGAGTCACGTCCTGAGAGTAAAGATTTTTTCACATATTAAACTCATGCTTTTCAACTGAGTAAAAAATTGAAAACACTAGCCGATACTTGATTGGATATATAAAATTGTCAATAATAATAATAATAATAATAATAATAACTTGTGAATTTTTTTCTCTGCAATTTTATAAATTTTATATGAATGTTAGTCCTTCAGACGATTTGTTGTTTTTTGAAGAATCATTAAACTTACCTGATTTTTTCAAGCTAAACTGACTTGTTTATACTTTTTCATAGAAGTAAGATTTAAAAATTTTAATTACTTTAATAATCACATTTATTTCTTGGAACAAACGATTCCAAGTGGCGCCCACAAAAAACATAGTATTAAGTTGTGTTACAGGACTACATCACCGCAGAGGATCCAGTCAACAGTAAGTAACAAAAGTGCGCGGAGGTAACGCCCGACATTTTACAACACAATTACAACACACATTTTCTTTTGTTATAAATTGACGATTCCAACAGTGGGACTGAAGGGAGAGTATCTTAGAAATAGGTTACACCCCTTTTATTTTTTTTTGTTATAACGTATTAAAAAAACCAAAACTATGTCAACAGACAAAAGACTTGTTTATACTTTTTCATAGAAGTAAGATTTAAAAATTTTAATTACTTTAATAATCACATTTATTTCTTGGAACAAACGATTCCAAGTGGCGCCCACAAAAAACATAGTATTAAGTTGTGTTACAGGACTACATCACCGCAGAGGATCCAGTCAACAGTAAGTAACAAAAGTGCGCGGAGGTAACGCCCGACATTTTACAACACAATTACAACACACATTTTCTTTTGTTATAAATTGACGACTCCAACAGTGGGACTGAAGGGAGAGTATCTTAGAAATAGGTTACACCCCTTTTATTTTTTTTTTTGTTATAAATTGGCGCCCAACGTGGGGCTGAAGGGAGAGTATTTATCTATTGGTTATAAATTGGCAGCCCAACTAGTGAGGCTTGAAAAGACGGAACAAGCCCGGCAACTACCAACAGATCAAAATGCCGCACCCTACGGGAAAAAAGGTGAAGAAGAATGTGGAACCCGAGTTAAGTGTGGAAGACGGAGAGGCAGTACAAAGGGAGGAAACGGAATTAGAACCGTCCACACTAGAAATGGAAAGACCGGTACAAACGGCAGAGGAATTAGAAGAGCAAACGGGAGAAGAACCCATACAAATGGTAGAACAAACAGAGAAACCAGAACCAGAAAAAATAACGGGGAGTGTTGACGCGAATATATTAATGATGATGCTCCAAAAAATGGATGAAACAAACAAAAATATAGAATCCCTGAATAAAAACAGACAGGAAGACAAGGCGGAAATAATAGAATCGATGAATAAAAATAGACGGGAAGATAAGGAGGAGAATAATAAAAACAGGCTGGAAGATAAAGAGAAATTAGACAAAAACATAGAATCTTTAAAGAAGGATATAACCGAGAAAATAGATGACAATTGGAAAAAACTGGAGATATTTCAGGAGGAGAATAAAAAAAAGTATAGAGTCCCTGAAAAAAGAAATTAGCATAAAGTACGAAACAGTAAACAAAACGATCAATGATAATAAAATCGATAGTGACAGGAAGGTCGAAAACATGGAAAAACAGTTGGAAAGATTACAGGAGGGAAACAATACACGTTTCGAAAATATAGAGGAGCAAACAGTAGAGACAAAACAAGATGTTAGAAATCTCGAAAACATGGTAAGGCAGAACCAAGACGCCATCATGCAGGAGGTGGGAGAAGTCCAGAAAGACGTTAGCGAGAGGATGCAGAGAACATATGACATCGCTAACAGGCTGGACGAACAAATAAAAACTAACAAAAATAGTATACTGGAAATAGACCAGAGAGAGAAGAACCTGCAGGAAAGATTAGAGGCGCTGAGAGACACACCTATAGTAAATACTCATACGTGTCATGGCGAAAACAGGGAAGTAATCAACTTCCAAAACTATCGACAAAACCCAATGGAATTTTTAGAAAGAATGGAGGAGTTTATTGGGAGAAATAGAGAAACAAGGTGGGACAGGATAAGAGAGATGTTTAAAAACACTAGGGATAACTGGTGGATAGCGGTACGACCCGAAATCACGAATTTAGCAGAGTTTAAACGCCAGTTCAAGGAGAAGTATTGGTCGGAGACTGCACAAAACAGGGTAAGAATGGACATTTTCTATGGCAAATACGACGCGTCCAATGGACAGTCCCCGACGTCTTATTTCCTAGGAAAGGTATGTTTAGCACGGAAGTTGATACCGCCGATCCCAGAAGAATGTTTGGTAAGGCAGTTAGCTGGACATTACAGTTATGGTATCAAAGATGCCCAATTATAACAACAGCTCAGTAAAATAGCCGATCTGGCCAAATTATTAGAAAATTGTGAATCCACTGGAAGGTTCCAGGATTACCAACCCCCCAATCGTAAGGTAGAATACAATAACAACAATAACGGACCAAACCGGAATGGAGGTGGAAACGGTAATAACCTAAACACCAATAATCAGAACAATAATACCCCACCAAATGGCCGAAGCAATAACACTCAGGGTCCAAATAACCGCAACTATCCGGGACCAAACAGAGGTAATTACACCGGGAATAATTACGGTAGAAACTACCATCAGGGAAACAGTTATCGCGGAAATAACTATAGGGGAAATAATTATGGTCAACGCAATAGTTATCGTAACGGGGGAGACCAAGGAGGAGGCGATAGGAGAAATCACGAATATAGGCCCCAGGTAAATTATACAATGGCCAATAACCGACGGCCATATCCACCCAATGTACCCACTTACATGTTTTACCCACAACAGGCGCCAGGTAGCCAGGGTAACACGACGAATAGCCAACCTATTAATGGTAATCCCGAAGTCAGGCAGGAAACACAGACGGGTCAGCAGCCCAATGTTCCGGGAGACCGGGCCAATGAGACCGTGGCTCACTTAAACTAAACGCGGCAGTGGAAAAGGAAAACCACCCTTCACTGAACCAATATTATGGGGTGACTAGTTACGAACATAGACAGGACAAAGACGGGACTATGATATTAAAAATGAATAATTATCTTAAGGATATTAGAGAGGAGTTAGTAGAAGAGGGTGACTATATCATTAAAAATAGTAACCAAGGGAATAATAGTATCGTGCAGATCAAAGCAAATATCAATGGCATAGAAGCGATATTACTCATTGACACGGGGTCAAATGTATCACTTATCGATAGTGTTGAGTTAGAGAGGATCAAACAAAATAGTAATTTACCAATACCCACTCTGCCTATAAATAACATCATTTTAGTCGGAGCAACGGGGAGGCAAAATAAATCAATAAAGAAACAGGTGTCATTAGAGATGACTAGTAATGGGGTAACGATACCAATAGGGTTATTAGTGGCGAATAATTTACCCATGAGTATCCTAATAGGCTGCGATATACTTACGCCATACAATGCTGTAATAGATTTGGAAGGTAAGGTGATAACTTTGAAAACTAACAAGGGAATTTGGACCAATAATTTAATCGATGTCCAAGGAAATGGTACAGACAATACACCTTATCAAGCGATAGTGAACCATTATTATTGTGCCGATCGTCCAATCAATATGCCATTATATCAGGAGGAAAACCCAGAGTTGTGGTTAGAAAAGTTAGAAGAAATACGGGATTTCCAAAGGACGAAAGCAAGGGGTCTGATCAGCGAAAAACAGGCAGAACAATTAATCGAGGTATACAACACATATTCTCAAACACTCCAGGTAAAGCCAGAGATTATCAATGCACCATAAAATTCAAAGCTCCGGTGGAATTTAACAGGAAATCGTACCCGATCGCATACTCGCTAAAGAACGAAGTCAGGGAAGAATTGAACAGGATGATAGAGGACGACATAATCGAGTATAGTCATTCGCCCTTTACCAGCCCAATCATAGCGGTGCCAAAAAAGAACGGAAAGGTACGTATATGTCTCGATGCTAGGGAGATCAACAAAATCATTGTTAACGACCGCACATCACCTGGGGAGATAGAGGAGATATTGAAAAAGTTTCACGGAACCAAATATATAAGCTCATGGGATACGGTATGCGGTTACTGGCAGGTAGAACTCCACCCTGATAGTAGGAAATATATGGCATTCATATTCGAGGGCAGAAACTATCAGTTTAAGCGGTTACCTTTTGGCTTAATAAATTCTGTGGCGGTGTTTGTAAAGATAATGGACAGAATATTGGGGCAGGAAGTACTGAAGTTTACGACAGTATACGTCGACGACCTACTGGTAACTTCAGCGAATTGGGACGACCATTGTAATAGGGTTGAACAGGTGCTAGAGAAATTATCAGAGAATAATATCACCCTCAAATTAGACAAGTCCCAATTCATTGCAAATGAGGTGAAATTTTTAGGCTTTAATTTAACAGAACAAGGGATTACTCCATCCAAAGAGAAGGTAGAGGCCATACAGAAGTTCCCCACCCCAAAGAACAGGAAACAGCTGCAGTCATTTTTAGGAATCTGTAACTATTACAGAAAGTTTCGGTCCAATTATTCAGAACTAACTGCCAGGTTCCAAAAGCAGTTATCAGCTAAAGACAAATGGACTTGGGGACCAGAGCAAGATGGAGTGCTCAATCTCATAAAGGAAAAGTTTTTAGAAACAGTAATGTTGCATCATCCCGACTTTACAAAACCATTTTTTCTAAACTGCGATGCCAGTAACGTGAGTTTAGGTGCAGCTTTATATCAGGAAGATCAGGACGGTAACCATTTAGTAATTAGCTTTGCTAGCCGCGTGCTGAACAGTTGCGAACGAAACTACAATACTACCGAAAAAGAATTGTTGAGTGTAGTTTTCGCATGCGGTAAATTTAGGACATATATATTAGGGTACCCCATAACAGTTAGAAGCGACCACAAATCTATATCCTTTTTAAAGCATTGTAAGCTGAACCACGGAAGGCTGACTAGATGGGTTTTGGCCTTGCAAGAATATAATATCACATGGGAATATATACCCGGCAAACAGAACGTAGCAGCCGACGTCTTACCTCGCGTCAATATACCAGACCAAACCTTCTACGGCGAAAAGGAACAATTAGCAAAGGTTTACCACATTATTAAGAGCAGGGAAGATTTAAAAAATATTTTAAACGATATAAAGTCACAACAAGAAGCCGATCCAAGATTAGGAGATATTAGAAAAAGGGTACAGGAAGGCGATGAGGTCATAAACAGATTTTATTGTATACACAACGACACTTTGTTTATAAGGAATACCCCGCACCAAGAGAGTTGGAAATTAGTGATTCCACCAGCGATAGAGAGACCGCTAATAATCGACTATCACGATAGGTACGGACATATGGGTGCCCTCAAAGTAAGGAAGGCATTGGAAGAGCAAACATACATCAAGGGGATGAATAAGAAGGTGCAACTGGCGATACGGTCGTGCGATATTTGTCAAAAAGTAAAGTGTGATAACGAGAGAAAAGAAGGGGTCATGATACCCATAACATCCACCGAAAAATTGGAAAAGGTATTTCTCGATATCTGCGGACCATTTCCACGCAGCGGTGGGAGACACCGATATAAATTTATCGTAATCATCTTCGACCATTTTAGCAAATATACAAAGCTATACCCAATAACTAGGGCAACGACCAGGAAAATAATAGACATCATAATAGAGCGATACATAATGGAGGTAGGCCGACCGTATTCTATAATTACGGACCACGGTACCCAGTTTAGGGGAAAACTTTGGAAGGAAAACCTGGGAGAACACGGAATAAAAACGTACAAGACGTCCGTATATCACCCGAATAGTAACCCAGCCGAGAGAGTGTTAAGGGAGGTAGGACGGTTACTGAGAACATACTGCCATAACGAGCAGAAAAGATAGCATGAATATGTAGCATCAACCGAGGATTTTCTCAATTTTTCACATCACAATACCATCGAGGCGTCGCCATACACAGTTATGTTCGAAAGACCCCCACCACGAGAGATAAAAGAAATTATTAGTTTTCCCGACGAACCCGCATACCAATTTGAAAGGGCAAAATTTTATAACAAGGTGTTAGAAAGAACGGAACAGCAGCGGAAAAAATATGTCAAATCACAGCCCAAGGCAATTAAATATGAGGTAGGAGAAAGGGTGTTAGTTAAAAATAGAGAATTGCCCAGTGCTATACAAGGCATAACGAGGAAATTGTTACTCTTATATACAGGACCTTTCACGATAACCAGAGACAATAAAAACAATACCTACGAGGTAACTGACACGGTTAGTAACAAAGTAAAAGGTACGTATAACCAAACATCATTGAAAAAGTACCATGATTAAAAATCACACGTCAAATACTCAATCAGTGAGCAAGTACCATGACCAAAAACCCAAGTCAAATACAGCATCATTGAGAAGGTACCTTGACTAAACATGTTAACGTGAATTTTTTTTAACTTACCCACAATTAGAAGGGAGGTAGAGATTATTAAATAAATATAAATATTATTATATAATGATTATTACTAATAAATATTACGAGATGGACACATTCCATCATAGGCAAGATTTATTTCCAATAGCCATGTCAACGTATATTTACCAGCTTACCCGTACTTAGAGGAGAGAGATTATTATTAATAAATATTACGAGATGGACACATTCCACTATAGGCAAGATTTATTTCCAATAGCCATGTCAACGTATATTTACCAGCTTACCCGTACTTAGAGAAGGAGAAAGATTATTATTAATAAATATTACGAGATGGACACATTCCACTATAGGCAAGATTTATTTCCAATAGCCATGTCAACGTATATTTACCAGCTTACCCGTACTTAGAGAAGGAGAGAGATTATTATTAATAAATATTACGAGATGGACACTTAGTAAAGGAGAAAAGAAGGAGAAATACTGTCATATATTTGATACTAAATGGAAATGATAAATGAAAAAAAAAAAAGGAAGAACAGTGTGTTACATAAGGAGGTAATGATGAATATGAATATAGCTATTAACATTGAATGATTTTAAACGATAATTTAACCTGCGGAGAACGATATATTAATATAATTGTGAAATAATCAGAAGAGTTTAAGAAAGGGAATTTATGTGTAGGAGCCTATGATCTTTGAATGTTGTATTTTTTTTTATTATTATTATTTGTTGCGAAGGTGCAATTATTATTTTCTGGACAGAGATGTGTTGCCTCTGATTTCAGTAGTTATAGATAGGAAGGGCAGAGAATGTATGCCATAGCGAGCCACTCTGACTCCCAACCCTCTATGAAAGTTAGGGAATTATATCAAAGATTAATTAAATAACATCAAGGTAAAAAGGAAAGGAATAGGTGATACGACAAAGAACGAACTAGGAATATTGAGTTGGATTAATATATTAAAGGAGTAGTACAGGAATTTAATTATAAGATAAAAGAATGAAATATAAAGAAGCTAATAAAGGGTTAATATAGAGATGATAATTTCATCAAAACCAAAGTTATGTTTTTCAAAAATTATCAACTTTAACGGAGAGGCATATGTAACGTCACAGAACGTTCCATAAAGGAAATCATTTACATAGTATGTTATCATAAGAGGAAAGTGAGGTGAACAGTATCGAACCCAAGTAGTCCTAAAAAATTGTGTAATATTGTCTAATAATTATTACTACTAACATGGAAAAACGACCAGACTGTGACTAAGACACAAACCCCATATATATTATTAAAGTGAATAACAGTGAAAAAACCATAAGATACTATAAGAGAGATGAATAATGTCAGAATCAACCAAAACGAAGTCATTAATTATTAAGTTTAATAACTCTGAATAGAGTATTAAGAACTATTGTTTGTGAATGAATGGGCATGATCCATTATTATATTATGTAATGTAAATAAAATAAATGTATTAAATGACTTAAATACATTATTAGAAAGAATCTAAGTTAAAATAAAAATTATATATTTGTTATGACAAAAAATATTAATGTGTTGGATTAGAGACCAAACACCCAGATTTCATGAAAAATTAATTATTATCAGATTGAAATAAAAACTATATGTAATTGTCAAGCAGACAAAAGTGAACAATTTATCTTAAATAAAGAAAGCTGTCAAATGAGTAAAAGTCAGTCAAAATAGCCAAAAACAGTATTAACTATAAACATGTGGTAGGCATATAATATTGTATAATTTATGGATTTAATGTTGCCAAAATGCAACCAAAATGCATTAGAAAGTTGAAATATGATATAAAGCGACTATACTAATATATTTGACTAACTTTAACATTGTAATAGTCAAGTTAGCAAAATATTTACCTATACCATGTATGGCTGGAGCCAATCAACCAGTACAAAAATAATCATATCTGGCTAAATATTTACAAAATGATAACAAAAATAAAATAGAATGGCACAATACTTCAGTATACCTTAAAGAACGAACAAACTCAGTTGAAAATAAAGTCAATTATAAAAGAATTTAACTTATGAGAGTGAGATTTGTCACACCATAAAAAAAGGACATCTCAAGACCAGTCAATGATGCTATGTCATCCTGTAATAAAAATAATGTATGTAAAGAGTAACCAGGTATCACAAAAGACAGACAATATAATAAACTCTGAGTGTACACTAGTGAAATACTACATATGTTAAAGAAAGAGACTAATTATTGTGTTATAACATTAACAAAAAATCTAGGCCATGGACAGGGGCCACGTAAAATTGTAATTATTTATGTATTACCTATGTTAAAATTTGTTTGTTTTGATGTAGGAAGGTAGTAATGTTATATGTTCAGATTGTGGAAGGAACATAATAATTCCACAACAATTTTTGTTCTAAAAAAATTGAATTTTAATGACAACAACCAAGGTGAGAGTTGTATATTGTGTTACTTATTAGACTTAATTTAATTAAAAACCAATCATAATTAGTATCACTAGATTCAGTTGAAAACAGAGAATCTAAATGTAATAATGGCATACAAATTGTGAGTACTAATGTAAAACTGTTTGATAAATACCAGAGTAATTTTTGAAATATCCTTAGTATGAAGAATAAGAAATTCGTTCTAAAAGCTTCGACGGAAGTGAAAATTGTTCCATAATGTTCCATTTCGTTTATTCTCGAACAATCTAGAAAGAATTTTTACACAAATATACCGGAAGTTCACAAACTCAATCAGCCTGAATTAGTATAAAAGAGAGACCAAATTCGACCCAAAAACACTTGAAACTTGAACTCCAGAACTGATGCATCACCCACGACACTGATCAACGCAGCTAAGGCGAAACCGAGAGGCAAGAAATCGACAAGACGAAGAAAGGCTTTTCCCGTACACAGACAAACAGACTGACATAACCTCTACAAGAATCTACGCCAATGTGTTGCTGAAATAGAGCAGCAGCACGGCAAATTTTAATAGAAATCACGCAGCCAGAACGTCAACGGCCCAGGAGGGACCAAAACTTTAAATAGAGAACGAATTCTGTGGTGTTCGCATAGACTGACTAACTTGACAATAATCCCCTTAACGTAAACAAACAAAACACCAAGCCTTTCTCTCGACACTGCATGGGAATCAGCGCTGTGGCGGCCAATTTCTGAATCAACGCGAAACAGATGATTTGTAGCGGCGGGGTTTGAACGATAATCTACTGCCAAACGTTTTTACAAAAAGTGCGGAAATAGTAAATGATCGCAATTTTGACTTAAAATACATTCAGTGCACATATGAAGAGGCGAGATTGAAAAACTACCCGAGAGGAGTGTCCTGTGCGAGATTAATTATTCATTGGAACGTGAGTTACCAAAATTAAAGTCATTTTTTTTACCTGGTTACATTTATCACACAGTTGTACTACACATGCCACACACACCTTCAAATCACTTAATTTTTCTTGTAAAGCGTCTTATTGATAGTTCAAAGGAGTCACGTCCTGAGAGTAAAGATTTTTTCACATATTAAACTCATGCTTTTCAACTGAGTAAAAAATTGAAAACACTAGCCGATACTTGATTGGATATATAAAATTGTCAATAATAATAATAATAATAATAATAATAACTTGTGAATTTTTTTCTCTGCAATTTTATAAATTTTATATGAATGTTAGTCCTTCAGACGATTTGTTGTTTTTTGAAGAATCATTAAACTTACCTGATTTTTCAAGCTAAACTGACTTGTTTATACTTTTTCATAGAAGTAAGATTTAAAAATTTTAATTACTTTAATAATCACATTTATTTCTTGGAACAAACGATTCCAAGTGGCGCCCACAAAAAACATAGTATTAAGTTGTGTTACAGGACTACATCACCGCAGAGGATCCAGTCAACAGTAAGTAACAAAAGTGCGCGGAGGTAACGCCCGACATTTTACAACACAATTACAACACACATTTTCTTTTGTTATAAATTGACGATTCCAACAGTGGGACTGAAGGGAGAGTATCTTAGAAATAGGTTACACCCCTTTTATTTTTTTTTGTTATAACGTATTAAAAAAACCAAAACTATGTCAACAGACAAAAGAATAAATAGAAAATTAAGAAAGGTAATTAAAAATAATTAAATTTTTGTAAACACCGATACAAACGTATTGGTAACCTAACACTGTTACTGTCGAAACGTTCTTGTGAAACATCACGAGATAAAACAAACACTCTGCTCACAGAAATACACCAACAATAACTGAAGTGTTTACCACAGAATTTAAACAGTTCCGTACCACTTTTTTTTTTTTTTTTTTTTTTTCAAAACACTACACATATTTGTTCTAAATCTGTATTGCTATACCTACGAAGAAACGCATAAATTAACAGTGATTAACTTCACAATTTATAACACCCGGATAACACCTATATAACAACGTAACAATACTAAGCAAGCAGTAAGGCGCGGAATCCCGCCTCGATGGTGACGTCATGCGCAGTAGCGTGGATTCAGAACGCGTACTGCGCAACCCATTCGGCCCCCCCCTGGTACAACACATACCGTAGTTAAGATACTTATGTTGCAAGTTATGTATTACACAAGTCAACCATGGATACAATACCCCTCCACAAGTTCACTTGTGATACTACACATTGTTTTGAGTATTAAACTAGAGACGGCATTCCTTGTTTCTTCAATTCAAATGGCTCAATTAAAAAAAAAGTTGCCTGGCCACTTTTGAAAAAGTTTCATATAATATTTATGTTTTGATCATGTAACAACATGTACTACACAGTTATAAAATGGTAATGCCATCATTTTTTTAAATATTATATACAGAGTTTTGAAAAAAGGCAGTGCATTCAGCTTAAACTGAGCTATAGTTGTCATTTGGCACAAGTAGGAGTTCTAAATTTTAAGACAAAATTAATTTTTCTTAAAACCTTAAAGCCCAAATTTTGTTAATCTATTGAAGGCGTTCAAGTAACAGTTTTTTAATGATTCAACTACAGAGACATTCCAGTTCAGTTTAGTCTTGCATTTCACAATTGGCGTGTTCTTATTTTTATTTGTATCACAAATTTCATAACATCGTATCATACGATTTGAAGTATAATGTACATTTTGAATCGCATTCATCATGGTAATATCAGTTAAATTGTGTTCGTACAATAGATTATGTTTCAATAACATGTTCTTCGGTTTAACATGCAAACTAACACACTGTTTTTCGTTTTATTTCTCTTAAACCAAACGTTTCACCCATACGGTGAGGCACTTCCAGTGGTATGGACAAGGATGCCTCATTATTGTTGTTCCTATGGCTGTATGGAAAGTGGCTTTGTTCCAATTCCATATTTTGTTCTTCCAATTTCATATTTTGTTCTTAGCGTCCCAATAGAGCCCAGCTCAACTGGCCTTTTGTTGATAGGCAGGGTTGAGTCCAATGTAGTGCAGGAGGTGGTCAGCATAAATATGATCAGTATGATATTTGTGATGTGATAAACTTTTAATATGATAAACTTTGTGAAAAATACCGTGAAGAAGAATGGCTACCAGTATACACAGATGGATCCAAAATTGAAAAAACTGGAACAAATGTCGGGTATATTCCCATCAATTTTCCCACTATGTGCCAGTAGGCAGATAAAAAACGAATTTTGATGGAGAAGTTGAAGCCACTATTTGGTTCTGTAACAACTAATCTACCATCCCGATACTTTTCAAAGAGTCCCTTACAGTTGACTATAAACTCCCTTATAGGCTACCATTCAAGTGGTATATTCAAACAATCATAGTCAGTGTGAAAATACAGAGCATCAAACACATTCCAAAACATATGAAATCTCTAAACAAAACTATCATGCTCCAGTGGATCTTGGGCCATGTACGGTTCGAGGGAATCAAAATCACTGATACGCTGGCCAAGAAGGGCTCCGAAGTCCATCTGGGGCAGAAGTCTCTGGAAGTGAGCTCTGACACAAAACTTGTATTGCGCCAAATTCATCAAATCTGTACAAAAGAAGCAGCACAACAGGCAAAAGGAACGACATTTGTGAACAATGGAAAATTGACAGGGAAACTCCAGGAAGTCTGAAAAGCTGCAGCAATTTTCAGATTAACAACTCACTGTCCTGCAGCATATCTTGCACGAATGAAGATCTATCAGTCAAGCGAATGCATCATTTGCCATGGCACAAATTCTACTATGGATGCTGGTGCCTCATCGTAGTACAGATGAAACGTTTGGTTTCAAGATAAATAAAACAATGTGTGTTTAACCAAAAAACAGTGTTGTTATTAATGAAAACCACAAAAGTTTATGAGCAAGATTATATTTTAGAATGGGTGGAAAAGAATGGAACAGTCACAGTTTGGATGATTTCACAAGTCCTTTGGCCATTAGCAAAAAACCCATAGAACATCTGAAAGAATGTTATGTGCATTTCAAGTGTGTACTCATCAGACATGTGAAACAAATGAAGCAAATAGGGAATGGGCAATAAAGAATGTTTGTTGCTCCCCCTAGTGTTGATGAACGGATTGAATCCCCTTATACTATAAGTTATTTGAATTTTAACTGAATGCTAAGCTGTGATACTTAATTTATTGAATCAGCTGTCTAAGTAAATCAATTTTTAAAATTCTAACCTGAATCTAATAAAAGACTACACTCTAGAGGCACTGCAAAATGTTACCTAACCATCACTAGTACTGTTGCTTACTGTACACATAAGATATGTTTACTGAATGTTGTAATGACTATTTATGTGGGAAAAATCTGTATTTAATACAAGAAACCAATGGAATTGGGTTCCATTATTAACAAAACTAACACTCAATTATGTAAAATGAACACTAATTATATAATTTTTGCAGAATACTTTCCAAGATATAAATACTATCTCACTTGTCTGCCTTCCTTGCCCAATGTTACTCAGCGAACTGTCATTACAATTACTGTTTTTACACGACCAAAAATCTTATTTTTATTCATCACATTCAGTAAACAATGTTAACAACATATCAATAAAAATTATTTTCACTCTTATGGAAGAGGCATTACATTTGTTTTAGATTTGAACTCAGGAAATCATTATACCATAAAGAAATCCAATTCTATTTACATAATTGGAATATTAAAATACAAATATTTAAAATAAAACGGGAACTGCCATGTTCTTAAAAATAGATGAATAAATAAGTTATAATATTGTACTGCCTTTAGTAGCCATAAAGTCATTTACCTAGAATCCCATTCATCAGACCCAGGGTCATACTTATAAGTTGGTCTAAACATAATCTCCCCTTCTTGGTACCCTGCAAACACAGCCTGTATCCTGTGTTGCTGCCGTAACTGGTCGTACTCCAATACTGGTTTGTAGTTAGCTTTATCCACCATGTCTTTAACAATTTTTGGATCCAAGTCTGTAATTCGATAGTTGAGATCTCCCAGCCAGTATACTTGACTGAAACAATATAAAAAATGATATATATTGCATTTTCAAGATAGATTATATTCTATCATATGCAGAGTGAAAGATCTCATGTTGAATGGAAATACTAGGTACTGTATATGGTAGCGCAGTCTCTTAAATACACTTCAAATCCCATAAAAATAACATAAATAAAAATTGAACTTGTTGCAGAACAAAATTATTTTTTTTAATGATTCTTAAATTGTTCACAGATAAAACTTATGGTTTAAAAATATTGTAACTAAATCTTTTTTATCTTCAAGTGACTATCTTAAAACAAAAGATATATTGTATCAAGTTTGTCCTTTAGGTACCTAAAAGTATCTGCTATTTGATCTGATGTATTTGAGTTATAGAAAGATGCATAGTTGAACTTACAGCATTCAAGAATTTATCTATTTATCGTATTGGCCCCTAATATAAGAAGGTCTCACATATAAGATGACCCTAGATTTTTGAAAGCGTTTGACAAGAAAAAAAAGAGCCTGCATATAACACAACCCTGGATATTTTGAGGAGTTCTATGAGAAAGATAGTTAAAAGTTTTAAATACACCTTCAGGTGAAATTAAATAAATATGGGTATCTTACATTAAAGGAGAAATTATAGGTAATAAGTGCCTTATTATTTTTAGTCCCAATAATCATCCTTGTTTTCTTCTTCACAAAGTTTATCTTCAATACTGTTACTGGAATCAGAATCATAACTGGAGTCATTGCACAAAATATCATCCTTGCTCCAATGCACATTACTAGAAATGTTACAGTTTTTAAACCCCTTTTCAATGGATTCACTTTTGTTTTTCCCCCAGGATGAATATTGTAATGGTACATATCTTCACCGTACATTTAACAACAAAAATAAGGAATGAAACACTCATTAACTAACACAATAACACCTAAGAGAGGAATGATAAATGCATAACTGTGTACTAAATGTTATATCCAGTCCACGAACTAATTAAAACAATTAAATCAGCAAACGAAGAATAATAAATAGTGATGAAGAAGAAAATATAGAAGACAACATAATAATGTGTTAACCAAATGACCCAATAGATATGGTAAGTGAGAGGACAAAACCAAATTATAATGACAACAAACCCTAACAAGAGACTGGAGATAATATGAATAAACACAAAGTGATAAGCGAAAAAGAGTTAACAAATCTATTATACAATGTGCCAATAAGGGTACCAAGAGAGAATGAAACCAATAAAACAAGGAGTCTACAGAATTAAGAAACAGTAAAGAGACACAGACAGGGACAAACTATTACTGAAGACTTGACCATGACAAAAACTTTTATTCTAAGATAAAAATATAATTAATCAACAAATAAACACAATGAAATAAGATATTGGAAGATAAGAATGAGTTAGTTTTCACAGCAATAATAGAATACCATGCCTGCTTTTAATACAAGCAAACCCAATGCAAATAAATGAAAGAAAACCTGGTAATCACCACTAGACATGTAAACATAACGTGAAAAAATAATAAATAATGGTTAACAAGAGCAAAAGTGTAAAATAATAACCTTTAAAACATTGAGAGTAGGGAGAAAAACATAGACCATTGTTGTCAGACAAGGGGGTCCCAAGTAACCTCAATTCTGGTACAAATCAACTTGTAATTAGAATAAATTAAGAATAAAACAATGTAAAACTAGTTTAGGTTATGCAATAATAAAAACGGACATTATAAAGACAAACCTAGTGCTACGATTTATTAATTAAAAGTGATATGTGTGGTGTTTAATGTAATTACACAGACTGAAAGTGGACAGAAAGATGTGCCCATTAAACACACTCAGAATCCCTACAATATTGTAAACCAGAAAAGAACAGTGACATAAATGTATAATGCAATATGTAATACTACTATTATAGTATAAAACAATGATAATGAAATGAAATATTAAGTAAACCATAATTATGAAAAATTAAGGTAACTGTCTGACTACACCAGATGCAAGAAGTATTAGTGAATTATTCACAATCTCACATATAATAATAAGAGGCTAACCATTATAAAACACTCTTTAGACTGTAAAGACCATTTGTACAAAAAAGAACCACTTGAAATTGAGTATATCATTAACCATGAACCAAATCATAATGACACATTGTACTATAATACATAATACACAATAATAAAATCAGATTGATCTCCCACTTACCTTAATTCAGCCCAGGGTTGTGTCGCACGAACTGTGAATAGCAACGTGATTTTAGGGTTACATCAATAACGTACATCACTCTCATTGATATGGTGTAACTCATTTTTATTACATTTGATATTACTTTAAACTTCTTTGTTATTCACCATTTCTCCCAACACTATTACATTACTATTTCCTTCAGCTACTAGTTAAAACATTTCTTACAAGTGTTTGTTAAAACAGAAAAGACGTTATTACCATATTTTTATCCTACGTATTCTATTGTTTTAATTACTAGATCTAAGGAAGGCGAACCCAGCTTGCTACATTCACACACACACACATACAAATTACCCTTTTTTTCCAATTTATAAAATAAGAATTTGATTTAAATGGATACGGTTACGTGTTGCAGCGGCGTCCCCGTCGACCGCATGGCGCTTCACACTAAGTTCGGTGTTTTGATATGAAAAATGTTATTGTTCCATTGGTTTTAAAATTTTCACTTAGTTAGTTCACTGGTTGTGTTAATACTGCAAACTGCTTCACACATTGTTATATACTGTATCGGTCGGTTTGTCACTTAAAAGATTTCTTAGGGCCCACAAGTCTTAGCGTGCGTCGGGCCGACGCCGCGACTATAAGTCGACTGCCTGAACATTACCAAAGTGCCTCCCTACCACGGTTGTTCAAAACGAGAACCCACAGCCTGCTTATGACAAATTGTTATCGCTGCACATGGAACATGGGCTATCAATGCTCCCAAGGAGTCGACGATATTCCAATGGCACTAGTCACGAAACTCAGATAGGCGGAGTCCTCACTGGATTTCCGCCAGCATCAAGCACGTGGCGAACCAAATTTCATACTTTAGCCATTTTACTTGGCTTGGCTCGAGGCTGCGTAGCGTTGTCTGCGCGCATTGCTGGCGTTGCGCGTACTTTAGGTGTAACAAATTCTCGGAACCACTTGAGATACCAAACATACATCGCAACACCTCTGTTCAAAATCTCACTCCACTGTTCTTTGTTTGAATAAAACCGTTTTAGGTATGGGACTTGCTGCGTTGGTCACATATATATTTAATAAAATAGAATAAAATAAAATACCCCTTTTCACCCCGTTACAACATGGCATACTAAAACTATGAATAATAAATAAGACTAAAAACAAGAAACTAATTATATTTGAAGAAAAGCTGAGATATCCAGAAGTTGTAATGGACATCTCAGAATGACTAGATCACAGTAAAAAATGGACAGAGCAAAATTATTTAAATAAATAGAGTGAATCAAATTAACCATGCTCTAGGCCAAAGAAAGCATAGATCAAATATTGTAATTTTATTAATTTTAGGCAATTATTGAAGTAGAAATTATCATAAAAGGTAATTGAGAGGAACCATATGATTGAAATGTAATCAAAATTTGTTCAATTTCCATAATTAATCATGTAAAATCATAAGAAATATGTCATAGTCGTAAGTAAAAAACATTAACTTTTTAATTATAACACTCACATATGTCTTGTGAGGACTTATTTTAAAGAACAAATCAATTGTAATAACATGGTGTGGCTATATCAAGTATTACTCGTAATGCAAGGATGTTAAACCAATTTTAAAGATATTCTATTTATTTTGGGCAAAACGAGAGCGTCATAATGACACTCTCCACACCAAAGTCATTAACAATTTTCTGCAAATTAATTACTCCGCCAAGGGAGTGACCTCGCTATAAGGAACAGCAGCAATCTCTAAACCAATGGAATCGATCAAAATCGACCGGGGGGGGGGGGGGGGGGGTATGTAATCCCAAAATTGGAACAGCAAAGAGGAACAAGTTTATTCACACTTCATCTCAGACTAGCAAAGCGATACGACGGCCATTTTCTGTGCGCGAAAAAAGTCGAATTCGGATCAAATCAGCTGTGCAAGTGTAAATGTAAAAAATTTTGGTCAACCTAACCAAAAACTTTTAAGTGGCGAGTTCAATGAAAAAACGCTTTTACAATAGCGAATCATAATTGCAGAGTGTATAATAAGCTGCAATAAAGTGAATGACAGGGAGTTATTGAATATTAACTGAAAACAGAAATTTTACGATTTTTACATTGAGACATGGAAGTAAACATGATATCTCATAGAGGTTAAAAGTGAATAACTAAATTAATTGACGTTCATTAACGAACAGTACTGAACATTATATGAATTTTTTATAGGAAAAATAAATATTTTTTGACCTATATTATGAAGGTCAACCAACTTAGAGAAATAGACCATGAGTAATATGAGCTCGAGTATAGGTTATCTAACTTTCTGATTTCGATTGTTCCAATACATAAACAATCAATGAATATTTTGACGAAAGCTATTTAAGCAACAGATCGTAATTGTTTACCTGACCAGAGTTCAGCATTCAATGGACACGATAATTAATAACGAACATTAACGATAATGTTGATTATAATTACAATCATTTATGTATTTTTATTATGTATAGGTTAAGGAGTTACATGATATTTTGAATAGATAATACTTTGTATCAACTCAGCATCCTGAAGTTGCTGTAATGTTGACAACAGTCGAATTCATAATCATTTGTTAATAATTTTAAAAACTTTTAATGTCATTTTGTTTCTAAATATCAATTCAGTATGCCTGAAGTAAATTTAATGTAGACGATAGTCGAAGATATAATTCCATGATAATGATTTTAGAAAACTTTTAATGTAATTGTTGTTTATACTAATTAATTCCAGCTACTCATGTTAAACAGTAGTGCAGACATTTTCTGTTATGTATCTTGCAGTCTCAAAGGAACCACTAAGAATTGTAAACCTAATGAACCAAAATTCAAGGTTATATTTTAAATTTATTTTAAATCAAAATGTTTTAATTACCCTGAGATTAAGAGCTAATAAGTAATAAAGTCAATGACTAACGAGGCAAATAGCCAGTAACAAATATCAATTAATAGATTCCAATTTTTATTAAACATGTTAATAAATTCAAATTGTGTAACAGAAAAAGAGTTGACTTTTATTTAATAGACAATACTGATACGAGTTAGATTACCATTAGTACTTCCACAGGTGGCACCGTTTGACTGTGATATTAGAATCGAGTGACCGATTCGCTTGTTAACGAGTTTGTTAACTAACTAGAACTTTGAATTCAGTAAGTACGTGGTGAGTACATAAACATAACTTGTGTTTATTTCAGCAACATTAGAATCTGCGGTGAATTACACCTATCCATGTGCGCCTGCGAGGGAATCAACTCGAATAACTCGTCATCAGACCTTTTTATTACACATTGATAAACTAAAGAAAAAGAATTTATAAACGGGTAGAACTCGTAATATAACAATATCCACTGGGTCAGTACCTGTATGCTTGGTTTCTTCAACTTGCATGTTGGACTCAATGCATGGTTTCCATTGCCAATCACAATAGTAGTTAAGTGGCCCTTAACTGGTTTATAAACAACCACATCTAGAATGTACAACTGAGAAGTCAAACCCCCCAGGGATTATAACAGGATCAGTGTTTATTCCTACAATCAGCTTCTTTATTTTCTCAGCTGTGTGACAACAGAAAGATCAAGAATTAACGTGACTTTCATTCATATGGTGATTGGTGTGGTGATTTATCGGGTAAGGACCCATGGCCGCATAGCGTCTTTGGCTTTCAGGGAATCAGATAATTGCATGTTCTTCTGGTTGAAGGTTGTAGGGGGCATGAGACCTAAGACAACAGTACCTGTGTCGTGTCTGTATGGCAATTGGTAACCGATGTATTAAGGAAACATGCGAGGCTGTCATGGAGATCTGTCATGCAGTCAGACGGAATCTGTGCCCGAATCCAGTCAAATGGTTTGTCAATTTCCCCTAAAAGGGGGTTGGAGAAAAGGGTCTGAAGTCATGCAGAAAATCTTTGAACTAACCTGACCAAACGAATTCGTCAAACTCCTCGGTCGACAGATCGGGGAAATATCTAATGTCTCGTGGAATCTCTACAAGCTAATTCGGTATAACAAATTCATTCAACTCCCAGTGATTGAGAGTTGGTGTAGTGTTTGTGAATCGGACAATCTTTCACGGAATGTGGTGAAACGGATTCAGCCATGTCCACTGTCACAATGTCTTGACATTGAACTCATTATAACATGCACCTGTTGACTCACACTATGTATACGTGGTAAGCCTGTCCAGATGGCAAATCATACAAAAGATGGTACACTTTTGCAGGTGCAAACACAAAATTTTTACATGTTATTTGCACACATTAGATAGCCAATAAAACACATTAGACATTAGTTTTTGGAAGGGCATTTTAAGAAAAAATCGTCTTATATTCGGGCTAATATGGTATATATGTTTAATTATATCCATTATATGTGTTGGTTGTTTATGTTTACAACCTAAACTAATCTTTGTTGCCTTCATTTCAATGTGTAACATGAGCATCTGTGTCTTCAGTAACACTTAAAGTAATAAAATGGGTTTTGATTCTATGGTTTTAAACTCCCAAAAAACAGCTGGAAAAAATATAAAAATTAAAAAAGGTGTGCAACACTGATTGAATGATTTGAAATCAATTAACCCTTGAATTTTTTAATACTAGGTGTGAAAGGAAACAAAATACATCTACCCACATTAAATAGCACACCTCAAACATAGAGCAACACCAATTTCAGAAAAATACACACACCTCACAGAAATTCACAAAGATATATCAGATGTTTGTAACTTTTATAATATTGACAAATACATAAAAAGACTACTTATGCCGATTCTGACAAACTGACTTACGATTTACCTTATTAAACCAGAAGATCCCAAATTCAAGGTCGCCACGATATTTTGAGGTTAAATATTGAACCATAACACTCTTCCCCTTAAATAATTTAGTTAATAATTTACCTTAATTCAAAATCTCGCAGGTTTGTTTAGGCGGATTTTTTGGCACAGAAAATAAGGATATGGTTCTGGCGTAATAATTACTCTTAACGCATGTTTATGCTACTAAACACATCTTATTTTATTTTTTAAACAATAGTTATTTTTCTTTAAGGTAATATTATACCCACATATTTTATTTTGACAAGAACAATTATTTTCTTTCTACTGTAGTTATATACAAAAATATCTTACCTACAACATTTCTAATACAAAGATTATAACACCTAAAGGGCTTTCTTTTTGTTAGCAAACGAGTACTTTGAAATTCTCTTTTTATACTCTCACATACTCTCTCTCTCTCTCTCTCATTACCTCCTTTTTATTGAGATCTCATTATGTTTTAAGAAGTAATTTTTTACAGTTTTTATAATTTTGTTTTAGAACAATCCTTTTCACATACTTTTATCTATTTCATTACAATTTTTAAGGTACTTAGCTCTTTCATTGCAAAGTCTCCTGTAGATTTCACAAAGCACCGTAATTCGCTTTCCCGGCGAAAACTGTTCCGAAAATATGTCTTGCATGTTCACTTTTATGTTTGTATTACTTGGTTAGGTTTAACTCAACATTTTTATCACTTTTCCATAAAAACTCGGCCGGCCTAGCGTACTGGTCCGCATAGGCCTCTTGACACTGTTTCACTGCGACTGTCTGATCTGAAGGTTAGCTGGTGACTGGGGCGAGTTGGGCTCGCAGGTGTATACTATACAAGCCTTTTGCACATTGACCACGAGGCTTCACTGGATGTCCACTTCGTCTCTCGCCTTTACACATGGAAGATTCCAGACGTTGCTCGTAGCCGGAAATTCGTTGTAACATAAAAACATGTGGTGTTCTTATTATGCAGTATGGCCACGTGCTCGTTCAGTGACTCAACTACGCTTTGTTATGTCTCCCCACACTTCTCTAACAATATGTTTCACAATATTCTTACATACATTGAGAATTATTGAAAGTTATTAAATAAAAAATGGTTCTGCCCTTTTTATCCCGTTACATGTTCAGTCAGTTGGTTGTATGAGGCGGTATGACCCCACACCATTGACTGTTGTTTTGTCTCGGCGTTTATGTACGACACCCAAATCTCATCGCCAGTCAATTTTGTTGAGAAACGTTTCTCCTTCCATATCATACCATGACAAAAAGTCAGAGGCAGAACCCATTCGTTGTGTTTTGTGGTTCTCACAAAGCACTTTCGGCACCCACCGAGCACAGAACTTCCAGTAGGCTAACTTTTCTGTGAATACCTCATACAAAACAGTCCGAGAAATTTACGTGAATTGTTCAGAAAGTTCAGATTGTGAACTGCCAGTTTTCACGGACTTTTTCATAAATTTTCTGAACAAGTTCATCACTGACTACGGATGGCCTGCTGCTCCTTTCTTCATTGTGAATGTTTGTTCTTCCACTTTTAAACAAACAAACCCACTGACACACAACACCTTCACTCATAACGTTCTGCCCATATACAGTACATAATTCATGATGAATGTCTGCTGCTGAAAGGTTTTTTGCCATCAGAAATCTTATCATAGCACGCAATTTGCATTTGGCAGGTTTTCTATTGCAATGCTCATTTTGAAAGGCTATAACGAATGAAAGAACGGCAGCGCGACCTTCCCACTAGTACAGCTAGACGTGTACTGAGCTACTATACAAGTCGGCATACGAATAACACCACTTCCCCCTCTACTTCTCTCGCTACGCGACAACGGAGGTTACTTTCCGAATAACCCTCGTATAAACACTTAATATAGTTACTGGTCCAAATTCGTATGGTATTCATCAAAATGTTCTTCTGAGTGTAGTCTAGGAAAATCTATATAACCAGAACAATATGGGCATGAGACAACTATGCAACAGATGTGGAAGGCAATAGCATACTGAGCATGTTGCCATGCACACAAGTGGTGGGGCAAGACAGAATCATGCCACTAATTTTCCCCCTCCATGGACCACTGTTATGAGAAACAGACACAACAATTGGTCAACAGTCAACCAACCACTGCATATTAAATGACTAATGAGTACCAGGTTGCAGTAAAAACAACTTAATTCAATAGTCCACGGAGCATGTCTTGGTAGTCAAAGGCTTAAAAAACTGTAATCAAGGAATGTTTTCAATAATTAATTGTATTTAATAATTACGATCATTTTATATGAATATTATTCTTTATTTAATGGCTGTTTCAAGTGGAATAATGGTAAATTTTATATAGGATTTTGTTCGGTGGAGGATTTTCTCTTGTACATGACTACTAAATTTATTAAACGATTTCCTACATGCAACCTGCAGATCATGACTTGTTAAAAGTAATTAATATTTTATATTAACAAAACAATATTTACTCATGATCCTTTATACTTTTGGGTGGTTGAAAGCGAGTGAAAGTTGCCCTTGAACAAATATCATGGAAATCTTGATTTCGCCTTTCATATTCTTCAACGTGAGCAGCAAGATGTGAGTTGACAAAACACATTGATGTGTTATGCAGATCTAACCTCACACAAACGCCACCCTTGTTACCCTATAACACAAACAACAAAAAATTACATTAAATATAATTTACGCAGCGCATCAATTACAGATTACATAGTATGTTGTTTATGTATGAGGGGAAATGGTTAAATACTAAATAAATAAATATACAATACATACTAAAAAGGTTAACAAAATTTTAAAATTTCAAGTTGGATTCTGTGTACCTAACTTTGTATTTTGATGTCATGCTTGAATCAACCATAAGTGACCTCTCCATCACCCATGGTGTGTGTGTGTGTGTGTGTGTGTGTGTAATTCCCTCTTGAGTATATGGGACCTATTCAACACCAGTTTTGAATAACTAAGTAAACAGGCATTTCTAGACAGAGATACCACTCATTGACCTGCTGTTACGTTTGTGGGAGAATGACTTTTAAAAGTTACACATCTTCGCTTTCAATGGCTATCAACAAACTCAAGTCATGTGGTGCAACAGGTCAACATGATACTGATTACTTCACTATCACTTCTACAAACAGAAACATGTAACACACAACTAAACTGTGACTATAGCACTCTCAAGTTACATCAGTGATCAGACTAAAGCAAGAAGCCTTAGTAGTCACAACTTTTTGACCTTGTTTGACAGGAACACAGCATGCAAAACTTGTGGCAACACCAATACCACTCCCTTTATTTATAATGTAACATCAAATCTGCACCGTCCCCTAGTAATTTTTGAGCCTGTAGGGTGATCAATTTTAAAACAGAAACATTAGGGTAGCCTCAGCTACTTGATTGGACACATGGTCACAGACAGTAGACAGTGAAAGCTATATCGCATACGATTCACAACTGTGAATAAGATGATGTGTGGATTGGACGAAGGTTTAATAACCATAAAAAGAATTAATATGGCAATAACTCATGATGTAAGAGCATACAGTCAGAGAGAATGTGCAACATATAATAGTGTACTGTTTTTACATCAAAACATAATATTTAAAAACAAATTGGAAATATAAAGACACTGGACTCATTGAAATAATATAAATGCTTCATAGTGCAAAACCTACCGTAATCAGCCATTTGTCATTCGTCTGTAGAGTGGTTGCTTGGCCATTTCAAAGTCTGCAAAGTGGTAGTTTCCTAACCTAATACTCAAGTATCCTTGCCACTTCACACAAAATCTATAAAAGTCGTTGCGTCATAATATAAGACTTACACATATGAGGTGCTTGAATTTGAATGCCACGCACGAACTGTTTGTGGTATGACCTGCTGCCGCTGGAGTGTGCGAATAGTACCCTTTGTGAATTAGTGTACCAACAGCTGTGATGGTGAGAGGCCGGGTTCTTGATTTCGTGCGTTTTTGAAATGCTGTGTTTTAGTGTTGTGGTGATTTTATAAATAGCATATTTTACAGAGCAAAGAACCTGAATCAAATTTTGCTTAAAACTAAAAAAAAACTGCTGCAGAAACCCATCGCATGCTTGTGGAAGCTTTTGGTGACAATGCTATGAGTCACCAAGTAAAATGTTTTTGTGGTACAAACGCTTTCAGGATGGACGACAGTCTGTTGATGATGATGAGCGTTCAGGACGAGCATCGACAAGCACAACAGCGGAAAACATCGCGAAAAAGTGCAAGAGGCAATTGTTGCAAATCGTAGACAAACAATCCACGATGTTTGTGCGATCATAGAAATGTCGTACGGGTCCGTGCAACGCATCTTGTCAGACATTTTGGGCATGAGACGCATTGCTACAAAGTTTGTACCGAGACTGCTGAGCAGCGACCAAAAAGAACACCATGTTGCTTCTGCACTGAATTGAAAATTGCAGCAAGAGATGACCCCAACTTCATCTGAAATGTCATAACAAGTGATGAGTCATGGGTTTACGGTTATGACCCTGAGATTAAGCAGCAGTCGTTTCAGTGGAAGTCGCCACATTCACCGCGGCCAAACAAAAGCACGTCACGTTCGTAGCAGCGAGAAGTCTTTTTTTTTTTTGACATCATGACATCAAAGGAATTATCCACAAGGAATTTGTCCCCCCTGGTCAAACAGTCAATGGGAAGTTTCATTGTAAAGTTTTTAAGTGGCTACATGAGAGAATTAGGCACAAACGTCCAGAAAAGTGGATGAACAACAGCTGGGTTCTCCACCATGACAATGCACCCTGCCCACACATCGTTAGCTGTTCAGCAATTTTTGGCTTCCAAAAACACGGTAGTGATTCCCCATCCACCCTATTCGCCTACCTCGCCCCGTGCGACTTTTTCCTGTTCCCCAAAATGAAACTTCACTTGAAAGGTCATCGTTTTGACACAATTGAGGACATCCAGGCTGAATCGCAGAAGATGCTTCGAACGCTTATGCTTGCCGACTTCCAGCAATGCATGGAGTCATGGAAAAACGCTGGAATCGCTGTAGCCATGCCCAAGGGGACTATTTTGAAGGAGACGCTAGAAACTAGGAGTTATGGTAAGGAATTTTAATTTTATGGGCGAATTCCCTGAACATTTGGGTAGCACCTCGTACAGAACCATTTCATGCAAAGTATCTGAGCATTTGCTTCTATATATTAATAAATATTTCTAATATATACCTAAATATATGGAAAAAATATTATTACCATTTTGCCCATAATTCCTGTTCCGACTGTTTCTGTAGCTACTGACCTCACATATGCAGCATGTTGTTCTTGGACCAGAACCAACAGCATCATACCAACCAGACGTACCAGAGCCACTTTCCTGTATTGTGCTTTACTGTGTAGAGCATTCAGAACCGCAGCCCTGTTTACATATATTACAAGAAACTTATTAAATGCATGTATGGGCAATCACGTATAATCACTACTAAATTATACAGTTTAATTCGTATCTAATAATAATCTTATTCTTGTTTTAATATAATTAATATGACTCCCATTAGTCTGTATGCATCTTATGGCATCTTATTAATTAACAACAACAAAATACATATAAAGTAAACTATTACTATAAACAAAACTACTACTTTATATGTAGTATTATATGATTCTACAGTACTGCCAAAACTTGCATTACAAAATGTAAAAGAATTTATGACTTTGCCAATAAAGCTGCTACTTCCAGTCAGTGAATGAATGTACCAACATTTTACAAAATTAATTACCACTGTCAAGTATTCTTTCTTTTATTTTACACAATTTAAATTCTGATCTTAGTATATTTCACGTCTACACGTTATGTTTTATCCACATCCTCCTGTATCACAGAGCTATATCGAAACATCTCGTTGTGAACGTTGTCCTCCCCTGGTGCAGATCCAACCAGCTGAGTGATCACCTCCTTCAGTTCAAGCATACAGAATGACTTGTCATCCAGATCAAGAACCATATGGTAGATTGCACTGTGCTGACAATATTTGTTCCACTGGGGTAAGGTATTTGGACCATGGTATCCTATTCCCTGTCTAGTTTACAAAAAGCCTGTCTTGTCTTTATTGTCAATTACAATTCTAGCATCAGTCTTCAAGTGATATCCTCCTGCCAATGGTTCTTCCACACAATACTTGATAGCTGTTAGAATTCACAGATCCCACAAAATTTATCCCGGCATTTCTCTTTCCTTCCAAAATGTCCTTTCTAAGTTTAACATTGCATTTATTGCATGCTGATCGTCACTCTCTGGTTATTTTTTATTTTCACATTTTATGAGATGTTTTATGCTTTTTATTCAACTTCTTAATTTCTCATTCCACCAGTTGTTTATATGATTGCGAGGACATCCACCTTTTGTTTTAGGAATATATTTTTCAGCTGTTCAATGAATAATTCTTCAATAGTACCGTGTACTTCTCCATACCTGGAAAATGTTTACACGGACCACAGACCAATCAGTCTAAAGTGGTTTAATTTCAGTTAGACATTTTTCAAGTACTATGTCATAGAGAACTGGGAAGTGGTCACTACTCAGGTCCTGTCCGACTGACCAATTACTAATTTTTCTGCAAATACTATGAGAGGCTAGAGTAAGGTCAAGAGTTCTCAAAGTGAAACCAGACACTGATATTGGCTGTTTGTTCTGATTCAATAGGATTAGTTGTCTGAATTGTCTCCAGTTAAACAATATAGGACTGTTTTCATTCTAACTTCCATCATTCCAACTGGGACAATGGCTACTATTAAATGCACCTGCTAGCACATAATTTTCATTGTCATTATTGAAAATTTCATTCAGATTCTCTAACTGGAGTCCCTGTGATGAAGTGTCAATATTAGAAATATAAATTTGAAGTTTTCATTAACCCTAATTTTTGTTTTAATATATTTCAGGCTAGTAAAAATTTCCATTTTACTAGCTTCAACAAACAGAGAGTTCTGTATAATTACATAAAACTTCCGGGCTGAAAGGCCGTGGTCGAATGCTTGATGTTGTGTAGCTAGACGTTTCGGCCACACCACTGGTGGCCATCTTCAACCAGTTGCTTGTTGCCAGTTCACTGGGCGACTTGTTCGGCATACCACCTATTACGAACATTTTTGCTACTGAAGATGGCCACTGGTGGTGTGGCTAGACTAGAAACGTCTAGCTACACAACATCAAGCATTCGACCACGGCCTTTCAGCCCGGAAGTTTTATGTAATTATAGTGACACCGGCCGTGAAAGCCTATGTACTAAAATTAGAGAGTTCTGTGTCACAGTAACTAAAACTCCATTTTTATCTTGGACTTTGAATAAATTGAACAATTTTTAGTTTTCAAATTTTGTATGGCATTTAATATTTTTTAGCTGAGAAGATTCTTGAATGCATACACTCTTCAATTTCCTTTCATACATTTCCATCTTAAGCTCATCACTTTTTTTCTTAAGGTGGGTTTACACTAGGCGCTACATACTCGTGCAACTGTCTCGCGAGAATGATTCGCTCCACGGATGTCTCACCCTTCCCACTGAGCGAAACAGGCACGAAAGAAGGTGAGCCGTCAGTTTGGGTGAGACAACCATGTCGTCGTGTTCTGTAGTTGTACCTCCAAGTGCTGCATCCACGTTCACCATCATGACAATGCTGTATTTGAACAAGAAAAAGAAAAAGAAACGAAGTCGACGCTGGTGGAGCAAAAACAAATGATTTTTGTACAATTCGATAAGGCGGATGCATTCCTCCTGGTTCATTTTCTTGTGCGCAACAAGTATCGACGTTCACACTACACGAAACGGGAGGAGCGAGGCTCTTTGATGCGCGTCCAAAAACCGACTAGGGTTGGCTCGCCGAGAGTCTGCCTCGCGCAACAAGTTTCGGGGTGGGGGCCACGTCTACACTAAGCGAGTCTTGCCTCGCGAAACAGTTGCACGAGTATGTTGCGCCTAGTGTAAACCCACCTTATGACATTGTGCATTCTGGTTTTCTTATATTTGTTTCTACCTTGTTCTTATCTATTGTTTTTAGCTTCATTTTGCTCTTTTTACTTTCTTGTTTTTGCTGTACACTGTGTGACTTTTCCAGGAAAATGTAATCACCCTTATTGTTAGTTTACCTTCTCAGATATTCATACAGCTGCACTACAAATGTCCTGGCATGACACCAAATTGCTATATTGCATAGTGGACCTATTCCTCTGTGACCCATCATAAGATTTTTGTCATTGCTATATTTCATCATATAGCTTTTATACTTTGTCTATGTCTATTCCACAAAATTACCGTAAGTCAATGTGGACATTCTCTTTCGCTTTGGGGAAAGTTGTCGGCAGCTTTGATAAGGACTTATTGAAGCACTGTCCGTTAAAAGGCATAACTGTTGGGACTTTTGGATGGAAAGCTGCTGGCGTTCAATCAACTACTTTGAGCTGTCCAGGGACAGGAAGAGAACCGACCACCTCACCCCCATCTTGCAAAATAAACGATATTATTTCACTACAAAATCTCATACTGACCATAATTTATAAGTACAATTGCCCTCCTTATATAAAGTCACCTAAAAAACATTAACAAAATCTTTCTGTAACACAGTAATTATGTCTACAATTATCTGGATATAATAATCAAAACAACAGACACCTCTGTTGTATATATCTAGAACAAAGATGTACACCTGAGAATGAAGATGATCTACAATGAAAAGTCTTTATTCTCAAGCATATGGGGGGGGGGGTGAGTACATGCCTATATGGTTAGTTGCAAATGGCTGATAGTTGTTCAGCTATCAACTGAAGGTTTCTTACGAGAAACCACTACCATGACCTTTTTAGAGATGAATCCAACCAGATAAAGACTGTAATATGTAATAAAACATAAAATCATAGCTTTACAAAAAAGGACACACTTGTTCACACTGTTATAACCAAAAGATGTTATATGATATTACATGGTATTTGGTGTAAGAGTGACAAAAGAAGTAATATTTAAATATTTTTAATGTTATGAGGGGTGGCTGAAATGTAATGCACACTGGAACATAATGGGAGAATAAAATGTCACACAAAGCAACAGGTGCTGCATTTTTTAGTTTTATTCCCCCTACTACTAACATTCCAAAAGTCGATGAACCATGCCCTCTCATTTTCTGTCAGGTGCCTCTGTTGTGGAGTCGAGTGACTACTATGTCACATCGCGTTTAAAAAACATGTGGTGACAGAATTTTTAACAGTGGAAAAAGTGAACACTAGTGACATTCATTGTTGTCTAAAAGCCATTTATGGTGATGAAACTGTTAATCGAAGTACTGTGAGTAGGTGGTCAATACAATGTCATGCATCAGAAGCAAATACTGAGGATGAACCTTGGAACGGTCAACCAGTTTCTGTAACTGATGAGAAGCACCAAAAGAAGGTGGATGAATTGATTCAAAATGACTTTCACATCACACAACAACGCATCACCTCCAAGATAGATATATCGAAAGAATAAGTACGACACATCTGTATAAATGGGATACCGTAAATTCTGTTTGTGGTGGGTGCCACGTAAACTCATAGAAATTAACAAACAACAATGAAGGGAATATTGTGAACAGCTTCTGAAACATTATCATGGTGAGTTAGATAACTCAGTTTTCATATTGTGACGGGAGACGAAACATGGGTGCATCATTACAACCCAGAAGAAAAATGGCAGGGCATGGAATACCAGCACTGTTGTTTGACACAATAAAAAAAATTCAAAACACAACCCTTTGAAAAAAATTCTCTTAACAGTGTATTGGGAATCTGAACCTATTCCATACCCTCCATACTCACCAGATTTAGTGCTGTGATTTTCAATTCTTTCCACAGTTACGCTGCTACGCTGTTGGGGTGAGTTCGATTCCCGCCGGGGCCATCTGATTTAGATACGACCGTTCCTCCCTCGCAAGGCAATGGCAAACCAGCGAGATGTATCCTGCCTAGTGTAAACCCTCCCCAACTATGCCGTTCGGATCCGGCATTAAACTGTAGGTCCCATACATCTGTGAGAGACTAAATAACACACACACCACGGGTATATGCGTGGAGGGTACAAACCAGTCGAAAGACTAAAGGACCCACAGTTACAATAGGGACATTAAGGGTCTTGGATGATGTCAGTCCATGGATGATGAACTGAAGGATGCAGTGAGGTTGTGATTAAGGAAAGATCGCCAGCATTCTTCATTGACAGAATGAGAAAACTGGTTCACTGTTGGGAGAAATGTGTACATAGGTGCTAATGGTGACTATGAAAAAAAAAAATAAATGTAAGTTTTTGTAGCAAGTAAAATGTACTTTTTTGCCATATTTGTTTCACATGACTGTCTCTTTTCATTTGTGAGTTAACAGTAACTGCGCATTACATGTCAGCCACCCCTCATACATCCTCATATCTATCCATATCCATATTCCAACATAATTTAATATATATGTAAAACATATTACACTACCATTTGAAGTGAAGTTAAAATGTAAGTATTCAACACAATGAATAAATTTATCACACAACCATCCAACTAGCTGATTTTGAATACCTGTAACAAACATCTGATGAAAATAAAACATTGTGAAAAATCTTCACACACTAATAAAAAAAATCTTCACAAACATTACCAGTGAATGAAAGCATAATAATTCGTTAACCTTACTTCCATTCTTCTTCACGAGGTGTATCGTTAAACAGAAATGCTTCTTTGCTTAGATCAAGTTCTTGAAAGCCAATGACATAAATATCTGGTGGTTCACTGTCAGATGCCAACCACTCTGCCAACCCTACTGTAGGTGGTTGGCCATTGACATTCCATGTTGCACAGTAGACTCTAAAACAGGTTAAAGTGAGCTGTTAAAAAAAGTCATAAGTTGTGTAAGTTCTTATTCAGTAAAACTGAGACGAACACATCATGGATGAACTTGCTGTATATTGTCTTTTCACATCTATGTTGACTTAATTCTTACCTTCTTGCCCAGCTGCAATGTTGATACATTTTGTTTTTGGAAAAGGCTACCCTGACCTTTTCATAAGCATATCTACACATATTATTTTCTTAATCTGCTGCTCAAGGAACATTGTACTACTCATTCTTATAGCTTAAAAATCTAATATTTGTGTCATGTTAGTAATGGCAATATGTTAATTTATATTTATTTCATTTTATGATAACGGTTTACAGAAAAAATACAAATGTTTGGTAAAAAAAATGGTTACTTAAATTCTTTTCAAACAATCTTGTCAGCTCTCACAGAAAAATAAATTCAAAAAAGTCTTTGGGAGGGGTACTTATTCTATAAAAACCAACAATTAAAAATGTTAAGAAAACATTGGTTACTCCATTTAAACAAATTTTCATTTAAAACTTTGAAAATGTTAAATGTTTTATAACTCTCATGGATGCTGAACTACAGTGACAAACACATAAGAATTCTTAGAGCCTGTACTTAAGTTCACAAAGTGAACAAGGAATTTGATCATACTGACTTTTATAATATTTAACATCTTTAGTACCAATCTTTATTTTTTTTATCGTTCTGTAAAAATTACTGCACACACTATTCTACAGATATAATTTTTACTATACTCCAGTTTGCTTTTTAAATATCTACCAGTTACAAAATCCTCAGGAAACATTTAGTTTTGGGCTAAAAACTAAAGTTTTGTGTTAGGAATCCATTTAATAAACATTATCAACAACTGACCTTAAAACTTGTGTATACGTGTACTCGTCTTCTTTCATGGCCATCTGGTAACGTATCACACTCTCCCTGGCAGCAATAGGTGTATGTCCTTTGGCAATACTCTGTCTCGGTAACGCTATGTCAGGACTATCCAATAATAACTGTATATCAAAATAAGTCTATTAATATATTTCATTTGGCAATTAAAAACCTTTATGAAGATCACAAAATATGTTCAGAACCCAAAATTGTCAAATTTATGACTTAAGGTAGAAAAAAAAGGAAATTACAATTAGAAAAAATCTAAATTTTTAAAAAACTACATCTAAAACATTGTAAAACATATGTTAAGAACAAATATTTAAAACTTGTTTATCATTTTGAATTATCCAATAACGTGTTACTTCTTTTCTGTACACTATGAACTTTATTATCTAATAAACACATTCTGTGTCATAATTTCATAATTACTGTAACACTTCAAGTCCAATGAACGTCAATTGACGTCCTGCAAACACTTCTGAGAATGCTGGAGGACATCAATTGAAGTCCTGCAATTTCGTATTGTTTGTAATGGCCCTGCGTGTATAAAAGACAAACTAGCAGTTGTTTCAAAACTATATATTGTAGTACCCAAATCATCTGCTAGATGGCATACATATTCAGTTTCTTAGCAACAAATAAACATTCAGTGCATGTCAGCTATTGTTTACCACAATTTTTAGAAGCCACTGTTGTATAGTTCATTGCACGTGTTTTGCGAGTAAAAATGTTGGACAAAGCCCAGATTCATAAAACTATTATACCATGTTATGTAATATATTTAAGACAAATAAAATAATAAAATTGGAAGTTTCAAAAACTATAAGGTTTTGGGCAATTTTTTATTTTTGGTGAAGCGTAAATTAAAAAATAAAATTACAAACCACATGAACACCTGAATCTTATACAGATCACATAACTTTAATGAAGACATGTAAACCTTTATGAAAATATTAAAAGGCCCAGACTGGGTGACATACTGCTGTTTTAAGGTCACTGTCTCAATGTGTTAAATCGGTGTGCAAACATTTATTAATGCGGGTAAAAAAATTGTAAAATATTTCATAGCTGGAGTTTAATCTTTGTTTTGTTTAAGCTTTTTGTAGGTGTTGTGGCAAGGGTCTGTTAGTAATATATTCTTCAGCCAGTCATTTCAACTGTGTCTGAAGTAGTTCTTCAGTTCTTGTCGTTATCATTCTAGTGAAAAGTGTTACTGGATTTGCATGTATCTCCAATGATGTGAAAACTGGAATGTCTCCAGTGAAATAATTTTTGCACATTACAGTACTAGATATTCTGATTAGGTGTTGGTGCTACACATCTTCACTTCTTTCTTCTCTTCTCAATCCTCCCTGTTGTGGTGATATTTATTATATTGTTACGACGTCACAGAACAATCTACGTGTTTATCGAACGTTCCAGAGAGATCCAGAATGTAAGCGTGTGGCGTACATGCTTGTTGATGCACCTAGGAGAAAGTTCTCGATCCCGCCAGCCGTGCGGACTGTGCCAAGGCCGCAGTTAATTACGTAGTTCATACGGACGCGGACGCTAAGACGGAATTAGGAATCGTCTAGATATTCGACTGGCTATAAATATCGGTACTCAACGACGTTCAGTTCAGTATTAGTGCGATATATTTACAGAGCGGTTCGAGTTATTACTGTGTACGTTCAAATAGTTACTAGTGAAGTGTTGCGTTTTATAATCAGACGGTATAATTGTAATACAATTGAGTTTTAATATTAGTGGACATTTTATTGCGTGTGAACAATTTTCATTTGATTTATTGTAGAGTCTGTGTTGTTAATTACGAACTGTTTAACTGTAAAAATTAAAGGTGTGATTAGTGACTTAATTGTTGTCTTGTACTTATTTTGTTTCCACTGTACCTATGATCAAGTGGCGGTCGTAACAATATTTTTTTTTACCATGCTCATTATGGATACACAGTAGATTACCATACATGCATAATTAAAGATTCCTAAAACCCACTTTTTAGCTGCACATAACACAACAAGCATTCCTTTCAAGGACTGCAATTAATCTGCAACCTCTTGTAAGTTCCATTTTCACTAGTAATGAATTTCATCATTGATGCATCCTGATGGAAGCATTCACCATATTTATCAGTTGTATTTTCAAGTTTTTGTGGAAAAAGTCAAAATGTGAATATTATAATACACCCGTTGTTTACGGGTTAAGCCCCACTGTTGGGTTCGTCAATTTATAATAGACCTAGTACGTAGGTCTCTGTTTCTCTTCTTTATTCTAATTAATTAATGTACCAATTTATATTGAATTTTAATTTATTAGGTGTCGTGATATTGTTAATTATATCTACCTTATCTCTCTATTTAATATAAGGGTGTTGATGTGAGTGAAACTTATGTAGGTAGGGTGTTATTCGAAAATTCAGCTCAAGCCTATTCTGCTTTGAAGAGAATGAGAGAAATTTTGTATGGAATTCTCCTCTCTTTAATACCTGAGAAGTCCGCGAATAGCGCTGTGGTTCCCAGACAAGGGAATTTTGTAGGTTAACCCACCGCGTACGGTGATTATTGGTTATACTCTCTATCTATTTTATTTCTTATTCACTCTCCATTAAATCATACATAAATGAGAAGATATTGAAATTCTGCAATGATCCTTTATTAGTTTTTTACTATTTAATATCCAACAAGATTTTTCTTACTTTAGATACGAAAAGGCTATAAGTATGAATTAATCGATTATCGATCGGTACCAGGTTTTATATTAAATTCAGTTATGGTTTTTTATAATTCTTTTAAATACAGGGCGTGAAGGTTCTTCCAACTGTTGGGAAGATCATAAAATACATAAATAGGAATACAAGGTATTACAATATAAAGTGTTATTTTATTAAATATTATTTAAGTAATTGAAGCTTTACCGTCCGCTGGACATCGCAGCTCGAGGAGGCTGTTCACGTCTAACCTCTATTAGTGTTTGGTCCGTAGCGAAAGCAGATGAAATGATCTTCGTCCGTCTTGTCTCCAAAGTTGTAAATAAAAAGTGGAATTCTTGGTCCTTGGGTGATGCAGAAATACCGCTCCTTTTGTTCACCAATGTCCAAGCTTGTGATTACGTGCTTCGACGAACTCCGAATCCAAATACGTTTTTCTATTGGAAGGTGTAAATTGCAAGTTCCAATGTAATTTGGTGGTTATTTTAGTTTCATTTGTTTTAGAGGATTAAATCTTTATGCAGGTAGTTATTTCTCTGGTTTTATTACTTCATTAATTTAACATTCTGTTCATGATCCGACATTGGGCAATCCAAGTTCTTCCTTTAATTTTAGTTACTTATTATCGTTTTATACTATCCAATTATACAATTTGGTTAATGGTTATTTGACCCAAACTATTGCAATTTGTCAATCATTTATTGTAACCTTTGATGTATTTAGTACTCCAAATTAATTCAGTTTTTTATTGAACATCTCTATTAGTTAAACTCTCCTCGTTCATGTCAAAAAATTCAATAATCAAAATCAACAAAATCTATGTATTTTTGTCGTCCATAGCAACACTCCTTTTTATTCTTATTCGATATGGCGTTAAATTATAATCATTTCATATAATGTTCTTCCACTCGTCAAAATAATTCCTTTCTAAACTTCCATTATATCCGAATATAATCTTATTTATAGCTTGTTTACTAATTCCTATATATTTTGCCGGTTTTTCACTCTTAGTCTGTTTCTTTTAATAAATATTATTTTTCCGTTACCAAACATTATCTATCGGTATCATTGCACTATGGCATTACCATAATTTGTTTAGTTTGAGTTTGTTTATTATTTATTATTATTAATTTCTACTAACTCATTGAATTATATTTAGTACTCATTACTAATTTCTTTACCTAACCTTTCTGATCTGATTTATTATATAATGTTATTGGCTGTTAGGCCTATTATTATACCTTGATCTACTTCTGAATTTAACTTGTTAACAATTATAGCCTTTTTATCCAAGTTTACAATTATAATCAACTTTTATCTACGTACATGTATACAAATAATTATCTTTATAATATCTAACAACAACTTTATCTTGACCTATAGATAACACATAAAAATGAAAATTAATTAATACTCAATAACTGAGTTCAACCACAGTTCTACAACAGTAAATTAATAATACATATTACTTAATTACCTGATATTCTATCAACAGGAAAACTTTCACATGAACACAAAATATAAAATCACAGTCATGATAATAACATAACATCATACAATTCATAACAAGTATTTCTGAGTAACTTAGATCGTACACTATTTACTCATTCTTATCTATTTTAACAACATCAATTACTCTGAAATAGTCAACATTAGTTTTTCTTTCTTATAATATTTGTCAATGTCTTTTATTTACCTCTCACTGAACCTTGAGGTTTATCACTATTATCATTATTACATGCTTATCTTTTATTATTATTATTACCTTGCATTCTTATTACTTTTAAACAATGATGGGTTCATTTTCTGACCTTTTTATAAGTGTGGAAAATTAAAATATTTTCTTCCCTATTCTAATTTTAATATTTTATTTATGTAACGTCGAGGACCGCATTTCTGTTACGTTACAATATTCAGGAAATGTATTTTGCAAGCTTTCATGTAATTCCTTAATCATCTTTTCATGGCCATTAATCTCTTGCTTCCCAGGAAAATGTAATGATTTTTTAAAATGATCCCTCATCCATTCTTGAGACTTGGTTAATCCCTCTTAAAATATGAATCCTTCGTAAGTTCCCTTGTTTGTATCCTACTACACATATCCCCAACTTTGTCGTGTTTACTTGCTGAACTGCTACTTGCCATGTTCCGGACTATAGCAGTTGGAATTACAGAGATGCTAATTCGAATAACAAGATGAACAATATATATATTCCTCTTTGATTTTTATGTACCTCATCTCACAAAGTTTATCTTGGTTGTCCCAGTATTGCCACATGTGAGTGAAATGAGGACATCAAAAAACGTAAAACAACAAAGACTCCAAACATCATAAATGAAATTTCTTAGAAGAACAGAAGTAGATAGAAACAAGAATAAAATAAGACACACTAACATAGTCAACAAAATGTCTACCCAACTACACATTTGGATATTAATATTTGATGATAACCATGTACCAAAAATGCTGCATCGGTACAAATCTGGGGATGTTGAAGTGTGGAACATCCATTAAAACATGATGACCTAAACCGAAAAAGGATACCGTATTGGCCCGAATATAAGACGACGATTTTTTCCTTAAAATGCCCTCCCAAAAACCATACTTGTCTTATATGCGCAACCTAACATTTAAAAATTTCGTGTTAAGTGTCTAGCGTATTTTGTAACATTTACCAGCTGCACAGACTTGCTATGTGCGTTGCATGAATCAACAAGAGCATTTTATAATGAGGTCAAGGTCAAGCTCAAGGTGAAAATCCAAAGCACACTTTCACCACTGCGCTGAAGTACCGTATTGTGTCACAGACTTTAGAGGTTGTTCACTTTAAGGCCCCTTTTATGTATCTGATTCAAATCGTACGATAAGTTTTGCATCCGAGTTGACTCGGATTTTTATCAGGCATCAAAAATATCATAAGTGGGCGTGAATAACTCTTTCAGTGTTGCCATCATCAGTACGGAAAATGAATCCGTGCGTGTTGTATGCCGCATATCGGTTCGTTTTTATAAGCTTCAGAAGTGGGATCCCATAGTGCTCTCCTGTTCTGAATTTCGTCAGTGAGCCTTTCTATAATAACGTCTTCCATATTTACAAAACAAATTAATAAAATCACACCATGACGTGAATACCACTGATTACTTGGCATAACTGGCCTCGCCGATGCTAGGCAGGAAGGTTGGCAGCACTGATGTCTGAAAGTCAAATGATAAAAAACTCGAACGCGAGTGCATAAGCGAATCAATTATGGCCCATGTATCTAAACAACTCATCCGATATTTTATCGGATGCGTTTCCTAGGACACGGCGGTATGTTTTTGAATACGGAACGATAAATTTATCGTACGACAGTGCATAAAATGGCCCATTTGTTTAGCAAACTTGGACTGGTGTAAACGCATGATGCGGAGTTCGGGTCTGTGTTTACGACCCCCCCCTGCAGCAGACACCTACCTGCAGATCATACTGACAAATAGATCGCTTATCAGCGATATATTATAAAACTGAGCCCACAATTATCTGCTTGGTCAAATGGCAAATGCTGATCAAACATCAGTGTTTTTCGATATGCCGTCAAATGTTACTGTGGACAGGAATGGTGCAAAATCAGTTATAATTAAATCTACAGGCAATGAAAAGTCATGCATTACTGTGATGTAGGAGTACCTGCCAATAGAAGAAAACTTCCGCAGTATGTTATTTTGAAGAGAAAAATGCTTCTGCAGGAACAATTACCAGCTGGGATTGTTTTAGAGCACAGGGAAAGGGGTGGATGACTGAAGAACTTATGGCAGATTGGCTTAAGGTGGTTCGGGGACGTTGCCCAGGCGCTTTACTAGGGCAGAGAGGTAGTTCCTTCATGGTCACACAAGCGAGAAAATAAAGAAGCTGGTAGCAGAAATGAACACTGATCTTGTTATAATCCCTGGGGGAATGACTTATCAGTTGCAAGTTTTAGATGTGGTTATTAATAAACCATTTAAGGACTACTTACGGAAGAACTATAGTGACTGGTTAATTAATGGAAACCATGCATTGACTTCGACAGGCAAGTTGAAGAAACGGTTACTGGCCCAGTGAATAATCACAGCCTGAGGAAAAATCGAAAGTGAATCCATTGTAAAGGGGTTTTAAAAATGTTGTGTTTCTAATAACATGGATGAGAGTGAGGATGACATTTTGTGGAAAGACTACTCCAGTTATGAATCTGATTCCAGTACCAATTCTGAAGATGAACTTGGAGAAGAAGAAGAAAATGAGAATGATGACTGGAACAAAAAACAGTAAGGTACTTTAACACTTATAATTTCACCTTTAATGTAAAATAGCCATATTTACTTAATGTGACTTCAACGTATGATGATATTTAGACCATTTAATTGTCTTTCTCATACAACACCTCAAAAAGTTTAGTGTCGTCTTATATGCAGGCCCTTTTTTCCCTGTAAAACACCTTCAAAAATCTAGGGTCATCTTATATGTGAGGCCGTCTTATATTCAAGCCAAACTGGTATAATAACTAATCTTAGAAAAGTTCCTCTTAAGACAAAAGAAAACCTTAGTAACCAAAATCAATGACTTAACAAAACTTATCAATTTATCATTAAACGAAATTGTATCTATGATGGTGGAAGATATACATGGTGTAATTCTTTGGGGTACTGCAACCCTCTTCATCTTCAAAAAATACGAGACAGTCTTGTAGCCGTTTCTTTCTGTACAGCCGTTTGCAACTATAGAGTACTCCTTGGTCCATTGGTTGTATTAGTGCCGATGTATTAGGAGGCATGAACAGACATTTTATTTTTCCATTATCACTTCATAAAATGTCCTCTGCAGGATGCACTGGAGCATTGTCCAATAACAACACTGCTTAACTTCTTCCCTAGCAACATTTTTTTCTTCCATCTGAAATGTTGTGACTGATGGAATAAAATTGTTATGAAACCAAGAACTGAAAATTTCACAGCTGAATCACGCGTTTCTGTGAGCTTTACAAATCACAGGAAGATCAGTCTCGTTTATTTCATTGCTCTTGGGTTTTTAGATTTTCCTACGACAGATTTTAATTGATGCGTACCATCGGAATTGGCACACAGTAATGCAGACAGCCTCATTTTATTTATTTTATGTCCAGGTGTATGGGTTTCTTTTTTACTCGATTATGTATTTTTTGGCATTGCCTTCCAAAACAATCCCGTCTCATCAGCATTGTAGATTTGCCATGGTTCAAGTTCATTAGCATTAATAATTTTTTGTAATTTATCCTTATATGGTTGAACAGGTTCACGATCTGCACTTAAAAGTTCTCCAACAATCGATCGGTTTGCTATGCCATGTCGATTTCTAAATCTAAACAACCACCCTGTACTTGCCTTAAAATCTTGGTTTTGAAATCGAGTAGCAAAACGTTCAGCAGCAGTCTGCAATTCTATCCCAAGTATCGGTACACCAGCAGCTCGTTGTTGTTTATATCACGTCCAAACAGCTTCGTCAATGTCAGACGTTTTGGCAGGAGTCATCCGTTTTCGCTTAATTTCACTGCACTATCAAAGTCTCTATTCAATGAAAAATTTGTAACTGCTGATCTGCTTTTTTTAATATCGTAAAATGTCGATTTACTGATACCAAAATCGCGTAAAACACTCTGAACCGAATCACCTTTGTCAATACATTTTAAAACTTCTATCTTTTGTTCTATCGTGAGCGATTTATACGAACCACGTTTACTCATTTTTGAACAGAGTAAAAGGTACGAACACTACGGAGTCAAAACAAAGTGACTGGCTACGGGACGAACGTTCACAATGATGACAAATGTGAAAGTCTGTACGAGTCATATCCGTTGTTATGAATTGTACATTACTGTTCAGAATTTCCAGGAAATGTATACGACACTACTTTTCGTTATTGCTGACCTACCAATTAATAATCCCAGTTCATGGAAATACACTATGTACAGTATTTCCGGCCTTTCTTTTCTCAAGTAGGCTAAATCTACACTTTATTTTGAATTTTTACATATTGTAACATGACATAAGATGATGAAAATACACTGTTGATTAATAATAGACAAAAAAGCTGAAAATGAGAAGAAAGGCCAAAAACTTATAAATCAAAGATTAATGACCAAAGTACGATAACAAATGACTGAGAAACTGACAATGACTTGACCCAATAGATTGGAAAACCAACAAGGAAAATATAATGTAACAAGGAAGAAGGAATAAGAAACTAAATGTAACCAAGAATGTAATAACGAACATTGTAATCTCCGAATTATGACTATAATATTTATGTAAACCAATGCACTAAAATAGTTAGGGCATAAATAAGAGATAACCATCTTAACAATAACAAGTAAGATAGTGATGTTGTATATATATTGTGTGAAAGGAGAAGAAAGATGTACTTATAAATGTAAGGTAGGGAGTTAAAAAATAACCATACCCAAATTAATAGTGATAATAATAGTCAAAGCCAATAAAAGATGCTTTGAGCCAAACAAAGGCAATAATTAAATAATAACCAAAAGTGATCAAGGTGATCTGAAAGTAAACTAATTATTCATGACCCATAATCACACAGTGATATTAAAATAATCAGACAAACCGTGTGAATAAATAAGTGAGTGAAATAAAAAGTGTATAAAAATAAATAAGTGGTGGAATGCTATGTATAGCATGTAATAAAGAAAAAGTGATAGTGATAATAAATAAAGAAACCTTCTATGAAGGGAAAAGTGCAGTGGGTGTGCAGAATAAAGTATTTTATAAGCAGACTATAATAAAATAGCTAAACAATCTTTGATAAACTTTATGTTAGCAAGTAAGATTAAACTGATTGTGCTATTATGAATTTAGGTAATAGGAAGTAAGAATTAGAAAAAAAGGTAAAAATTAAGTTATTAGAATGAACAGTAAAATAAGAAGGACAGACACTGTATTTAAGTGAAGGGATTAGTAAGTAAGACTTATTGTGTAAGGTACAGTTTGACAATAGTATTATAAGAGCTTTGTTATTGTTCAAAAAACCATAGAATGTAGTAAATTATAAGATAAGCAAGATAATAGTAAAAAACAGAAAACTAGTTAGAAGTTTAATTTCAGGCTTGAACCTGGCAAGGAATATTTTTATAATAGGAGGTGTAGTTAGAATCACCAATGTTTTATTATCTGTTTATATAAAAATTGTTTTAATGTACCATATATAAAGTTAATAAGTTACAAAGAATGTTAAATAGTAGTATGGGGAAGTCTAGGCTCTAGGCCTAACATTTAGTGAAGGAACTTGTAAATTTAAAAGCAAAACAATAGCCCAGTATTAATCAGAGTATACCAAATGTTTAAACAGTTAAGTAAGTATACCTAATACAAAAATGTATAAATAATATCCAGTTTTAGATTAAATATATAAGAAATATAAATAAGAAAACAAGGAAAATGTTATTAACTATTCAAGAGTAACCATGAGGGATATCAAAATAATCCTTAACAAAAAAGAAGAACAATGGTATTCATGTAATTAATATAACTACTAATATAAGAAAGAAATCTTAATTTGAAGATGTTTTATAGATTTAAACCAAAATAAAACGTTAGAATATAACAATGACATAAAATAACGACTAATGAGAATTAGCATAATTTAATAGGTAACCATAGCAACTGAGATTTATTACCAAAAAACCGTTGGAATTCTAATGACTTCATTATTGACTGACGCGGTGGGCGGATGTATGCAGCTCTCAATCCGAATTTAACTATAAAAACGTAAATTTTAATAAAACCAAGAAGGAAGAAGTATTGTAAAAGCATTCCATATGACACCTGATGAATTAACCAGTATTAAAATATTCACAACATAAAAATAACAATAAAAATAAGAAGACTTCGAAGGAACGTAACAGACTACTCATCCCGAAGGAAGAAGGGGATCGACCTACTTCAACCTGAGGATACGAACGACTACGGAACAAGAGGGAAGCCGAACTTTAATGGAAACCATCTGAACGAGAATTGAGAACCATCCGAGGAAGAGAAGACGACTAGACCTATCTGGAAGAAGTAGACGAACATCAACGAAGCCAAGACGAGAACCCGATGAGTATAAACTAATAATTTCACTTAAAAAATAAATTCCCCTTTATCCATAATAACGAGGTAAAATTTTCACTTCACTGATCACAATTTTGAAACAAGAACTGAAGTAATTAAAATATCACTATTAATAAAACTTAATCAATTAACAACCTTTGGAATTGATTTATAATAATTTATTAACGAACATAACTTGCTGACAAAATTCTAACCAAACACTATTCTAATTCTCATTGCCGATAACTTACTTGTATGTATTAGTGTATTAAACATTGTGTATCTAGTTTTAAGAAATATTATAATTTTGTGCACTTTAGGCGATAATCCAAACTTCTGTAGTCAAAAGGACTTAACACCTTGAGACGAAATAATAATTGTAAACAAACATTACAAGCCATGCTGGCGTCTCGATATATGACTGAGCGATACCAACTGAGAAAATTGTAAAAGCAGGGACTAATAAAAAAAAACCTGTACTATTCATTAAATGTAATTGAAGGGATAATAGAAAGAAGGGTTAATAAATTTTAATGTTCCTCAACGCTGTATGTTTGATTCATAGAAAATAAAGTAATATAAACAAATACTAAACTGAAAACGCCTACGTACGGCAGTTAGCGAAATCAACACTGCAAGACAGCGTGGGCCAATCAGGTAACGAGGCGGCAAGATTCGAATCGAACCACGAGAGATACGGTTTGTCCGTAAGTATTAAGAAAAAGTATATTCCGACTCGTTACATACGATTAACTCTTCACAGAGTATTTGACAGATTATTACCCACAATTACACACTTATACTACGAACGCAACGAGCGAAATAAAAACGCTCGTCACACATATTTACAATACGATTACAACGGGTGACATTTCAACACCAATAAACGATTTTATTACAATATGTACGTATAAATTACAGTACTGAGAACCCCAGTCCGAATTATAGAAATTCCGAATTAGTGAAGTCCGAATTAGCGAAGTTTCACTGTACATCCATCCATCGATGTAGCTCGGACGTCACTAGCGTGCTTCACGTGTCGCGACAGTTTCGCATGTACCTCTCCCTTCCCCCATGCCTGTATCGAACAAATGAATCGATTGAGCGAGTAGTTTCTTTCAGTCATTTGCTCGCCGGCGCCGGTCTAGTCAATCATTCAAACAAATCTTGCTCGTTCGTTGTTTATTTTCGAACATAAAGTACCTAGTCGTAAAGTGATTTGTGTTACTTGTTATGTAAGTAATAAAAACTTTATATTTTATACTTATTTCACTATTAGTTTACAAGTTTTTATTGTACTATAATATTAGTGTAGTCTGTAGTATATTTTCGCAAATTCATACGCTTAACCTAACACACATACCCCATCTTTCTTCAACTCAAGTGTTACTATTTTTTATTAAATTATTTTTACGTAAGGATACAAATGTTACGCAATTTTTTTTAAATTTTGACGTCTTAAAATTTACAGGTACAAATAGCCAAACACGTCAAAAGAAGCAGGTAAACGTGAGAAAGATATTTGGAATTATTTCATAAAAACAGGTGAAAGTGCGAGATGTTCTATGTGCAATAACATTTTGAAAATAAGTCAATGATCGACGAAAGGTTGGAAGTATCATTTGAAGTCTAAACATTGCATAGATTTAGAAACTTCTAGAGCTCAAGCATCCGTACAACCACGACCATCAACTTCAAAAGATGACTCAATAAAAATGGTTGATCGTCGATGTGATGTCGAAGATCCAAATATACCAAAGAAAAAGGCCAAAACAATTAATAGTATTGATACCTATTTAATCAAAGAGCACTCTAAAGAGTATATGATATCTAGAATGGTGGCAAAAGACGGCCTTTCAATTGTCTCTGCACTTCTGAAGATTTAAGATATTTATTTTCGAAAAGCGGGTTTAGTCTACCTACATCTCCTAATACTATAAAATCGATTGTTGAAAATTTCTCAGAAACAGTTAAAGCTGACATCAATAAGAAACTACAAAATCTTAAAATACTTGGACAACAATTTTCTTTGACTTTCGATGAAAGGACGTCTATAAAAAATCGAAGATATTTGAACGTGAATGTACATCATATAGGGACAAATTTTAATCTCTGGTTGATTCGAATCCACAGCTCTTGCAACGCAGAACATTGCATCGATTTAGTCAAAATACGTTTAGAGAAATTTGGTCTCCATCTTGATACTGATATTATCGGAATTTCTACTGACAGTGCAAGTGTCATGAAGAAAGTTGGGGATTGATGCCTTGCTACCAACAACTATGTTTCGCACATGGTATTCAACTTGCAGTTGTAGATACTTTATACAAAAAAATGTACCTAGCAAGGAATCAGAATCGGAAGTATGCAATTTACTTCAAAATGAGGAAGTACCCGCACCTGATTACTCAGATGATGATGATGATGATGATACAAGCGATGCTGAGACAAGTGAGGAGCAGGTCTTGACTGTTACTCATTTAGAGCAGTCTCGCGCAGAACTGATACCCAGTTACAAAGATCTGGGTATAAAGTGAGAAAGGTTTGAAAAGATTTTTAAAAAATCTCCAACTAAAGATGCTTGCTTGCAGAAATATATACGAGAAGACCTCGGAAAAGAACTGAGCTTAATCCTAGAATGCAAGACCAGGTGGAGTAGCCTGTATAATATGTTGGAGCGTTTTCATGTTCTCATAGGGTGCATAAGCAAAGCTTTAATTGACGAAGGAACTGAGATAAAATTCTCCGACGAAGAATGGACCAAGCTCAAGGAATTGACTCTTAGTTTGCAGCCAGTTAAACTGGGCGTTGAAGTCTTGTGCAGAAGAGATTCAACACTTTTAACGGCTGATACAACTCTTCGATTCATATTGGAAAAGTTGGATAAGCAACAAGGTGAGGTGAGCGCTGATCTAGCCACTGCTCTTCGAGTAAGAATCAAAGAGCGTCGGATCGTTTTGCCAGAATAATTCTCTACCTTCATAACCCAAAGAAGTACGCGAGCTATCTAAACACCCCAGATGACACATTTCCAGTTCCTAAAAAGAGTTGTGTTCGTCTCGAAATTAAAAAGATTTGTGAGAGAATGTTGACTTTGGACAAAAATATAGATGATAAGGCTGACAAGTCTGAAAGTTCAGAAGATGAAGAAAGTAACATAGAAGTAAATTTATCGCTACAAGAAGAATTAGAAATGCAATTAAATAAAGAAAAAAAGGATACTTGCAGCGTAAATATGGATGAAAGAGGTAAAAATTTTGAAAAAAATATTAAGACCGAGATGACTGAATATGAATGTAGTCGAATAAAAGGCAAATACTTATCCCTTGTTCATGATTATTTGAACACTATAACTCCTACAAGCGTAGAAGCAGAAAGGGCTTTTTCTGCAGCCGGATATATCTGCAGTTCTATAAGAAGTAGGCTGGGGGACAAAACATTAGACACTATATGTTTTTTGCGCTCTTATTTTCAGAAAAAGATATAATTTTTTTTATTTTTGTTGTAAAGATATTTTGTGATTTAATTGTATATAACTCACGTAACTTTTTACGTACATATTATATGTTACCGGTATGGAACTATTTTGTTTAGTTGATTGGAGATTATACAGCGTTTTGATTTATTTTAGACTGGTTAAACAGGACCAGGAAGACTAATAATTTTCGATGTTAAGTAAATAATAGTTACAAACGATCTCTTAAGTAAATTAGTTATAATAAGTTTATAACTTCATATTATATAAAAATGATTCTGTTTGAATTTTTGTTTACTTGTCACATACAATGAACGGCATATGTTGGATCTGATTAAATAAAAATAATAGAAGATTATAGCTCTCTTATTACCTTTAATTATGCATTAATGAAAAATTTTATGGAAATACTGTGGGATCCCGCGGGAATGGCTAATTTCCCATGAAATTCCCACGGAAAAATAAAGTCTGCGGGATTGCAAACCCAAGTGGTAACATTGTAACATGCCAAATACTGTATAACTGATATATAGTGTCTAAAGTTATGGTGGTACAATTACCGGGTCACCAAATTCTTCCTTTTTTTCATCAATTCCTGATGACGTCACACTGGTAGGATTATATTTAGTCAGCCACTGGAAGTCCGGTGCCCCACCTCTTTTCTTTCCCACTTCTGTAAGCAAAACAAACTAAATTGTTTAATACATTCATTTTTATATTTTAAGTACTTGGTTCTGTAATAATTATTTACAGAATGGTTTTTAATTGTTTTCTTACATTTGCTTGATCATATGAACTCACTTAGGGCTAAAGCTAACAGCTATACACACTGTCTCATTAATACATGAGTTGCTACAGTGCTATCAAATTTTTTTGACTTTTTAGCACACGTTTTATCAATGAAAGTTGTGCATCTGGTACATACATACAAGGTATTATAATAAAGAAACCGGACTAGTACCTCATTTCATGAACATTTGTTAACCTTCGTCCTGATGGACTATTTGTTAAATGATGACAAAATTTTTACTGGCCATTTATTACCATTACCATAATAGCTGTTTCATCAACAACAGTTTCGACCTGGTTAGTAAATGCTCATTAGCATAACAATATATGCTATTACAATACTTGATGATTTGATCTGCAGTAATAAATAATTAAAATAACTTGTAAACTATCTATAGCCTCTTTTCTAGTTGTGTTTATCTTATAAGTGAGAAGAAATCATATTAAAATAAAAACATTCTGTGAGGTTCTAATTGTTAAGTGTATATGTATGAGTTTTTTTTTCTTAGTTTATAATTGCAGTTTTTCCTGTTATTGAGAACATCCCAGTTTATTGATAAATTTTAAGAATAACTCAGTCTATTGTAACAGTACCAAAAATATGGTAGTTACATAATATAAACGAATGTAACGTCAAGTATGAGAAAAACATGGAAATATATCTAGATAAATAAACCTAAGTGTATATAAGTGTGTATCTACAAATATATTAATAAAAAATCCAACAATGAAGAAGAGAATACTAATATATCAACATTAAATACAAAATGAAGAAAGAAAATGCCACAAGCCCAAAACAAAATATCAGTAACTAGACCCAATAGGATCCAACAGTGAGGGGAATCAACGAAACAAGGACCAACAAGCTCCAACAACAATGGAGATAAATAAAATTAGCAACTACAATGAAAATATTTGAAAAAGAAGAAAGAAGAAGGACCAGGAAGAGCACCAAGAAGAAGAAAGAAGATGGACAGAAGATATAAGGACTCAACATAAACCACATGTACTAAAAACAATGTAAGTGACAAAAGAAATGATTATAAGTGTGAAAATAAGACCAGTGTGAAACATTTAAGGAACCACAAACAATTACAGTGTGTACTTAATACAAATGTGAAACCTGTGAATAACTAACTAATTTCAACTGAATAAACCACACAAACAATTACAGTGATGAAGTTTACAGTGTGAGAAATATGTTAATTTCATGATGAAACAACAAAAATTAAAAATAGTCAAATAAACACAGACAATGAGTGTGACTAATTTAATAAAGTTGTAATCAATACACATAATCATAAGACCACCAGATTAGAACAAGATGGAACAATTATGTTATTGTTCATAGAGAACTGACAACAAATAAAAGACATTTGTTAAGTATCAAACAATGACAGGAATTAAGTTCCACCATTGACCAGAAAAATATTGAAAATAATACAAAAAAGATTTGTGTTAGTGTTTAAGAAGGAATTGTATAAACATGTGTAACAAATTAGTTAAAGTATTATGTTAATATACCGTAGTTCAGTTTAGTAGTAGAAAAATACTGCACTAAAACAGATGGTACATTGTTACACAACCCACAAGGAAGAGACCTATTACAACAGAAAATGATACATATTAGTATAAATATCTGATCATCAAATATGTTATCAAACGAGAATTTATTATAAGTAGTAATAATAAATATTAAGAGACAATGTAATATATTGCAAAACAATGTAAATAGAACAAGTCAGACATAATGGCACAGAGAATAGCAGAGATGAGAAAAGTATGCCAATTTAGTTAAGCAAAGTACAGTATCAAAACCAATATCAATGTTTATAAGAGTATTACCAGTAGTGAGATAAATATCTGATAATACATTGAGAACAGATTCTAAACATGATAAGAACAATATTGTAACTAAATTATTGTAAACTAACTAACTATGTACATATGACCAGAAGTAAGCTGAACCATTGTATAGCTAATTAGTTAAGAAAAATACTGTATTAAATATTGAGCACAGATTGTTACAATTGTTACCAGTAGTAAGAGGAAATCCCAATGCTACTTTGAGAACAGATAATGACCATAAAAACAGTCATATTATATACAAACAATTAAAAACCAAATGACTATTATGAAGAAAACCAAATGTAAACAAACAATGACCAACAAGTTATTTATGCAAAATATAGCATATAAACTTGTGTAAAAGTAATTGGAAACTTTACCAAAAGTTAGAATAATATCTAATGCTACTTTGGGAATTCAAACCAAATAGAACAATAACAATTTAGTTGTTATATTAGAAAAAATAAATGACTACTATGATATGACACAACATAAACAGAGCCATTACTGAAAGATTGAAGAGTTCTGAACTAATTAAAAGATAACCATTATATATAATAAATTAGGTACTATGTGTATACACTAATTATAATCATTACATGATATGATTTATATAGAAGAGACCAAAAATAAGATGAAAAATTGTATAAGAGAGATAGGAGAGGACTGAAACTATGTAAATATTAAATTAACCACAGTCATATATAAATATTATAGTGTAAAATTGTGTAAATAAACATTACTAGTATTATTAGATAGTAATATGATCGTTTTAAATAAAAAAAATTAGTTCTAAGCATATTTATGAAAAATCTAACATGGACGCTTAATGACGCCATAACGAGATTTGTGTAGGGAACAATTATTCCCAAATTGTATATCAAACCGACTGAGATATTGACTCAAAGTGTTTATTTAAGAAGTGTTTTATTATAATTAAGTAAAATCTGGTGTAACGGACTTATAAAAATAAGATACACCAGAAATAACAAATAAAATCGTTATTGTGATAGTAGTAATGAACGGAAAATAAGCGTTTTTGGACTTAATTTAACAAGCAAAACGCCCTGAATTCACTGATATCAACCAATTAACGATAGGATGTAAAGTAAGAAAGTTATGGTAATTTTAAACTTTCCAGTTAAATTTTTGTACCAGTGATGACGTAAAAAAGCCTCCACACCAAACTCAATTTTGTCAAAAAATTAAATATTTTAATAAAACGAAGGCTTTTGGGTCAGAGAGTACAACGTCTCCAGCCAATAGAATGAATGACTTTCGACAGACAACCGAGAGACGCTTCAGAGGAGCAGAACAGTCTACGATCAACCATCAAACGAATAGGCCACGCCGCTCAAGACAAAAAGAAGAAGTTTATTTTTTAAAACTGTGTGCGCCATATACGTCAGTACAACAACATACAGTTAACCTTAACACAACATTGATACGTACGAGTGAAAAAGTGCGGAGTTGTTTTAATTTAAACAAGTAGGTCAGTGTATAATGTCGACCATACTTGCGAGTGAAGTGTTAAATAGGAAACAGGGAGTACAATTTTATTTAAACAATATTTGAACGAAAATAATAAGGTGAATAGCTAACCTTCGATACTACGCAAGTCAGATAATGCTGAGTATCGAAAACAGTAATTAAATTATCAGAATTAAGGAAAGATTTAAATCGCCATTATTAAAATATTATAAAAATATTTTAATTAATTATAATAATTTAAAATATAATGTTTGGAAATAATTATTAATGAATACAAGAATATTTAGTCACTCATTTGACTAAATTTATTTCTCTTGATTTTTTCGATGTTTTGAAATATACTTTATTAATTTTCATACAGTCTGAATAAATGTAATTCTGATAATAATATATTAAAGTATTATGAATAATATGTTTACATGTATAGTTTAAGAAATAATAGCTATTAAGAAATACTTATCCATTGTAACAACACCGGTTAATTCTAACCTCAGAAATCGTTACGGTAACTTGATAATTTCAATATTACCGATCTGTTCTCAAGTAACATCCAAATCAAATAGAATTACTAACAAGAGTTTTTTGAGAAATTTTTCTCTTGTGAATAGATGATTTTTAAAACAAATTATTAAACGAAAGTAATACATTTTTAAATACTGTACAAGCCATACAGCTTGATAATTGCAAACTAGTATTAGAGATGCGTGCGCATGCCCGCGTACGATAGTTTCATAAATACCAGACATATGGTACCAATTTTTGATTTTTTATATTTGTTCGATTATTATTCATTATTGTTAATTCTATATCGTTATTTGTATTACATCTTGTGACTGGTATCATGTTACCTAAAAGAACCTAACGAAATATGGTAATTCACTGAATCAAAACAACATAACCTATTGCAGTTAAATTATTGTACTAATAACAGGTCTACCAGCCTTGAGGAATTAAACAGAGTCTTATTTGAATTTTTGTTGTAATCAGTAATTGAAAGGTTGTTTATTATTGCTTATTAATTGTCAAAGATTTTATTATTTATTAAATTGTTAATAAACCACCAATTTTATTACCACAAAAGGAGTATCATTTCTATTAAAAGTAAATTCATTTATTTTTTAATCAGTTCTGACACAGGTGGCGGAAGAATTTAAAAAGATTTAGCATAATTCAGAATATTCATCAGATATTGCTTCATTTACTATTGTGTGTGATGATATATTAAATATTCAATCCGAATATTTTCTTGTATTTGAAGTGCATGTATTTCAGAAGGAACGTCACAGAACAGAATTGAAGTATTCAAGTGTGGTAAGTAAGAGAGATACACAACAAAGTGCGCGAACCATATTAAAATAAAAGGAGTGAACTATTACTACGTACCCATAAAAAACGATACAATAACACCAATAACCTCAACGATTACGATTACATCTTTTGATAAACAACATTATCGTAGATACCGGTGCGTGTCTACACTCACACGAACACACCAAAATATAAATATATCTACACCCATCATAACCTACTATCATCACAAACATCAGTATCAATAATTTATATTATACTATTCAGAGAACATCTGGTCCACACATTTTAGCACACTTCGATTGTCCAGATTTGTATTTCTATTGCCAGTAAATTTGTTTGTTTTATTTTTCCCACCTTTAAACGACTTTCTAAGTAGGACATAGCATGAAAATTTTCTTCTCTCAGTTTGTTTTTCTTGTTTGCCACAATAGTTAATATTATATTATATGTATATTCATATACAACAAATGGAAATAAAATGAATTATTTAATAAAAAACAGAAAAACAAAAATTTCTGATCACAATATTATTTAAATAACAATGTTGTGTTATTGGTTATAATGACAAACAGAAATTACACTGTTGCACACCACTATACAAAAAAATCATGATTAGCGCCTTCGAGCCTCTCAGCTCATTCCAACCAAAACCATCAGACTGGAAATAGGTACATACAATAAGTACGAGGGGGTACCCAAAAATAACAGGATTTTTTTTTTTAAAGCTATGTATTTAATTTTTTTTACAAAACAACCTTATCACCTTCAAAGTACTCTCCATTACACTTAATACATTTGTCCAATCTGCGATCCCATTCCTGGAAACATTTTTCAAACTCGTCTGTTGTGATGGCCGACAGCTCCTGCCTCGTTTTTTTCTTTACCGCTTCCATGTCGTCAAAACGTTGGCCTTTCATGTCCCTCTTCATTCGCAGAAACAAGAAGAAATCGCACGGAGCGAGGTCAGGTGAGTAAGGGGCGTGGGGCAAGGGAGTCATGTTGTTTTTTGCTAAAAACTGGCACACTGAAATGGCTGCGTGAGCAGGTGCATTGTCATGGTGGAAAAACCAGTCCCTCGCCTGCCACAAATAGGGCCTTTTTTGTCACACATTGTTATGCAGTCTTTTTAAAACCTCCAAATAGAAAGCCTGATTTACAATCTGACCTGGTGGGACGAATTCAGAATGCACTACCCCTCTCACATCGAAAAACAAGTGAGCATCGTCTTGATGTTTGATTTCACTTGACGAGTTTTTTTTGGGCGAGGCGACAATGAAGTTTTCCACTGGCTTGACTTTTGTTTAGTTTCGGGGTCGTAACCATAACACCATGACTTGTCACCAGTCATTGTGACCTTGGAAAAATCTGGGTCGGTTTGGAGCTGGTCTTTCAATGCACGGCATATTTCAACTCGATTCTCTTTTTGCTGTTCAGTCAGGACCCGAGGCACAAATTTTGCAGTGACCCTTCTCATCCCCAAATCTTCTGACAAAATTCGCTGAACCGAGCTCCAAGTTATTCCAGATAACTTACTAATCTCTTCAATGATCCGTCGTCGGTCTTCAAGGACGATTGCATGAACTTTTTCAACATTTTCGTAAATTCTGGAAGTTGACGGACGTCCAGAACGAGGTTTGTCATCAATTGACATTTTACCTTCTTTGAAACGAGAAAAACATTGGTACATTTGAGTTTTTCCCATAGCACTATCCTTGTAAACTGTTTTCAACCTCACAACAGTTTCTGCGGCGTTTTTCCCAAGCAGGAAGCAAAATTTCGCAGCAGCGCGCTGTTCACTTAAATCCACCATGACAAAAAACAAGGAGCAAGCGAAACTGCTTTTACAGAACGAATTACTGTGAACAGACACAACCTTCCCAGGCAACAACAGTGACGGCACTGAACTCGGAACGAGTTGCGCTACGCTCGCCTAGCGGGAAAAATGTGTACTACGTAAGCTCCGCCAATCGCAGCTCTATTCCGGTTATTTTTGGGTACCCCCTCGTATACTTCCAAGCTGATGCTGAACTGAGAAGCGAATAAGATGGATCATCGGGCCACTAATATGGACCTACAACGAATGAAGTTGCGGTAGTTATAGTGTAAAGTTATTTAACTTTTTTAAATCTACCCGCCCAAAATATCACCTACCTTGGCGATTTAATTCTCGCACCTACCTTCCACTTCCTCAACACGTCATAGGGTCGCCAGCATATTTAAAGTTAATATGCAACATTGTCCTCAGGCTTTCACGGCCGATGTCAGTTGTAAGATTAAAGATATCCGGGCTGTTTGGCCGTGGTCCATGGTTTATTTCCAAACCAAACGTTTCAGCATCTCCAATGGCTGCCATCATCAGTCCAAACCAAACGTTTCAGCAGCTCCAATGGCTGCCATCATCAGAAACCATGAAGCGCAGCGTCCGCACACGCGTGGGTGAACATAGCCATTACTGTAGATTGGGACAGCCAGAGAAGTCTGCCGTAGCTGAGCACGCGCTCGCCAATGCCAACCATCGGATCCGCTTCGATGAGACGAAACTCTTGTCGGCGGTGAGTGATTATTTCCCTCGTCTTCATATGGAGTCCGTCTTCATTCACAAGCATGCTGCGATCGCTATGAATCGGCGGGGCGAAAGCATTGCATTAAGTACTTTATAGCATGGCGCGATGCGAGCCTCTCACACACCTTGTTTCTGATTGGCCGATGATGCAGTTCTTACCTGTGCAGGGGTTGAAATTAGTAAACAATTAGCACAGGTGGCATCACGGGAAATCGTTAGCCTTCACCACAGTAATCCGGGGAAAACAATTGTTGAGTACCTGATGGCATAGCATGGTGCGAGCCAATCATACACCATATTTATTGTGATTGGCTGTTGGTGCAGTTTCTACCTGGGCACTATTCGGATTGGCTGATGGTATCGTTTTTACCTGTATGTGGGACTTGGTTGAATTTATAAGTACAGGTAACATGGCGGGACATCTTCAGCCTATACCACAGTACTGTGGTCCTGACGTGAACACACTACGTTCAGGATTTTTATTATTCCACTAATGATGGCAGCCATTGGAGCTGCAGAAATGTTTGGTTTGGAAATAAAACATGGACCACGGCCAAACAGCCCGGATATCTTTAATCTTACAATTAATATGCAACTATTCCACGCTTTTCACTATACAATACCTGTATGATTTAAACACTTTATTTCCCTGGATTCAGAAGACTCTAGAATTCGTTAGGCGAGATTTGGTTGCAGCAAACAGACTAAGGTTGCAACGCAATAATTACATTCAACACGTGGTCTTTGTGATATAGCAATTGATTTTATTTCTCATTTTTTGCAATTCAAATGGGCGTTGCCCTTATATATCTATGTGATTAGTAAATCACCCAACATTGAACATATATATATATTATAACGATTCATAAAAAAATAAATAAAAAATAAACGTTGCACGATTACAACACAATACATATAATTATTACCTATAAGGTAGCTCCTTCGCTACAAACTTATATTCAAGGGACGATTACTATTATTTCTGAGGTATCCTAATACTTTTCTTAACTTATTTATCTCGTTGTTCTGTAGTTCCATTTATCATATTATTCACCAGTATAGTAGTTAAAGCTGTTCAATATTCATTTTAAATTCTTCTTAGTTCCGTGCTGTCAATTAATTATTCTTTAGCATACGTATTTTATTATTTTTAATTCACTCCCATTTACTTCTGCAATTAAACACTGAATCTCCTCCTTATCATAAATTGTATGGCATATTCTTCCTTCATCTAACTCATTTCTAACCCTTCTTTCTCTTCTTTTATGTTTATTAGTTTAAAATAATTTCTTCTGAATATATAGTAAGGTGTTCTTACTTATTTTTGAATTTTGTGGTTCTTTAAATTGATTCCACATAATTTCTCTGAAGTATCGTGTAATTAGTTTATTTCATTTAATAGTTAGTTTAATATATTTTAATTAGTTTCTCATTATTTTCCTTTGGTTTGCTTTATTTGTTATCCATAAAATCCGTCCCTTTTCTCTATATTCTGTTTGGAATCTGTTTAACCGTGGTCCATTATTTCCTCTGTACTGATTGTTCGGATTTCTCTAGTGTGCAGAATTATTTCCGTCCTTGTGACGTATCTCACTATCACCTGGTTCTTCCATCTTGTCGCTATAAAATTTTCATTTATGCTAAAGTTTACCATCGTCTTTCGAACTGATTCTTCCGTACTGTTTCTTAATCGTTCGAATGGTTCATACATAATCTCCATAAGTCCTCCATGCTCCTCGGTTAGTTTTGGCTTTTTCGGTCCTTCTACTCTATCTGGAAACTCAATTGTGGTTCGTTTAGAGTGTCTTAATTGCCTTACTTCTCTTGGTTTCGTAATTGGTATATTATGCAGCTTAACTAATCCCCCTTTAATCATCTCCAATCCTTCCCGTGTATTCATTAATTTCCTTTGACGTTTTTGCCTTATTTTCATTGTCTTCATTTCATTGTTAACCCGTTCTATTCTTCCGGCTATGTTGATTCGTACTTTGTTTAATTTTTCTTGGGTTTTCGCTTGTATCTCCTTTACTCTAGTATCGTTATGGTTTCCTATTTGGTTTATTTTGGCCTCTACTTCCACTCTGAGTTGTATGATGGTTTCATCCGTCTTTTCTAGACCTACCTTAGTTTCAGTTATTTGCTGTCTTACTTCCTCTTCATAATCATCCACCCTTTTGCTAAGTGTTTCATTGGCATTTATAATCCTTTCATTGATGACTTCCCTCAACGCTTGGTTTTGTTCATTGATGATTTGCCGCAACTCCTTATTATTGTTTTCAATTCTTTTGTCTCTTTGTTTGTTATTTTCCTGAATCTGCTTTAAGCTCTCGTCGTTCGTGTTAAGCCTTTCGTTAATTTGGTTTAATCTTTCATTTATGAGCCAGTTATTCTCATCAGTTTCCTCTTTATTTTTGTCAAACTTCTCATTCATTAGTTTGATTAAGTTCTCACTCAAAATTTCGTTTTGTTTCTTTGAGTTTTCGCTAATATTGTCTATTTTGTTTTCTAGCCTTTCTGAATTTTCATTTATACTGTCTATTTTATTTTCTAGCTTTTCTGAATTCTCATTTATACCGTCTATTTTTTCATTGATTTGTCTAAAATCGGCCATCAATTGTTCATTATTTTCATTTATGGTTTGCCTTAAAAGTTCACTAGTACTTTCCTTAATACTGTCTATTTTTTCAGAGTTTTCTTCAAATTTTTTATTTAATTCTTCCTTCTGTTTCTTGGAATCTTCTTTAATACTGTCTATTTTATTTTCTAGTTTTTCTGACATTTGTTTGTTATCCTCCTTCATACTACTCATTAATTCCATTAATTTTTCCCAATTTAGTCCTCCTCTGGCTTCCTCTTTATCACCCGCCTGTTGTTCCATTTCGGTGTCTGTAATTATCTCTGCTTCTTCTTCCCGTCTATCTTCTTCCGTTTCCTGGTCCTTCGCAATCCTTTTAGAAACACCTTTTGTATGCATTCCTGTGCCTCTAATAGTTGCCTGCTCAAGTTAAGTAATAGCGATATAGTCGATTTTTTATTTAACTAAAGCCCACTCGTTGAGCGCCAATTTGCAACAAATATTAATGTTGCGAGTGTATTACAGTTGCGGGTTTATAGTTAATTCAGCCCCACTGTTGGGTTCGCCAATTTGAAACAAACTGTAGTGATGTTGTTACTTATTTAATTAGGTGAAGATCGAAAGCTCCACTGTTGAATGCGTCGATTTGGTAAAATTGTGATGGTACAATCATGGTACATTTTATAATTACCTAAAATATGGTAACGAGATAATAAATATTGTATTTTTCTATTTTTTGACATACCCAACCCAACCTCAAACACCCGATATCGAATTTACAGTGAGTGGACTATATTACAGTATTTGCCAGGATTTGAACTAATTCATGACAAAAAACGGTGTCACATCACAAAAACAGTGTGCAGTTTGCGATAAGCAGAGCCAAGCCTTTATTACGTCAGAGGCTGAGAATGTGTTGACAACGACAAAACGGCGATGTCAACAACTTAGACAAAGAAAATGTGACGTCAGTACACCCCACTTCCGCAGATTTCAACTCTAGGAATTGTCGTCATTTAGCTGCAGCAACTGATCAGTGCCGGCCGGCCAAACCAATTCACTCTCGGGTGAATTTTAACTTTTTAGACCACTGTAGGTGGTTAATAAACAGTATAAATATATTAAAGACAGTGCGCCAACTCCAAGATGTGACCGGTAAAAAAATCGCCGAACTCGCGGTGCGCGAAGTTCGTACAAACCGAGAACGCACAACAACACGAAATTGGTGAGAACGTTCCTTTTACATTTTCAATCCTTTAATTATTTCCAAATACCAAATTTTAAATCAATTATTTAAAAAATCATTTAAATTTTTCATTATATTTAAAAGGAGCTCCACTATGCATAAAGTTGTACCATGAGAATGAAAGGGTGAGTGGTTGTGTGCGTGCGTAATTATTTCTAAGTGCTGGGTTGAGCAACACATATAACTATATATCTTTGTTGAATTAATATGAAAGTTACTTTGAATTAATAAATATGTATGTCTTCTCCTATAACGTGTATTAATGCAGCATATATTCTTTGTGTAATGTAATTCCATGTGGACAACGCCCATGGCGCAATATGTAATGCTTATTAATGTTTAATATTAATAAATACTTTTATATGTTATTTGATGTGTCTTTATTTCAGGTACTTGGTTCCACTAAACTGGTACGTATTAACACGAATTCTGGCCCTAACAGTAAATTTCGATCATGTTGCTTTATAACAAACATGGCGCCTGAAAATTATTTACGTATAGACAAACTTTACATTTTCACCATAAGTAATAAAACAATAAATGTAATTGATTACATTTTGTGCCCGAATTGCAGGGACTAATTGATTACATTTGGCGCCCGAACAGGGACTCGACATAAAACTTAATTTTATGTGGAGTAATACCTACCAGGAAAGTGGAATAGTTACCTGAAATAATAGCGTAAGTACATGCACACGTGCGTAGAATAGGGTTAAATTCCTAGGTTATAAACATACATGTTTTAGCAAGATAAAATAACAAAATGAGTACAAGTGACGATATTGACATAAAAACCAGTACCACTGACATAACTTTAACTGGTGAAATGGATATGCAAATAAATCCCATTAGTCAGACTGATGGGGCAAATATGCCTGTGTTTGCCGAAATAACGCAAACTGACACATCCATTTCAACTAATTTAGATAGTAAATCAGATGAAAGTAACGCAATGATACAATTGTTATTAAAACTAGATAAAAAACTAGATGTTCAGAAAAGTGAAATGAAAGAAATTCAAAATAGTTTTAACAGCCATTTCAATGAAATGAAAAATGAAATTCAAATAGGTCACAATAAACTTATTAAGAAATGTGACCAGCTGATTACAAAACTCGATAATTTAAATGTGGTAGAAAACCAAGTAGAAAGTCAGAAAGTACTAGATAGTAGTACCCAGCAAAATGCTGTACTGGATAACATATTTAAAACTGATAATTCCAAAAATGAATGTACTCTAGATAATTCAAATAATACAGGTAGTAAGATTGTGGTGGTAGAAGAGGATAAACATGATAATGAAAATATAATGCATGACAATGAAATATTTGAATTTATGAAGTCAGAAAGAAAGTGGAGAGAAAGTATTTTAGTACAAGGAATGCAGGGGGTAGAATTTTCTTTTAATGTTGTATTAGGGGGTGAAGACAAGTCTTCATGTAGTTGTTATAAGGATAAGAATGCCTTTAATTTATATTTGATAGACGATAGTTCTACAAATAAAGTTTCTTTATGTTTTTGTGTACCTGAGAGGTGCAACAATTTTATGATAGGGACCCCTGCATATCTGGAGAGAGAGAGTGTGACTTGGTGTTATGATGAGGCATATTTTGAGAGAGATAGGTATGGTGATAGTAAGTTAGAGTTGTTTGAAGTTGGGAGAAATTATACCGAATTAAGGGAGAGAGTTAGTAGAGAGAGAATTAATAATTATTGTAAGTACTTACCCTATATTGAAGCTGATATAGCAGCAGGAGGAAATGATGTTATTAATGATGACTTTATAATTTACCTGGTTGTGACAGATAATACTAAAGGTGACAGGACCATAATCGATCGTGACAAATTATATGAGATAATGATATGGAGTGACCATATTGATTATAATAGTATTGTGGAAAATTATAAAAAATTGAATAACCTTTACATTTATAATAATAAGATAATGTATTTAATCAAAAATGATTTATATAGACTTAAGATTCGTTTGTTGTTTAATGATGGTGGATAGACTGTTATATTGTGAAATGAACATTAAATAATAATGTGCAAAGTGGTATTGAATTGGACTGCTATGGACTGATTTCGATTAATGACACAATAATGAAGTTGGAGTGTATATTTTTATTGTATTTATCCATGTATTTTGATGTGTATTATGTATTACAGGTACCCCAGTGTGTATTATTATATATTTTATATATATAACATGTTTAATAATAATATTTTAATTAATTACTAATGAATTATAATGAATGTTTAAATAAGTATATATATTTGAATTTTGAAAAGAGGTATTGTTATAAGTAGGTAGGAGAGGAATTTTATAAGAGAATTGTCAATGATTACAGTAAGTGTTTAAACAGGAATAGAGACTGGGTATAGATAAAATGCAGGTGAGTTATGCAATTAATGTAAATGGAGTTAGAAAGATAAGAATTTTTAAGAAAATACAAAGAGAATTATTAAATATTTAGGGACACAGTAGTTAGTGATTATTTGTAGAGAAGGTGTTTAAGTAAAGGTATAAACATATAATTATTGTTGATGAATTCTATAGTGGGGGTGAGGTGATAAAGAGTAGCCAACCAATAGTGTTGTGGCAGGTATTAGCGTAGTTTAAGGGAGTGTTTGCCGAATATTTGGAAGGGCAAAATATTAGAGATGTATATAGCCAGTTAGGGAACACCCAACCCAGTGCAAAGACGAGCGGTGCCATATGATTTAAATGAAAATAGTAATGGAGTTTAAAATTGAGATATTGGTGTCAATGATAGGTAAATTTGATGGTCAGTTAGAAGAAGGTGAGTAAAATTATATAATGAAGTATAGTGAATATAGGAGTTATCCAGACTAAACAGAGATAGAAGGTGAGAGGTTAGATAGTTAGGGAGGTAGAAAGTTCAGAGGAGAGAGGTAGTAGAAAATGAATAATGAAATAATAATGTAATATGAATAGTAACAATAAGTTCAAAATGTATTTTATTATTATAAATAAATAAAGTTGATGTTTAATTAATAACTGCAATGGTAAATTTTAATTTAAATACAACTTTTAAGTAAATTATACAAATGTTAATGCATATCTTAGATATGATTAAATATGATTGAGTATTTAAAATGTATTAACTGTATTATTAATATATCAGTGTTAATTATTAATGTATTATGTATTTATTTGAAAACTTTTTAACATGATGTTATAATATGTGTAGGAAGAGAAAAAATTGTTAAATGGCGCTGTTAATAATATTTATAAGCCAAATAATTACCTGTTAATAATAAGAATAATAATAATAACAACAATAATAATAATAAATTTTATTTTTATCATTTTCTAAGAGTATTCAATAAATAAATATATAGAGTTATTAATTCTTTTATAATTTGTTTTTCTCTAGATTTGGGAGATTGTAATGTGTAATTTTCTTATTATATTTTTAATTATATTTTAATTCTTGAAGATTATAATATATAATCTTATAATTTTATTAAGCGTATTAAAATATATTAAGCCAACCCAGTGCTTATTGGCACAAACCAGCACTTAGCTAAGGGGAACCAGATCAGTTGAGGATGGAGTGATTTAATAAGCCACTATTTTAATATTTATTATATATTGTTTCAGTGTTTGGTGGTGTGACAGCGGTCCTGAGCTGGCCAACGCGTCAGAGCAGGGGCGTTAAGAGCCTAAGTGGCCTTATGGTGTTGGGATCTCGCAGGAGAAGTCCAGTAAGGTCATCTAGGTACGGTCCTCATCACCAGACCAAGGGTGAGTTGTTATTTTTATGTAAAATTTGTAAGGGGGTTGTGGCGACTTGTCCTGACTGATCCCTTTAGGAAGTATGAAAGGGTCAATGAAAGTTTGTGTGCTTCGTCACACCATCTTTCATTGAGGGGGTTTTGTGATGGTACAATCATGGTACATTTTATAATTACCTAAAATATGGTAACGAGATAATAAATATTGTATTTTTCTATTTTTTGACATACCCAACCCAACCTCAAACACCCGATATCGAATTTACAGTGAGTGGACTATATTACAGTATTTGCCAGGATTTGAACTAATTCATGACAAAAAACGGTGTCACATCACAAAAACAGTGTGCAGTTTGCGATAAGCAGAGCCAAGCCTTTATTACGTCAGAGGCTGAGAATGTGTTGACAACGACAAAACGGCGATGTCAACAACTTAGACAAAGAAAATGTGACGTCAGTACACCCCACTTCCGCAGATTTCAACTCTAGGAATTGTCGTCATTTAGCTGCAGCGACTGATCAGTGCCGGCCGGCCAAACCAATTCACTCTCGGGTGAATTTTAACTTTTTAGACCACTGTAGGTGGTTAATAAACAGTATAAATATATTAAAGACAGTGCGCCAACTCCAAGATGTGACCGGTAAAAAAATCGCCGAACTCGCGGTGCGCGAAGTTCGTACAAACCGAGAACGCACAACAACACGAAATTGGTGAGAACGTTCCTTTTACATTTTCAATCCTTTAATTATTTCCAAATACCAAATTTTAAATCAATTATTTAAAAAATCATTTAAATTTTTCATTATATTTAAAAGGAGCTCCACTATGCATAAAGTTGTACCATGAGAATGAAAGGGTGAGTGGTTGTGTGCGTGCGTAATTATTTCTAAGTGCTGGGTTGAGCAACACATATAACTATATATCTTTGTTGAATTAATATGAAAGTTACTTTGAATTAATAAATATGTATGTCTTCTCCTATAACATGTATTAATGCAGCATATATTCTTTGTGTAATGTAATTCCATGTGGACAACGCCCATGGCGCAATATGTAATGCTTATTAATGTTTAATATTAATAAATACTTTTATATGTTATTTGATGTGTCTTTATTTCAGGTACTTGGTTCCACTAAACTGGTACGTATTAACACGAATTCTGGCCCTAACAGTAAATTTCGATCATGTTGCTTTATAACAAACATGGCGCCTGAAAATTATTTACGTATAGACAAACTTTACATTTTCACCATAAGTAATAAAACAATAAATGTAATTGATTACATTTTGCGCCCGAATTGCAGGGACTAATTGATTACAAAATTTTACTGCAGATGAGATCTTCTGCAAATCAATGTTAATTTATTTATAAAGAAAATTATATATTATGTGGTTGATATTATTCAGTTCTTGATCATAGACCTGTGTTAAATAGTTATCAAGTGTTTTACCAGAGAAAAACGCTATATTCCAGCTCTTATAGTGAATAATTCAGTATTTGTTTCCAACCCTAGTCGGTATGTATTATCTAAATTGTAAAGAGAAGAGAGCGAAGAGTGTAAGTTAGTTCTCTATTCTCCCGTATTCACCAGCTGTCAACAAGCGAGCGCTGTGATTGGCGATTGACCCGTTATTATAGGTTAAGTCGTTCCACTTGATGCGTTTCTCACGTTCCTTTCTCTGTAAAATACACCCTATTCAAAATACACTAATTATTCTACAAATAACACAAAATCGTCAAATTCAAGAAGGGTTCTTTATTTTATATATGTTTAAATTCCAACAGCTGCTTCCTCCTGCTACTAATACATCATATCGATCACACAATACAGAATCGATTTGTTATTGAACTCGTGTTTTAGATGTTACAATTTAATTATAATTTTCAGTTTGTCTTTTATCTCAGGGTACATGTAGTTCTTTTAACTATTAGTAAGGTCAGGTAATGCAAATTTAAGGTTACTAAGTATTACAATATTGTTATAAACTCTTATTATATAAAATTAAACATAAGCAGGTTTGTTACCAAACTGGATCAGATACTTAATGTGGCAGTGTCTTGTTACGACGAGGCGAGGACAGAATAGCGATGCAGCTCTTGAATAAAAACAACATTCAGCTTCTCAATAAAAGTTGGATTCGATGTCCCAGAATGTAGTAGAAGTTTCAGTTCTGGTCTTCGTTATTCTTCACGGTTCTGGTAGTTGCCGGTCCCAATGGAATTTGTGTAGTATTAAGACTTTGTTTGTTTGTTGAAAGTGAGGTTTGGTACTTCAATACAAAAGTTCTTCATTGTTTTTTAATATATATTTCAATTAATTTTGCATTCCTCCGCTATGGATCATCTTCGTTTAATTATAGTTCATTTTCATCATTACACTTTTACTGTAAGTAGGTTGAATGAGTTGTTTTTTAATTCAGTTAACTTTAATGGTGTGCAGAATTATATTTGCTGAGATATAAATTCAGGAGTTACTACTCAGTCCCTTTAAATTGATTTCTTTTATGACATTTAATTTATTTAATTTGATTCATGTAATTTGGTTTTCTCTTTTTTAAATTTGTATGCTGAACTTTACCCATTAACATATAACAATTGAATGTTGAAATCAACAAGATATCTTGCATTTTGTTGTCCCTAACAACCATTTTCCTCTTATGTTATTGGATAATATTTGTTATCCTAGAGCCGTAATTAGGAAATATTCTTACACTTATTTAATAAAATACTCCCTTATTATAATTACATTAAATCACATAAAACTTCCACCTAATATGCATTATTAAACCATACACATTTTACTACATTTTCTTATTGCTCAACTTATTTTAAAAGGTATTATTTTCCTTTTACAAAATACTAATTTTAGGCCTATTTGTTTTATTACGTGTTATAATTTTTTGTTTTTAATTTAACTTTTCTGACCTGACCTACTGTACAAAGAGTCACTGGTTAATTATTCTAATTTTAATTTATCCTGATTTCAATTTATGATTATTATTATTTATTTTATCATTGAACCCTTCATTGGTTTATAACATAATTATAATGACCACTTGACAATTTATTAACAATTATTGTCTTCCTGGCCAAGTTTACAAATATTATTTTAAGACATCTTCATTAATTATTCAAAGTAAATACACTTAACATGATACCATACATAATAAATACACTTGTATTTAATTACTTAAATACAAGTTTAACATGAATGAAATTAGTACCCATTACTTAATACTTTCTTAAAGCAATGGCTTCACCCCTGCTACATACAAAAACACAAAATAAATATCATGTAAACACAAAATCATGATAAAGCACAACAACATGTACATCTTTATAAAACATTAAATATCAATTAAACAGTCTATTATTTTCAAACTCGTCTACAGTAAATTCATCTCATTAGACACTGTGTTTATAGTTTACATCTTCCACTGATCACTCCGTATTTTATATTTAGATACATTTTTACTATTTTATTACCTAGTAACCTTACTAGGTATCATCAATACAGTTTTTGGGTGAGGTTGGCCCTCCTGACCTTAATTATGGCATACCTTGGGTATTGTTTGAGTTTCTATGGACAAAGTGTTTATGTAACGTTTGGGACCTTAACTTTGTTACGTTACAATATATATATATTTCTTATTCGTACAAGATTACTTAATTTAAATCTATTAAGGCTAAGCACTTCGCTTTCACACTCTCGCTCATTCTTTTAAACCCCCCTTCGATTTTAGCTCTTTTTACGATCTGAATTGATTGTTTTAATGCGGGATACATATTTGTTGATTGCTGTCTGGTCGGCTTTGTTTCAAAATTACTTATCTGGAGATGTTATTCCACACGTGGCGTCATCATTCTGGTGGTTCACTTTTGTTGCAACACTCACTGAACTGTCAAAACTGTTAATTAATTTTGGTGATTATCTCGTGTACTCGGAGAAACTTATTTAGCATTGTTTTAAATATTTTTGTCACTATTTAGTAGACCTACACGCCAATTTGTCCGCGTAGGCCTCCTGACGCTATTAACTGGTTCTGAGTTGTTCGTAAACTGGTTGCTCTTCGTAGACTGAAAGATGGCGACGGGCGACTGTACTCTATAAAGGCTGGTCACGTGGTACCCCTACTTTGCTGGCCGGATCATACAGAAGATTCTAGAACCTTCTGCGTCTCTCTAGTATAAAACACTCGTTCACGTCATTATATTGTTGTGACGTCAGATCGAATATAAAAATTTGTGCCCATGTATGGCTCGGTTTATAGCTCGAAGACGACGATGCCTACGTCACTCTGACTGATTCATATACTTCCCATTTCGAAAGTCATATTTTATTCAATTTTACATAGATCGTGTTATTGCAAATATAAAATAATTATCCCCATTTTGTACTGTCACAATAGTTAACCAAGAGTGTGACAAACGATATTTAGTAATTTGTGCTAGGAATGATAGACTACATCGGACTGGAGAAACAAACCAGGTTTGCAATAATTTACAATAGCCTTTAATGTTTTGTCAAGGAAAAGTGGGTATCACTTTACATTGAAACTAAGGGATTCTAATACTGGAAGAGAAACAAATAAGAAAGTTTCAGCTTTACAATTTTATTCGTATACGTTCATGGTTAGAAAAGACAAGTATAATCATTTGATTTATTTCAAGCAACCATTGAATCAATATATTGTAAACATTTATTCTAAAATAGAAACGGAAAGACTCATATTCATTTGTACCACTCAATCTAAGTTAAGAGCTGAAAACTACATACATTCGCAAGATACGTTGAAAAGTGATGAAGGCATTGAGAACTTAGGCCGTTTGGTTATTCTACCATCAAGCTTTACTGGTGTACTGCGATATATGCATGAACGAACTCAAGACACTTTCTGCTATGTTCACAAGTATTCCTGTCCTCATTTATTTATAACATTCACTACAAATCCTAAATGGAAAGAGATTCTTTGGGAATTATATCAGTGTCATTCATCTCAACATCAACATGACTTAGTGTTCCATTAGAAATTGAAAAAATTAATAGATCTCTTAGTACTATTAACTTCATATTAAATATAGACATAGACAATTAAGATTGTATTAAAATACATATTACAATAAAATATTTGTGTGCGCAGCCGCAGGTAATAGCTAATTACTATATAAAATTCCTTGCTTACTGTCTGAACTTACGTTCTATTGATCTGTACAGCTCCCCCACAAAATTACTGGTTTTCAGGCCAGGAATCATCTCGAACAGCAGTTTGACTTTGTGTGATGTGATATTAACGTAAACATCAGGGCCATCTTGGTGTTTGCTTTCTGTGTCTGAAACAACAGTATACACATGCACATTAGCCAGCAAGCATATATGTATTCGATGTACAAAATTATAATATAAAATATTACTGTGACAGGTCTCACAGTTGTGATGGGTCCAAACCACTAAAAACCTGAAACTGACAAGCACTATTTTATTTAACACACCAACCAAAATAATCAAATTTGTCATACATTCCTTCTCCTATAATAACTAACAAATACTATGCACAAAGGATAATTACAGACACTCAGCTGGTATACAACAACACTGCAAAACCATCAACAAATATAACACTTGCACTAATATAATACTCAATGTGACAATTCACAAAACTGACTTCCCAAACTTCAGCATACTGTATAACAGGGATGCACATACGTAAACAATGTAGGTAGCAGAAAAAGTATATGTATGTCAGACATATTTGTTATGACACAACTCGCTAATGACATACAGTCATAAAGAATGTTTTCACAAACTGCAAAAGTTTTACGTTCATTAAATGATGTACCACCTGCTATGCACTTTCATAATATGTAGCCAAGAAAATTACAGTTAATAGTGCAGTCCACTTCCGTGACGCATGGTATAATACATTTGGTACTATGGCAAGCAAGCAAATTTAATCATGTTACAGTGTTTCTGTGATTCTATATGCATATGTAAACTATGGTAATTATGTACATTATTTTATAAATCATTTGCCTATACAGTCTCTCTCTCTCTCTCTCTCTCTCTCTCTCTCTCTCTCTCTCTCTCATTCCTCTTGATTTTTCATCATCCCTTGTAACAAATATGGAGACGCTGTGAACTTTCATTTGTAGACACTGATTTTATTAAAAATTTTAATAACAGCCTTTTTTTCAGGAAACAACCACATTTTATTCATATTCTTATAAACAAAACAAAACATCTCACTCATTGTATGAAACAGCATCCTTAGTATAAACGTTTTGTAAGCTTTATGATAAAAAATCACCATTGAGTGGGTTAAAAGCGTTATGTTAATAATAATATAAGTAAAATCTGATTATTTCCTAAACAAATCCTTATAAGTTTCTATATATTGTTTTAACTATACATTACGGTCTCTCTCAAATCACTTCGCTTGAGTGACTGCCAGTCAAGAGGAAAGCACTTGACATGTTGACTGCCTAGCCAAATTTCTAAAATTTTTCCTGTGCACCAAAGTAAATTTTTGGTATTTGTGACACAGGAAACATCTCTTTATCAGTTAAATAAAAAAATTATATTTATTAAATAATTATATTTAAAGGATCTATAGCGACACACGTATCCGCCCTGGCATCAGCCGTAAATGGGTTTACCCCACACCAGAGTGGACACACACATCATTACACAGTGCACAATTCTCATCAATGTTGTTGGGTTACCTTGATCATGTGGACAGTACTGTTAGTTATTTATAAGTGAGTTGTTCACAAGTGAATTTTTGAAAAGGTGTGTGACATGATGTGTGTATTTTCCATGCAGACACAGAAAACTGTACTGGATCTTATTTTCTGAAGAGAAGAAAGGAAGTTCAACTATGAGGAAAATTCTGTAAATAACTTGACAGAAATATCTTCTGTAATATCCAGTATTTTAGATGTGTGTGTGTGTGTGTGTTATTATTGTCATCTATACAATTACTAGTGTAATTAAAGTCTAAATAAATCAGAATAATTATTTACATATTTTTCAAATTTACTTACTATTCTTACTAAGACATGTACTTCCTATTTTGAGGTTAAGCTTACATGTTACATCACTTGTATCTCCTATTTTACAAATGAAACGGGCTTCTTTAACAATGGCCTTACATAGATTTTAGTTACTCTGGAAAATGTGGTACTACACAGACAATGAAACTGGCCCTGAAAGTGACAGGCTGTACAAAATTCAGCCAGTAATTGAATATCTGGTTATGTGGTTTCAAGAAGTGTATACATGTGGGGAGGTTGAAACAATATTAATTTCGGCAAATATATAATCCTCGGGTCCCTAGTTCGGGGCCACTGAAACAATATTAATTAATTGCCAATATATTATAATATCTTACTCTTACCTTTCGGGTTCGGTTCCAGGGTCGTTCAGACGAAACGGCTGCAGAAAGGATTATTTGGATTTGATATGGGCAATAATTTCGTTAACCCATTTTCTACTGTCTAAAATACATACTTATTTTATTCATCGTAAATCGCACCCTTCTTTTACTTTCTACAAATGACAGTGTCTTTGTTAAATTTTGTTCTAAACTACTATGATAATTTACTTCACTAAGTACATATAAGAAGCTTGAAAATGAACCAGTATATAACCACACACACACACACTCTCTCTTTCTCTTTTTAATATTTGAATAAACTCCCCTCTCTTAGAGATCTCTATTTCTTATTAAGGTGTCTATAAAAGCGAATATTGAAATATAATAATAATAATATAATTATTGAAGCTTAAAAAGTTGTACTCATCCTAATAAGGGTTTTACTCCAATGCACATCCATATTATGTACATGTAATAACCGTGACACAAGTTCACTAGCTGACCGATTTCTGAGTTCTCTCGCACTCACGCCACTGTTAGTACTGATTTTACGGTTTTTATTTCATGGTTCTTACTGATTTACTGATTAACATCTCACGTTCTAAAAGATGATCAAGTCGGCCGACATAACTTTTGCACTTAGATGTTGTCGTAGGCTGGCCGCGCGTTATTGTTTATGCACTTTTATATTTACTATACTTTAAAAGATAGGCCGAATTAATTTTACGGCCTATATTGCACCCAAGGCCACCGTTTAATTTTAAACCACAAACTTTACTGTCTGATGCTGCTTACTAATGTTCACTCACTGATGGCAAACTGCAGACTGTGTCACAAGGACTGCTGCTGGGGCAGTTACGCAATACGTCTGGGCAATTGTTTAGGCTAACTGTATGTATGTTGTACTGGGGCTCCTCACAGGTGAAAGTTAACAATTTATTAATTACTGAATTAAATACTGATTAAAACTGGATCACACACTTCTGTACCGTTACAATAACCCCCCAATAAGAGGTTGAGGGCCGAAGCGTTCAAACTCTTATTGCCTAAAACCTAAGGGGATCAGTGAGGATATGGCGCCACAACCCCCCTGAACACTCTACTAAAATTATGGGTTCTTACCCCCCCTAGTCTGGTGGCTGCGGCAGCACCCATCCGATCTTACTGGACTTCTCTGTTCGAGATCCCAACACCATAATCTCGGACAGATACCCGCCACAGTATCACCTGGCTTTAAAACATTCAATTAAAAAATCGACAAGCGGCCTTCCATCACTCCATATCCCACAACTGATTTGTTTCCTCTTAGCCGTACTGGTTCATTGACAACGTACTGGCTCATTTTATATTATAAACCCTAGAAAACAGTGTTAATAAAACAATATAGGTTTACAGTAGTACACATAAATTCCAGTCAAATTGAATAGTATTCCCCGTATAATATTGCCCAGCCAAAATGACACATTAATTATACAGGATTACATTAACTCACAGTAATCGTACCTAAAATACAAATTATGTCCTTACTTGCCTACTCATATTTATATAGAATAAACAAAAATTTTTTTTTCTTCTACTACCCCCCTTTTAATCCCTTAACCCCTGATACCCGTTACATATTAATGTGTTCTGCGCTAGGCATCTTGGCCCTTTACAGCCTCATGCTAGCCATAAACCACATCTCCCTCGTGACCTGTAACTGAGTCACCGCCCATCCACACTCACTATTACCCCCCCTAGACTGTAGCGTCTAGTTGCTTTCACAAGGACTGATGCGGAAGGGGTGGACATTTTTTTCTTTTATTCCACCCCCATCCTTGCTTCGGCGTTACAATAAAATTCGGTATTACACCTACTATTCTTGATTTATACACCCCTAATGGACTACCACCCCTATCTGGGTGAAAATAGCCCTGTTCCAAAATTAGGTAGATTCCTCAAAAATAACCCCCCTACTAAGTCTAACAAACCACCGGGTTAACAAAATAAAACAAACCACAAACCGGTTATATCAAGTAAAATTTATGATTTGCCACAATTAACTACTTTCACGGTCATGATCCGGTGAGGTCATGACCGCACTTAGGTGGGGAATCTACAGTTACAACCATAAAACCTAGATTGTCATTGAGACAAGTTACTTGGGCAGTAATATACACATCTTATTTTCCAAACACCGTTTCAGCTCAAACATTTCCTTCAATTTTCAATTTTAAATGCATATTTTAATCATTATGTTTTTTATCAATTATTTATTTTATCATTACAATCAAAATTCAGGTCAAAATAGATTCGAAGTCATTATCAAAATTATCTTTTTAATTTATTTAATCACCTTTCATTGAATTTAATTCATATTGTTTTAATTAACACTTTCAAAATTAATTACATTTTTCAAAAGGATCCGACATAAAATATTACCTACATTATTCAAAAAATTTACATTCCTTTCTTCACATATGGTATTTCTTTTTATTTCATAATAGGATTTTCCTACTGGCAATGATTCAGCAGACTACAACATTTTTTGTTACTGTCAACTCAGCTTCAACACCCCTGGCTGTAAACATTAGTCAAAACATACAACACACCTGCTTACATAAACAGTCGTCTGCCAGACTGGTGTTATAAACACAGTTATAAACACTCCTTCAGTCTAAACATTCTGCTTACCTCACCTCTAATACCTGTACTACACTTTTCAATTTTTATAAATCTTTTAGTTAACATATTTGTCTCTTAAATTTTTTATTCCAATTCAGATCAGATATATTTTAATTCACCACAATTACTTTAATAACATTTTACTAAAAACATTTTAACTTTAGTTATATTATTTAAAACACTGTGAATATAAATACGCAACACAAAATAGGCTTCATGAATACCGGTTATTATTTTAGTGGAAATAAGTATTATTATTTATTATTATACCTTCCCCTCTCGTTGCAAACATAAGTTACACATAAGCTATAATATACATTGCAACAGAATACTATTAACACAATACATTTAACATTAACACATTTATTTACAGATTTCCGTACTAATTTTCTTATATACCGCACATCAATACCTAAATTCAGCAAGGTCATTACCATATATTAAAGTATTTAATATGTCCATACATTGCTTTTTTATTCAGCCTCCATCATCAAAAATTAGTCTTTTCGGTATATGACACTTTTCAATTTTATTGATACACACCATATGGCTAGTTTGTGTGTAATGGCCATAAAATTTTATTTTTCCCATTGTACCGAAACAATAATCTATAGGGTTACCCCCCAAAATTATCTCAACATAAATCAAGTCGACATCAGTATTATTGGTAAAGTCTCCGTCAGTGTTTATTAATACCATTACATCATTATTAGTCATCAACTACAATATACTCAGTGTTTACTATAATTCTCTTAATATTCATATTCTCTCTCAACTCTCTATAATCTCTATTTAACTTAAATATTTCTGTTTCTCTCTCTCTAATTCTCTCATTACAATATTTCTCACAACAGTTCACATTCTCATTCCATACAGAGGGCAACACATCATTATTACAACGTCTGGCTTTACCAGATACACAAAAATAATTCAAAGACCTTTTGTCTTTTCCAAAAACTACGGAGGAACCTTTGTCCTCCAACAATACTAGTGAAGCATTTTCTTCACCCACAACCACATCACGGGAAAATTCTACCCTCTGTACACTCACTTCATTTAAACTGTCTTCACATCATTCCCTCTCATTATGATCAACTACATTTTTATCCTCAAGGTCACTACTACTATTTGCTGTACCCCTTTTTGATACCGTGTTTTCATATTTATTGTCTACCACACACACACTCTCTCTTAACTCACCTGTTTCTCTTTTTATTTCACTACATATTTCGTTAAGTCGTACATCAATACTACACAATGAATTGGTTAATTCGTCAAGCTTTACGTTTATTATATATTTCACATCTCATATTCTGTTCTTTATATTGTTCAAATTTAACATTTAAAACATCCAATTTCTTATTTTGTTCATTGAACTTGGTATCATTCATGTCAAAACGATTATTAATATCGTCCCTTAATTCACTCACACTTTTACGCAAAAAATTGTCATTAGCATCAAATCTCTTATTATTATCATTAAACATTTGTTTTATCTCCCCCATTGTCTCACGAAACCAATTTCTCGTTTCGTTGTCAGTTTTATCACTATCCCTAGTCGGGACAGGAGTTGAATGAACTCTAACTTCTTCCATTACCGCTGATTCGGTCATTGATTGATTTCCCGACTCATTCATAACAGTTACATTAGCTGTATTTGTTTTATTTTCTGTGTTCTCCATTGTGAACTTATGTTTAATTAAATGATTAATTAATCTAATTTATTTAAATTAGTTTTACTTTAGTAAATTTACTCTCTACAATCTAAAAGCGTTCTAACCACACCCTCACTTCCAAATAACCTGTTCTGCAGCTTGGTTAGGTCTGGCGGATATAGGTTATAAAGCCTACACTCGAGTCCCTGTTTGGGCGCCACTGAAACAATATTAATTTCGGCAAATATATAATCCTCGGGTCCCTAGTTCAGGGCCACTGAAACAATATTAATTAATTGCCAATATATTATAATATCTTACACTTACCTTTCGGGTTCGGTTCCAGGGTCGTTCAGACGAAACGGCTGCAGAAAGGATTATTTGGATTTGATATGGGCAATAATTTCGTTAACCCATTTTCTACTGTCTAAAATACATACTTATTTTATTCATCGTAAATCGCACCCTTCTTTTACTTTTATGATATTCAAATTACACTACTAAATATATAAAAATACATAAATACATAAATAAGACTTTCACCTACCTTCAATGTTTCGTTTCTCTGGGGCCAGGATTCTTTCGTACGAACGCTAGATACAAACATGTGTTTCATGGGTTATCGAAATAACTAACTCTACACATTTTTATGAAGAGAATTGATAATTTAATTTAATTTGAATCATTTGAAATTTTTATAAACTTTACCACATCTGAAATAATTTTGTGAGAATATGTTGCTTGGTTACATGATCATCACTCTTAGCCTATCTTATGCTACTGCTTACCTTAATTTATACACACACACACACACACACACACACACACAAGACTGCCCAGCCTGCATATTTTGTACACACACAAACACACAAAATTTATAAATCCCTTAACATTTTTGAATAATATTCCCCCCCCGTCGGCCACGCGGTCTTCGCGCCCGCACTCATTGTTCTTGTAAATTTCTGGTTATTGTCCGAAAAACCGATCTGAATAGGTTCTGTTCCTTTAACTGACCACGGTCACACAAATTTTCACTGTTATTTCTTTTTATTACCGGTAAAATTATGAAATTTTGTGGAGAGCCTGACTGGGGTCTGTGCCGGCCGACACGAACAGAGTAATACTGGGAAGCGTCCTTTGTTGAGCGGCAGGAAGTTCAGATCCACTGCCAACAGATTTTGTCGCCATTCATAGCTGATTTGCCGTGGCTTATTAACTATGACCAAACCCTGTGTCGGCCGGCACAGACCCAAGTCAGGCTCTCTACAAAATTTCATAATTTTACCGGTAATAAAAAGAAATAACAGTGAAAATTTGTGTGACCGCGGTCAGTTAAAGGAACAGAACCTATTCAGATCGGTTTTTCGGACAATAACCAGAAATTTACAAGAACAATGAGTGTGGGCGCGAAGACCGCGTGGCCGACGGGGGGGGGGGGGGAATATTATTCAAAAATGTTAAGGGATTTATAAATTTTGTGTGTTTGTGTGTGTACAAAATATGCAGGCTGGGTAGTCTTGTGTGTGTGTGTGTGTGTGTATAAATTAAGGTAAGCAGTAGCATAAGATAGGCTAAGAGTGATGATCATGTAACCAAGCAACATATTCTCACAAAATTATTTCAGATGTGGTAAAGTTTATAAAAATTTCAAATGATTCAAATTAAATTAAATTATCAATTCTCTTCATAAAATGTGTAGAGTTAGTTATTTCGATAACCCATGAAACACATATTTGTATCTTTTCTGTAGGTACGGTTTTTACTAATGTCGTTTTTTAATTAATAAAAACTGTCCCTGTTCGGGCGCCACTTGTGATATTCAAATTACACTACTAAATATATAAAAATACATAAATACATAAATAAGACTTTCACCTACCTTCAATGTTTCGTTTCTCTGGGGCCAGGATTCTTTTGTACGAACGCTAGATACAAACGTGTTTCATGGGTTATCGAAATAACTAACTCTACACATTTTATGAAGAGAATTGATAATTTAATTTAATTTGAATCATTTGAAATTTTTATAAACTTTACCACATCTGAAATAATTTTGTGAGAATATGTTGCTTGGTTACATGATCATCACTCTTAGCCTATCTTATGCTACTGCTTACCTTAATTTATACACACACACACACACACACAAGACTGCCCAGCCTGCATATTTTGTACACACACAAACACACAAAATTTATAAATCCCTTAACATTTTTGAATAATATTCCCCCCCGTCGGCCACGCGGTCTTCGCGCCCGCACTCATTGTTCTTGTAAATTTCTGGTTATTGTCCGAAAAACCGATCTGAATAGGTTCTGTTCCTTTAACTGACCGCGGTCACACAAATTTTCACTGTTATTTCTTTTTATTACCGGTAAAATTATGAAATTTTGTAGAGAGCCTGACTTGGTTCTGTGCCGGCCGACACGAACAGAGTAATACTGGGAAGCGTCCTTTGTTGAGCGGCAGGAAGTTCAGATCCACTGCCAACAGATTTTGTCGCCGTTCATAGCTGATTTGCCGTTGCTTATTAACTATGACCATGACACATAGTGGTAGTTTCTATAGTGAGTACCGACGATATTTGACACTGCTAGACTGACGTCACCAAAAGGAGGCAGTCCTTAACTCCGTTTCCTGTAGGTCGCTTGTTGGTTTTCACCAATTGTTCGCTCCAGCGCCATTTTTTACAGCGTCGTTTAATTTTCTTGGCGTCCCAACAGCGCGCATACTTGAGTCGTTGCGTACGTGCGCCGTCACATTCACGCACAGTTCTGAGAAATAGAGGGTGGTACAAATTCTTTGCCTGGTTTCGCAACTGAATACTACGCTGCTGCTTTGTTTCAACACTGTTTTCTACACGTGGTCTGTTACAAAGGAATTAAAATTTGCACAATATGTTTTTTGAAACCCCGAAAAATAAAATAAATGAATACAAATACCCCAAAAATGCAATAAATGAAATTACCCAATTTTGACACGTTACACTTTCTACAAATGACAGTGTCTTTGTTAAATTTTGTTCTAAACTACTATGATAATTTACTTCACTAAGTACATATAAGAAGCTTGAAAATGAACCAGTATATAACCACACACACACACACACACACACACACACACACACACACACACACACACACACACACACACACACACACACACACACACACTCTCTCTCTCTCTCTCTCTTTCTCTTTTTAATATTTGAATAAACTCCCCTCTCTTAGAGATCTCTATTTCTTATTAAAGTGTCTATAAAAGCGAATATTGAAATATAATAATAATAATATAATTATTGAAGCTTAAAAAGTTGTACTCATCCTAATAAGGGTTTTACTCCAATGCACATCCATATTATGTACATGTAATAACCGTGACACAAGTTCACTAGCTGACCGATTTCTGAGTTCTCTCGCACTCACGCCACTGTTAGTACTGATTTTACGGTTTTTATTTCATGGTTCTTACTGATTTACTGATTAACATCTCATGTTCTAAAAGATGATCAAGTCGGCCGACATAACTTTTGCACTTAGATGTTGTCGTAGGCTGGCCGCGCGTTATTGTTTATGCACTTTTATATTTACTATACTTTAAAAGATAGGCCGAATTAATTTTACGGCCTATATTGCACCCGAGGCCACCGTTTAATTTTAAACCACAAACTTTACTGTCTGATGCTGCTTACTAATGTTCACTCTCTGATGGCAAACTGCAGACTGTGTCACAAGGACTGCTGCTGGGGCAGTTACGCAATACGTCTGGGCAATTGTTTAGGCTAACTGTATGTGTTGTACTGGGGCTCCTCACAGGTGAAAGTTAACAATTTATTAATTACTGAATTACTGAATTAAATACTGATTAAAACTGGATCAGACACTTCTGTACCGTTACAAGGTTATTTGTAAAGAGAAAACTATTATGAGACGAAACAGTTCCTGTAGAACACTCACATGATTAAGTGAATAATTCTAAGCCAATAATAGATTACAATGGCAGGTATTGTTAGTCTTTCTAACCAGCTATTCAGCTACGGTACACCCCCGCCCCGTTCTCTGACGTGGTACGGTAAAGTAGTAACGGAATTTCTTTTTGGAAATGCCATGGTAAATGCCCATATAGTATGATCATGTATCTGCAAAGAAAACTTCAATTAAAGATTAAAAAAAAAACTGATAGTAAACAGATAAAGATGTTGCTGTCATCCAACAGGACAATGAAATATAACCAAAGTTTGTGCTACCACTGTTGGTATCAAAACAAACCTTCTGAAAAAGAAGGCTGCACATACTGTTGTTGCTACAATGATAAAAACATTTTTAGCATACTAGAAAAGCACAAAAAAAAAAGTTTCAACATTTAGTAAGAACTGTTCTGGAATGTATTACTTAGAATGTTCCAACCAGCTATACAAATAAGATCTTATTTGTTTAAAATTAAAATTAATAGTTCTACATTTATACTAAAAATAAGTATTTGGAAAATAAATGTTTATTTTGTAAAATAACCTAATTATTTGAACACATGGAATTTCATAATTTGCATAGATAAATAATATGTCACCCATAATGAACCAGAAACAATTTGTGGTCTCTCCATGCCACAGCAGAGACAACATTTATGTAAGATGTCATTTGCTACTATGCTTTTGTATGCCATTAAAAATCAAAAACTGATGATATCTGAACATCCTCTGAAATACGGCTGACACATCTCTACACAAAAGACACCATAGTGGTGGTCATATGACATGTAGAGCACACTTTCCATGACTATGTACAGCGGAGGACACCAGTATCTGCCATGTAGTCATGGAAAAGTCAGACTGCAGACACCGGTATCTGCTGTGGCAATCAACATGTTAATTATAATGAAACAAACATTAAATTATTACTTTTTAATGCACACAGTAACATTTAATATGTTGAATAATTAATGGAGCATATTATATTATTGTATTTAATATGTCCAATAATTAATCTACTGTTCTTGATTAATATTTTTCCTCTTACAGGAATACGAGGTCTGACACAAAAATAACGAGACTGTTAGCATTACTAAGGAACTACTTATCGTATTGTATTGCGCGTGCACTGTGTTAGACCTTGAACAGTATTCTTACGCGGTGACAAGTTACAAGTCGCTCGGTTGACTCAGTCGCAGTGAGAGAGCAGTTGAACAGTCGTGTTTTTATGCTTCGCCGGAAAATGTCGGATACGAAAAGTGATCAGCGCGTTAACATCAGGTTTCTCGTGAAATTTAAAAAGTCAGCAACAGAGACCAGATGTTGTTGGAAGCTTATGGTGATAAATGTTTGTCGCTTGGACATGTCTTTGAATGCCATAAGAGATTTTTAAAAGGCAGGGACTCCGTGAAAGATGATGACTGTCCAGGCCGACCACGCACATCAACAATCGACGAAAATGTTGTAAAAGTTCGAGACACAATATGAAAAGATCAAAGATTGAGTGTCCATGCTGTTGCTGAAATGTTGCATATGAACAGAGAAAGTGTTTGACGCATTTTAACAGAAGAGTTGAACATGAGGAAGGTGTGTGCAAAAATGGTGCCGAAAATTTTGTCAGATGAACAGAAGAAAAGGAGAACGGAACTTTGTTGTGACCTTTTGGAACGGATTGATGGAGAGCCCAGTTTTTTAAAGTGTTATTACAGCTGATGAGATGTGGATATTTATGTACGATCCAGAAGCAAAGTGGCAATCAATACATTGGAAAACACCATCTTCCCCAAGAGCAAAAAAGCATGCATGAGTCGTTCGAAGTTCAAGGCAATGCTTATTGTTTTCTTCGATATCCAGGGCATCGTTATGGCAGAATGGGTACCCAGTGGTCAAACAGTTAACCTACAATATTATAAACAAGTTTTGGAAAAATTGCATGAACATGTTAGAAAGAAGCGCCCTGAATTGTGGAAGAATGGGTAGCAATTGCACCAGGACAATGCACCTGCCCACAATGCGTTATCAGTCAAACAATTTTTGCCCAGTAAAAACATCACAGTCCTTGAACATCCTCCATATTCCCCCAATTTAGCACCATGCGATTTTTTCCTATTCCCCAAAATCAAGTCGGCGCTAAAAGGGACCCATTTTTCAACGGTTGAAGAGATACAGGCGAAAACGGCGGAGCTCCTGTGCTGCCTGATGGAAAGCGATTCGCAGAAATGTTTTGAGCAGTGGAAGGAACATAAGCAGAAGTGTGTGGACTCAATGGGGTCCTACTTTGAAGGCGACCACCAGTAATTGTACATATCAGGTAAATAAAGAAATTACATCATCAGTCTCGTTATTTTTGTGTCAGACATCGTATACAGTTTTATCTGCAGTCACAATTTCTGTTTTAAGACAGAAATTACAGAATTTCTGTTTTATGACAATATACTTACAATATTCCTATTTTCCACTATATTATCTATAAAACTTTGCTGCTCTCCATATTTATTTCATATCACACTGGGAATCACTGTTCTGTGTAGTAAATGCCAATAATGTGCATTGATATTATAATTTCATATGTTAAACTATAAAAAAATTCAGACCATAAGAACATAATAATAATTTGTTGGTGGATTTTCTTCACAACACTCTTCATTATTAAATATTAGTACAAACAATACACACACTTACATGACATACTCAACAGAACATCAGGGACTCACTGGATTGGACACTACACTTTCTATAGATGCTACACACTACATAATTACAAGTACAGCAGTAAGAGCATCACTCTCATTAACTTTCTTATGTAAGCTTATGTAATTGCTTAGTTATGGTCTGTTAAACCACAGTCACTGAATACCTGAAATATATCCACTGAAAATATATTCACATGTTCTTTCCTTTTTCATATATTCATATACAAGAATCTCGTTGGATATTTATTAATGTTTGTACATTCTCACAAATAAATAAAAACATGAGTAATTGAACTGCTAATCTAAAGCAAAATATGAATACTTATTTTTTCCTCCAAACAATAAAAATCTAATACTATATAATTTGGAAAAAAGTCTAAGACAATTTCATTTTAATAAAATTACTTAAATCAAGTAAAAACATAATAAAATTAAATTTGAGTAGTTAGCATTGTTTCTACACTGCACCCTCTTTACAAAATAGTAAGGTATGGGGTAAATAATTTTTTTTACTTCAAGATTTTTTTTCATTTTTGTCTTTTGAAAGTACTTTGCAAATAATTAACACCAAAAAGTATTTCTTAGAAAGTTTTTGAAGTTGGTAGTTGAAACAATATCAAGGGACTGATGGTGCAAACCCATTAACATTATTCATGAACATGAAGTAAAGGTTCCGAAGAAGAAATGGTTATAGAAACTGTAACTCTGGTGAAAAAGAGCATCACACAAGACAAAGGTGCATATACTACTTATACGAGAGTCATTCATAATTAAAGGGACAAATAGCTGTAGAACAGTGGTTCCCAAACTGTGGGTCGCGGGATCTATTCAGGTGGGTCGCCGGACGACTTTTAAAATATCTAAGTAAAATATCTTACCGACTGAAAAAAATATGAAAGTGTATTTCAAGAGGAAAGTTTTATAATCTGAAAAATCTGGCAGTCGTGGGACTGCCGACAGAAGTGTTAACTTAAATAACATGGTTACTGAATAATATATGTTGTCTTTATACGTGACCGTTCTGCAATATTAATAATTAATATAACAACTCTTGTGCATAATAAAAATCTTTTTTCTGTACTTGTGCACAAAACTTGGTGCATAATTTTTAGTGTACAATATCGTGTACAATTCTCATGTGCACAAACCATACCATGCCTTCGGAGTTATGCGCGAACAAACAGAAAAAAATATATACAGGTCAAATTGAGAACCTCCTCCTTTTTTGAAGTCGGTTAAAAATAACACTTTTGTTTATTATCTTACATTTTCAATATACTTCTTACTGGTAAAACTGGGTTCATGCACAGACAGATTGTGCACAGAAAGTTTTTCATCGCATTATTATTTAATTTTATTTTGTACAGTTAATAAAAATAAACAAATGAATTATACACCGTGCACGAATAATTGTGCACGAGCAATTATTAAAGTGAAAAACTTCCTGTGCACAATATTTCGTGCAAAATGTGAAAAAATTATTAACTCGTTTTTAAAATTGAACATACTGAACTTTTTCTTTTAACAAATTAAATTTTGATAGCCATTTTGATTATTGAGACAAAATATCTTGTTAAACCTTGAAAATTCTTTTGGTAAAATTTACCATTCATTATTTGTAATCTCCTTTATCATTTGCGCGTATACTTTTAGTCCCTAATTATTCTCTAAATTTAAATTTACATTCCCCGCTAAAGAATTCAATTTTTCCCTCTCCTCTGCTATAAGAAGAGTGGGAAAGAGCATGGGCTGCAGAGAGGGGGAAATTGTTACGGATTCTCGTCGCATTCCTTTCTGATGACGTCACATTCTACCGATTCACTCCCGTGTAAATTTTTTCCCTCTCCTCTGCTATAAGAAGTTAACACTTCAAAAGTTATGTACAAAACCCGTTCTAAAAAAGAAACCAATGTGGCTAATAACGCGCAGCCGTAGGATTCGTTCGTAATTGCGATATGGCAATGCCGCGTCCCCTTCCACTTGCGACAAGTGTCAGATGAGTAACCTTGAGTTGATTTAGTCTTTCTCTGACTGTGGGATCGTGCGTTATTTGCTTGTTGTTTAGTCAAGTGTGTTCATGCATGTTTATAGTGGTGGTTTGTTTTATTTTATACTATATTTCTATTTTCTATTTATTTCACTATGGACGCGTGGATTAAGACTGGATCGTGCCGTAAAAGACAGCAGCTAATTATGACGAACCTTCCACATCCGGTACCAGTGCTTCATGTAATACACCTAAAGGTGACAGTGTTAATGAAGTTAGCGAACTGAACTCCTTCCTGAAGAAGGCAAAACCCTGCTTTCGTAAATACAACGCTGACTATTTGAAATATGGTTTTCTGTTTTGTGGCACAGAAGACGAGCCGCTTCCTCAGTGTGTTGTGTGTTTTGAAGTACTTGCTAATGAAAGTATGAAACCCTCAAAACTGGAAAGACATTTATCAAGAAAACATGCGGAATACGTAAGTAAGCCAATCGACTTTTTCCAGAACAAAAAACGAGAATTTTTTAAGTCAAAATCAGTGATGACAAAATCGACTTCTGGTGAACAAAATAAGCAAACTACAATCGCTTCATATCGACTACCCTTATTGATAGCCAAAAAGTGGGCAGCTCACACCATAGGAGAGGATATTATTTTACCAGCGGCCAAAATAATATCTTTTCTTTTACAAAATTGCTAAACTGCTATAATTGTTATTATTTAGACAAAGCTTTTCATCATCACTGACATCTTCAGGTCTTAAACAACAGGTTGGTTGTTTGTTGAGATAGGTTGTTTAAGACCTGAAGATGTCAGTGATGACGAAAAGCTTTGTCTAAATAATAACAATTATAGCAGTTTAGCAATTTTATAAAAGAAAAGTAAGGATGGCTGCTAATTTAAACAATACGAAGAATAAAATAATATCTGATGCTTTATTTAGCAAAAAGCAAACAAAACTAATTGGTGAAATACCCCTATCAAACAACGGTAAAGAGAAGAATCGATGAAATGTCAGATTTTGTGAAACAGTCCATGATCACAGTTTTAACGCAAAGTGAGTACTTTTCACTTCAGCTTGATGAAAGCACAGATGTACCTGGCGAGGCTATTCTGTTAGCTTTTGTTAGGTTTGAATTTGATGGGAGGATAGAAGAAGAAATGCTCTTTTGTAAATGTTTGCCATCGACAACAACGGGGGAAGAAATTTTTAATAAATGTCTTGATGTCTTTATACTAGAAAATGAAATAGAGTGGTCAAAATGTGTTGCACTGACGACTGATGGTGCTCATGCTATATCTGACATTTACTCAGGTTTGATTGCCAAAGTTAGGACAGTTGCCCCTTCTGTTCAGTGGACTCACTGTAGCCTGCACCGAGAGGCCCCTGTACTTAAAGGTCTGGCCGCAAGCCTAAAGAAAATCCTTAATGATGGCAGTGAAAATTGTGAATTTCATTAAATCAAGACCTAAATTTCAAGACTGTTTGCCGTACTGTGCGATGAGATGGGCAGTGAGCACAAAACACTTCTGCACTGTGAAATACGCTGGCTGTCAAGAGGGAAAGTGCTATCAAGATTATTTGAGCTTCGAGATGAACTGAGAATGTTTTTGTTGGAGCACAAAAGTGATGCGAAATCTGTGAGCAGTTTTTTGGAAATGTTAAATGACGAAAACTGGCTAATACGGCTTTCATATTTGGGTGACATATTCAGTGCTCTCAATATCCTCAATTTATCGCTGCAAGGGAAGGATGTCCACAAGTTCTATGTTCAAGATAAAATAGAAGCAACTATTAAAAAACTTGAAAGATGGTCCAGTAAAGTGAAAGACAGTTGTTTTGATGCATTCCTACTCCTCAATGACTTCTTAGAAACGTATGGAATCAAAGTTAACAAGGAAAATGCAACTGCCATGAAGGAACATCTTGAAGCATTGTATTTGCCTCCAAAAGCGTTTTAAGACTATAAAACAGGTTAATTACCTACCGTCACGCTTTTTGAAATCCGAAAACAGGATTACTCGAGTTTCAACACATTAAGTGTCATCTTCAGATCCTCGATGAATATAAGTTAAAAATACATTTGTTGATGTATGCACATCCCGTCAGATAATAAAAACAACACAAACATAACAACAAAAATACTTAAATAATTTAACACATATTAAAACCGAGACAAAACAGAACGAAAACACGATACACGTGGCCGACGCGGACCTGCGCAGGAACACGTTATGCAAATGTTCCTGCAGGAACACGGATTGCATAACGTGTTCCTGCGCAGGTCCGCGTCGGCCGTGTGTATCGTGTTTTCGTTCTGTTTTGTCTCGGTTTTAATATGTGTTAAATTATTTAAGTATTTTTGTTATGTTTGTGTTGTTTTTATTATCTGACGGGATGTGCATACATCAACAAATGTATTTTTAACTTATATTCATCGAGGATCTGAAGATGACACTTAATGTGTCGAAACTCGAGTAATCCTGTTTTTGGATTTCAAAAAGCGTGACGGTAGGTAATTAACCTCTTTTATACATCTTGAAGCACTGGCCTCTAGTTTCAGGTAATTATTCTCAAATGATTTTACTAATAACCACTTAGATTTGAAGTATTTCTTATTAAACATGTCTTATTATTTTCATGATATTATTTTTCACCCAATAAAGAAAAGTAACAATTAAGTTCTACCGCTTCTTTATTTAAAATGATAATGGTTACGGGTTAATGTTTTAAGTTTAAGGTTTTTATGAACTGATATTTTTATGTTAGGCCCACTGAAAGTTGTTTGTTTATGCAAGAGTATTACTTAAAATTGGTTCTTGTTTTAGGAGTTACTTTCCAAGAATTCCTGATGAATTGTTATCGACAAGAAATCCGTTTGTAGAGGACAACCTTAAAAAGCTAAAACTGTCAGCATCTGAGGAAGACTCCCTGATGGAACTATCATGTGATTCTTCTTTGGAAACTTTCTTTAAAGACTCAAGCCTAATCCCATTTTGGATCAAAATAAAGGGAGAGTATCGAGTGCTTGCAAATATAGCTTTGAAGGAATTAATGGGATTCACAACTACTTACTTATGCCAGCATGCATTTTCTAGTTTGGTTTTTTAAAAAACAAATATAGAAACAAACTTTGCGTGGAAAATGATTTACGCCTAAAACTAACAAGCTTCAATCCAGATATAGAAAGTATCATTAACACCAAGACTAAACAATACCACAAATCTCATTGAGTTTACCATTTAATTTGTATAAAATAAATTTCTTATTGGACAAAATATTTTCTTTTCTTTAATAATGTTCCCTTCACCATTTTAAAAATTCTTACTCAGCAAAGCATTTGCACATATAATAATAACTTCAGTTTCATATTACATATAATTTTACGTGTATATATATATATATATACTGGGTCGCGAAAATTTTTCCAGAAAGATTGTGGGTCCCATTACAAAAAAGATTGGGAACCACTGCTGTAGAATAAAACAGTTGGAGTATGGAGGAGTATGATAATCTCAGAACTGTAAGTTGGCATCCCTGTGATGATCAGCTGTTTGATTAGAATTGTTTTGTTTATAACCTCAAATTCTCATTTAATGATGGCGAGTCCTTTTGAAGTTTCGGAATTAGTTGAACAACATGCAGTGATCCATGTTTTGCTTTTTGAAGGTGAAAAACTGGCTACAATTTACTTTCATGTGACTAAATAATATGGAAAAACTGTATTAACTGCAAAACAAGTTTTTACAGTAAAACCTCTCTAGTCTGACCCCCAGCTGGTCCGACGCTCCAGTTGGTCCGACTGCGGCTCGGCCACCGACTTGTTGATGACTCACCAGCCTGTTTACATACTTGTCAGTTGTTTTGCTGCCTCAGTGAGCCGGCATCTAGTGTCTAGTGCGCAGTGTTGCTAGGTCTTCCGAAATTTCAGAAGACCTTCCGATTTTTTTTAATGTTCCAGAAAATACGAAATTTGGTGTAAATCTTCCGAATTTTTGCCTACTCTTGTTTCAGTGCTATGTCGCAATTCTAGAGTTTTGTTTTTGCATACGATATGACATCAAATCTGGTGTTTCATTGCAACCGCAATTATAATTGCTTTCAATAAACGTTTATAAGAGGTCTTGTCAAAAATTATAGTTCCTTCCTTCTGTCACAAACAATAATTATGACCACCCATACACAATGATGTAATAAGCATTTTGCAATATCCACTTATTTTACCATACAGTACTGCTATTCAAATAAGAGTGACTAATCGTTATAGTTTAGTCTCAAGCTGACAGAATCGCACTACATGACTGCACCTGAATAAACAGATACTGTAATGTCTAGGCTACACCAGGTCATAATAATGTCAAGTTGCCATGATAAACATGGCGGGTAAATAAATAAAAGTAGGGTACTACACTTGGTGGCTAAACTGTGTTGGGTATGAAGAGTGTTGAGATGTTATGTCTACATCTCTGCCGCTAAGTCTAGACAGTCATCTGCCAAACAAAAGAACATTACGATTTTTTTCACTAATAAAATGTGTTTCTTGTTTTTTATTACACTATTTTAGACTGTCTCATTTAATAAAATAATAAACATTTTGTATTCTTCTGATAAAACGACCTTTTTTGCGTTCCGACCATACCCCCAGTCGCACAGGGGGCGGACTAGCAAGGTACTACTGTATAAGTGGGTAGAACAGTTTAAAAATGGTCAAATTTCAGTGACTGATAAGAGCACTGTTCTGGATGTTCAGCTGGGGCTTCAACTTTTATGTAATTTTTTAGATTCACGGACAATAAACAGTATATGCTACTCTGACATGCTTATCAAAAAGTAAAGCCAGCGACAGTGTGCTAAAACATCATGGATTTCTGCACAAAGGCGTCATTCTCCTTCATGATAATGCTCATCCACACACAGCTCAGTTAACAATGAAACCATCAATAAATTGCCTTGGGAATCTCTACCTCACCTTATCTACAGTCTAGACTTGCTTCCACCTGATTTCCACTTGTTTGGTCCACTCAAGGAGGCCTTATGCGGTACTAATTTTTATGACAAAGATGAGGTCAAAGAAAATTCCTAAAAGGGCTCCAACATAAACATAAATTTCCTTGCAGCAGGCATAAAAACACTTATTCAGAGATCAGGCAAGTGTATTAATGTAGCTGGAGGTTATGTCGAAAAGTAAAAAAATTGTGTTTTGATTAAATAAACCATTTTCCCTCTGCAACTATTAGATAATATCATAATATTAGAATATTAGTGATAATACCATGCACAATGAGAAAAATTATTTTAAACTTTTTTCTGAGCTTTGTTCGTGTTAATAAACACCTAAATATTAATTTATAACACGTAATTTGATTGTATAAAGTACAAAAAGTTATATAAAGTTGTCTGATGTTTAATGTATTGTAAGGTAAAAATAATTACACACCTTAAATAGTGATAGATAAGTACTGTAATTTTAAAATCATACAATAACTAACTGTATAGTTTGTATATTACTCATCAGATAAGTACAGTATTTGTACAAACCTTCATCTCACTTATCTGTTGGTAAAACATCTTGCTAATACAATGTTCAAACAAACAAACAAACGAATATTGTTTGTTTCACATTTTAAAATTATTTTTTAGAACACGTGTTTCAGTTGTTAGACTAGTATTGCTGAGTAGTTTATTCTTTATATGTTACAAGTATTTAGGTGATAACAATAAACACAAATGAGTATGAAGGTTTTCGTTCTGTTCGTACAACATACTAAATTTTTATATTCAACTTAGATTACCACAACTTTATATTTAATATTTTTACAGTCTGTATCTTTATGGCTTAAATCATTATTATTATTTAAACTTACATTATTTAAAATAATGACTATTAATATTAATTAAAGGAGCTGCTAATTCAAAACTAATGTCAAATAAAATTTTTATTAATCTTATACAGAACTTGGAAATACTCTCACGTGCTCAGAAATCAATAATAAAAACTCTTACATATTAACTTTAGTTATACACGTATTCGACCACATAATATAAATACTACCTCACATAAATGTAGGGCATGTAAAAGATACCAGACATGCAAATCATAATTTTTCTGGTTTTAAAATTAAATTAATTATACATTTAAAACAACAGAAGTACACATACCAATACCAACCATTCAAAATTTAAGATTTAAAATAAATTCACTATCACCCGTTTACACATTACTTGTTTTTTATTCAGTACTGTTTTATACCTACTCATTTAGAACAATTCTCAATCATTATTGGGAAAGCTGTATCTCTAACTTACCTTCTTGTCATTTTAAGATACTGTTTCAGAAACTGAATCCTAATCATTACGTTTTCAAAATATATACACGAGAGAATATTTTCTGTTACTCTGTCACATTATTTAAAATGAACAGTACATTACTCAAATTCTCTTCCTACAATGAGAACTCAACGTTTGATTAGCCATGTGCACCCAACAAGAAACAACACAACAAAACTCAACAGAATAGAAACAACAGGAAAAAATAATTCTGTTCACACAGATACACATATATGTAGTAAGAGACCAATCCGTACTCATAAATGTTACGCACTAAGCTAATTTAACTGATGAAACCTTTCAGGTGCACAATTTCTCTACACAATCCTTATATGTAATTTGATTAAATGCTTGCAGTGGTGAACGATATCTCCTTTAAAAAGTGTTATATACACATGAATGATTATGCAAATGATGTTATAAACGTTTATTTACTAAATACTTGACAAAACATGAGAATTTTGAGAATTGACTAGTAAGTGCTAGGTCACAAAGAAGCTACAAAACAAGTATTTCAGGTAGCAAGTATGTACTATTGATTACTTTAAAAATAAATGTTAATACAAGGAACAAAATGTTGTAAGCCAGAATAATTGTTATAACATTAAAATATTAATATTAATTAATTCATATTCAATATATCATTACACATCCTTCATAACTAGTATACACTATAATATAAGTAGTACAAATGTCCATATTACATTAAATTTGGCCACTTATCAAGTATAACCACATCAAAAAATATTCTATTCAGTTATTCATACAACTCTGTAAGGTAGCCTCATTGACTGAAACAACTGTCAAGAGCTTGATAATTTAAAATTAATTCTGTGAATCTAACAGGTATATTTGTAATTCCTTATCATTTTATACAACATTTTACCACTGACAATCTAGGTCATCAATTAAATTGTTCAATTAATATTGTTGAAATTACAAAAGGTTCTGGTATTATTTGCTAATTCAGATTAATCTGTTATATAAAAAATGTATTTTTTGAAAACTAACATATGAAATTATTCTGTTAGCCTTAGCCACTTCGTGATCTTGTAACGGGACAGAATTGGGAAATGGTAATCTAAAGTTTTTTTTTTTCATAACCCGAGTATATTTTGTGAACGAACTATAGCTTCGAGACTGGTGTGACGGTACAGGAATGCATACTATCAACGAGGGTGTGCAATCACGCGTATGCGCGCACGAGTGTGCCGCTGTGAACTGTGTGAAAGACACGTACGAAACATTCCAGAGCCGAACATGTGATGGAAACAAAGAACTCAACGCAGTACAATCCGCCCCAGTCGCATATACAGCTTAAAACCGGCCGGTTATGAAAAAAGTTCCGGAACGAAAATGAGGGCCCGCAACTCAAACAAAATGTGATTTTAGAACCGAATTTATAACTTAAATCGGAACATGATTATACAGTGAGTAATTAAATAATTAAAGTAACAGTTTCGATAAAAGATGGTGCGAAGAATATGTGCGAAGTGATGGAAGGTACTACGCCAGTAGTATTTACGAATTGGACTCTTTCGTAAGCCAGATCAGTAACCAGAGTGGTATATCAAATTCAAAATTATGTTCTGTTAGAGTACTCTATTTACCATTGAATAAAGAAATTGAGATCTCAAATGGGCATGGGGCATATGTATGAATGCGAGCGTGAATAAAAATAATAAAAATGATAAAATAAGAAGCACTGGTTTGGGTTAATTAAATTTTGATGGTAGTTTTAAAGATGTTATTTTGGATATAAATTCATATAAGAAAAATTTAGTTTTTGTCTGAATAATTTTCATTTTGAAATTGTTAAAAAATTGTTGTAACTGAAAGGGATATAAAAAACAAGAAATGATCAATAAAATTTTATTGCTTGGTAAACTAAGAAATGATCGTTATTATTCAAATAACCAGTTCTGATTTTCCCGTTCGCTGATTCGAAACCTGGACCCTGACGAGTGAAATTTTAAGTTGGCAGATAACCACATGGCGGCTACAGAGCCTAAATGCAAATAAACAAAATCTATTTATCAATTTATAAAAAGGTAAGTGCGAGTACAAGTGGCGCTTCAGAACGTAGGGACGTTTATATAAATTATTTATATAAATACAAGCCTACTGGGAGGAGCAGAATGGTTATTTGAAATAACATAAAAATTTTTTGAGGTAAGTGAAAATAGACGTACAAAGATAAGGTTATGTTGTGATCATGTGTAGTACGAGTAAACAGAATATCTTGTTAGATAATAAGTTTGTGTTATATTATATGTTAGTATATTGGAAAAAAATATATAAATTTTTGAAATGGCAGATAATGACGAGAATGTCAGCTATTCAAGTAAATATTGAATTAAGCGAGACTGAATCAAGAATAATGGAAGGCGTAACGAGTCAATTGACGCCGACCCCAGTCAAAAAAGACGATAGTAATGATATAATAAATATGATGAAATTCCTTATGAAAGAGCAAACTAATGAAATAAATAGTAACATAAATGCTAAATTTGATGAAATAAACACTAAAATGAATGAACAAAAAAGCAAAATTAAAGGAATAAAAAGTAATTTCAATGATAAATTTGACAAACTGAATGAAAAATTTGAAACAATCACTGATAAAATATTAGAATCAATAGATCAGAAGTTCGATGAACAAAAGGCAAGAATAGATGACATGATTAATAACTTTACAATGAATAAAGTAGATGAAGTATTTAAAAGTGATATAATGAAAATTAATAGTGTTGATGATAATTATGAGATTATAGTGGGGGTAGAAAGTGGTGAAGAGACCGAGAAATTAAACGAAAATAAAGACGATCAGTTAACACATAATACGGTAAGTAGGGGTGAGAAAAATGATAATATAATTAAAAATATGGTGTTAGAGAGTAAGGCTGCGAATATTGAGAGTGCTGACGAAGTTTTAGTGGGAGTAGAATTTAATAAGGGAATGTTAACAAGTGTTGATAAGTTAGAGAGAGAGTGTGAAGAGAGTTATTTTGTGGATATGGGGCAGAGGGTAAATTTTCCCCGAGTTTATTGTGAGCCAAGGTGTTCACTGTTGTTGTTGAAGGGCGAATGTCCCTTAGAGGAAAACAATGTGTTTTAAAATTGTTCTCTGAGTTTTAATGAGGTTCCTGGAAGAACCAGGAGGTGTTTTAATATAGCAGTACCCTCTGCATGTAGTGATAGAGAAAATGTGAGATGGCGTTACGGTGAGAGATATTTAGAGAGAGAGAGTTGTGTGTTGATGGGGAGATAAAGTTATTTAAGGTTGATAGAAATTATAAAGAATTAGTAGAAAGGTTAGGTATAGAGAGAGTGGAAAATGATATTGAAATATTACCTTGTGTTGAAGCTGATATAGCAGCAGTAGATGATGATGTTGTTAATGATGAATTTATAACTTACCTAGTGGTGACAGATTATACTAAAGGCGACATGACTATACTCGAAGGTGACACGTTATATGATATAATAATATGGAATAATCCTGTTGGTATTGTGGAAAAATATGAGAAGTTAAATAATTATTATACTGATCGAGATAATATAATGTATTTAATAAAAAATGATTTGTGTAGACCTAAGATCAGAGTATTATTCGATGATGGTGGTTAAACAGTTGTTGTTCATAAACATTTAATGTGAATAGTGTGGTTTTGAAATGGATTGTATTATGACATGATTTGTGGTAAATGGTAACAGATAATAATTTGGATTGTATATTCTTTTGTGTGTTGATGTCAAATGTATTTGTGTATTGCATTAAGGTGTACTCTGTATTTTATGTCAACACTGTATGTATGTAAGAGGAATTGATTTAATTATAACATTTTTCAGACTAAATAAATGATGAGAGTAAATGTGAAATTATAAAAATAATTAAAATAACCTAGTGTTAAAAAAAACTGATTGAATTAAATAATTGGAAAGTAATTAATTAATTAATGTTGTATAAATGAACTTTGATAATAAATTTAAATGATTCTGAGATTTAGATTCTATAATGAATAGTAAGTGATTAAACGTACAATATGTTTAGGCGTTGAGTTATATTGTTATTATGAGGTAAGTGATGAATTTTCTAATGTAATTTCCAATTATCATATCAATATAAAAGGTGGTAAAAGATAGAGTTTGGGTGATAATTATTTCAATAAGGCATTGAGTCAGTCAGAGTTAACTTTAAATGGGTGTTAGACAAAATAAGAATTTCTGGAATAAAAGTAATACAGAAAGGGGTCAATAGTAGGGACACAGTAGAGAAAGTGCATGTATGTAGAGAAAGTGAGAGTGATGTAAATGGAGAGTAAATAGGTGATGGTGAAATTTTGTAGTGAGGGTGGAGGTGTAAGGAGTCCTCAACGCAAGACGTGGCGGGGAGGGGACATTTTAAAGAGGGTTGCCGGTTACCTGGAAGAAGCCAGGAAGGGATAAGGGAATGAGTATAAGGGAAGGGAACACACATCCTAGGTACAAAGAGGGTAGCAGGTATTTTGTAATAAGAGGAGAGTGATATAAGTAGAGCAGATAAAGTGTTGAAGGGGGTTGTTATAGAGAGATTGGTGTCACCCTATGCAAATCTGTTAGTGGTTGTAATAAGGAAGAAATGGAGTAAGGTTATATATTATAATGCCCATTCAATAAATCAAATCATTGTGAATGACTGAGAATCACCCGAACCATTAATGATGAAAATGTTAAATAAAAAATTCATAGTGGAAATGTAATAATAAATTGTAATAGTAAAATGAATGTTGATAATAAATTTGAATTTTTGGAGAATCTAATTGTATAAGAAGTGGTAAATAATTAAAGGTTGAGTATTAACAGGTTTAATTGAAATTAAAGTTTTGGAATGTTTGGAAATTTTATTCAGATGCAAGTGAGATGTTTATTTTAATGTATGAAGTTTATGTTCATTGTGAGTGTTTACTATGTTTTATTATGTTATATTATGTCAGTGTGAATGGAATAAATTTAGTTATAAGGTATGCTATTATAGTGACGGCATGTTGTTGCTATAGATAGTGGTAAGGGTTTGATTGATTAGCATCTACGAATGTTACAATCAAAGGAGGCTCAAATAGGGCACAATATACACTGTACACAAATAATATATATAATTATATTATATGTAAAATTGATAAGGTACAGTGTATGAAAAAATGATTTGTTAAAACATGCTCAAATGACAAGATTTCCCCACATTTCGGGCGATTACTGCTTCACCAACACTAATCGTGGTTTTGGACGACAGCCAGCTGTGGGGAGATATTGTAAACCTGACCATGGTTGGTTGCCTTTTAACAAATTGGTTTGAATTAGAAATTAATGGGGGGTGGATCAGGGGGAAATCATACCGGAACTATGGAACAGCGGCTATCACCCGTTCGCGTAGGAACAAATAAAAGGGTGATCGACCGTTTTAAGGTTTTTATTACGTAATCAGTATGATATTGTAAACCCTTAGGGGTAACCTTATCTGAACTTTAAATGTAATGCCGAAGCAAGGACAGGAGATGACAAAATTCCTCCTTAACTTCAGTTCTTGGGGAGGCAACTGGGCGCTACAGTCCAGGGGGGCCATAGTGTGTGTGGAAGGAGGTTACTAAATTATTAGTAATGAATTAATGAATGTTAAATACATTAAGATGATGGTGTTCATCTGAGGAGATAACTAAATGATTTTGTATTGAATTAAGAAGTATTATGACAATAATTGAAGATGATTGACATTTTTAAGTACGAGTAGATAATTTGTTCTGATGTAGTTGATTTAAATGTGTTTTATTCTATATAAGAATTTTATTAATGGATTTAATTGTTTTTAAATAAGAATTATATAAGCGAAGGTATTTGTAATGTTGTAATGGGAAATGTTAGAATCAGAGAAATATTTTGAATTTTAGGAATAAGAGGTAACAAGAGAAGGGTATGAAGAATGTCGATATTGAGACTGGATGTTTTATATTTTGTTATAATAAAGATTGTATTCATATATATACGTTAGGAGTTAAGAAAGAAAAAAACCAGTGCAAAGCTAAAGGAAACCAGATCAGTTAGGGATATGGTATTATACAAGGCCACTATTTGATTTTTTTATTTGATGTTTCAGTGTCTGGTGATGCTGTGGCGGCAGTCCTGAGCTGGCCTGCGCGTCAGAGCAGGAGCGTTAAGTGCCGGTCTGGGCTTGCGGTGTTGGGATCTCGAGAGAGAAGTCCAGTAAGGTCTTTCAGGTGCAGTCACAGTCACTGGACGACCAGGGGGTAAGTGAACCACGATTTTTAATAAAACATAAAGGGGGCTGTGGCGACATATCCTGACTGATCCCTTTAGGAAGAATGAGAGTTTTTATGCTTCGGCATAAAACCTCTCATTGAGGGGGTATTGTAACGGGACAGAATTGGGAAATGGTAATCTAAAGTTTCCTTTTTCATAACCCGAGTATATTTTGTGAACGAACTATAGCTTCAAGACTGGTGTGACTTGGTACAGGAATGCAGACTATCAACGAGGGTGCACATTCACGCGTATGCGCGCAAGAGTGTGCCACTGTAGCCGTGAAAGACACGTACAAAACATTCCAGAGCTGAACATGTGATGGAAACAAAGAACTCAACGCAGTACAATCCGCCCCAGTCGCATATACAGCTTAAAACTGGCCAGTTGTGAAAAGGGTTCCGCAACAAAAATGCGGGCCCGCAACTCAAACAAAATGTGATTTTAGAACCGCATTTATAATTTAAATCGGAACATGATTATACAGTGAGTAATTAAATAATTAAAGTAACAGTTTCGATAAAAGATGGGTGCGAAGAATATGTGCGAAGTGATGGAAGGTACTACGGAACATTCGACTCTTTCGTAAGCCAGATCAGTAACCAGAGTGGTATATCAAATTTAAAATTATGTTCTGTTAGAGTACTCTATTTACCGTTGAATAAAGAAATTGAGATCTCAAATGGGCATGGGTCATATGTATGAATGCGAGCGTGAATAAAAATAATAAAAATGATAAAATAAGAAGCGCTGGTTTGGGTTAATTAAATTTTGATGGTAGTTTTGAAGATGTTATTTTGCATATAAATTCATATATAAGAAAAATTAAGTTTTTGTCTGAATAATTTTCATTTTGAAATTGTTAAAAAATTGTTGTAACTGAAAGGGGTATAAAAAAACAAGAAATGATCAATAAATTTTTATTTTATTGCTTGGTAAACTAAGAAATGATCTTTATTATTCAAATAACCAGTTCTGATTTTCCCATTCACTGATTTGAAACCTGGACCCTGACGAGTGAAATTTTAAGTTGGCAGATAACCACATGGCGGCTACAGAGCCTAAATGCATAGTAAATAAACAAAATCTATTTATCAATTTATAAAAAGGTAAGTGCGAGTACAATCTGTTGGCACTGGTCATGGTTCTGACATTAACGAATTACTAATGCACATTTTTCTCAGATTCACCTTGTTAATTCATTTTCCAGCACAAGGGCTACACGTTCGGTCCATTTTAAATCTCACTAACTTTAGGAATCTATTTACTGATGAGTCTTTACACATTCCATATAGTTGATAGTTAAAATGTCTTGCCACAGGTTCACATATGTAACCCCCCAAATTTTTCCCTTTTGTATGAATTCAGCGGGTTTTCATCATCCCAAACTTCATCTGAGTCTTGCAAGCATAACATAAAAACCAACTGTACCATAAACATTACTATATTGGAAAATTAATTTTTAGAAAACTATACATACAGACATAATAATATGAAAAGAGTGCTTCATAACTGTCAAAATCAACCTTAGTATATTTACTGGTACACATACATATGTAGTATACACACATCACGTATTGACATTTTAGAAAAACCTTATTAAATACACTGTCTCAGGCCAAAGTAAATTAATTATTTTACTAATTACAGTGCTGTCTCGATTGTACGAGTTAATGTAGATCACAATTACCTTGGACAATCAAAAACTAGGATAATAGAAATAATGAAAAAAAATTTCCTATGTATATTGGTCAATAAAATGCTATGCACAAGAAATTGTGTAAAATAGTACGCCTACAGTTTAAAATAAATGCAGAAAAACTCGTTTAATGCTCATTAAATGGCTAGTACTCATTTTATGCCAAAACATTAGAAAAAATGCTTTGCATGACCCATAAGAGTTACCAGTAGTCTTCCTTTTAGTAATTCAGCGATTATAAAGAACAATATCTCTAATTTTTTCCATGTTTTTGTTCATGGTTGATATACTATGATGTCCAAATTCTCCAGTCATCATCAACATCTTCACAGCCTTCTTCTAATGTCTGTAACACTCATAAACCCTTGGTTTGGACTCAGAATCCTTGTAAAAAGCCTTTTCCAAAATTTGCACTACTTAATTCCACTTGATATTTCATTCTAAAAATCAAGGCTTGGCCATTATCTCATTCTAAAAATAGTCAAGCACACCAAAACGCATCGTCACTTCTTGCTTGTCAAGCAAAAATTCAATGTTGCCAACAAATGACATGTACATTATGAACAGTGATACCAATGCGAAAAAATATGTTCTCAATTGAAAACGGACAGTGCATAAAATTAAAAAATTCTCATAATTTTCTTATCACACCTTGTACGTACTCAAATATCGGCATCAAACTACAATGTTATAACTATAAAAATATTAGTACTGTAGTCAGACCTTTCAAACTGGACATAACAAGAGATTAAACAATTATTACAGGCAGCAGTACAAGGTATAAAACACGTGATTTAATTATTTCAGCATATATTGGAAGAGGGAAAAAAACTTTTTAAACTTATTACACTTCAGACAACTTTGCTGATGTTTTATTTCCAACATGGTTAATACTGCGACTCTAATTGTGAAAAGGATTACCTTTGCCAGTGACACCAACTACTGTTATGAGAATGATAAGTAAATACAAAACATTCAAGATTATGTTTCAAATTTTCATATTTTTTTACATATTGCTACGATTGTACTAAGCTGACGATCTACGCTCTCTGTCTTACATAACGGTATTTTATTGTTGAAAGCACTTAAAATTCACCAGCTTTCACCTATTTTTTGCTAGTTTCTAAGTATAATACATTTTTATGATAGCCAGCCTTCTACATGACTTTCTGTACTTTCTGGCCGTCTGGCAGGCGCCAACTCAAGCTTTTGTTCCTTTTGAACAAATACCGCTCTGGTATCTTTTAACTGCATTTACTTAACATCATTTTTTACAGATTTATATTTGATATCTATAATATATGAATTAATCCCTGTAAAATTACATCGTATTCAATTTTAACGTTATAAACGACATCCTAAACGAACAAGACACAATTCAAATCACATGCATTATTCGAACATATCACACCCCACACACACAACATCGATCCTTCAAAAGTCGATACCGTCACAAAGAACAAGACGGACAGTGCTCCCAGCAGCAGCCTCCGAAGAAGCTTTTTAAAAGCGAAAACTGGTTCAGGCTATAAGGTAAAATTTTTACGTTTTTACCCATAAAAAACTTTGTGCTCCGAGTTGGTAGATTTAATTATACTTAAGTCAATTAACAGACATGTCATGGACAACGAAATCCAAGTAGGCCTACATATCAGAGGTTTCAGGGGTCACATGGCTTTGTTCGCACCTGGACCTGTGACTGCTAAAGTTGCCTGTGTTAGTCTGGGTATGTCCATTTGACTAACACTATGCACCAATATACTCCACTATTCACAAGGATTGAATACAGAGAATAGTTTTTGGAAACTAGTTCTAGAAATAATTTGTACTAAAACTTCCATTTCACTCTATACTAAAGTTCCCATCAACGAAACATTTAAAGATGAAATTTTTAAGAGTTGTAACAAGGACGTTCACACATCAAATGGTTGAGCCTGCTGACAGGAACATGTGACATGGGTAAGTCATTTCAGTCTGAGCTGCTGAACAATGTTGAAAGTAGCCATTGGCAGAAAACATTGGTGGGGCAAGCCAACTTCAGTGTCTACCTAAACTCTGTGCTGTACTTATAATATCAAATAGGAAACACTGATTGACTTGGTGTGTAGGAATGTTGTTTAGTGTTAACATAAAAAGTTTATATACAAGTCACCATAAGTCAAAATAAGTCACCATAAAAAGCTTACACACATTAAGTCACATTATTTCAATAACATTTACACACAAAAAACAAAATTATACAAAACATAAGCTAATGATATTCCAGTTATTATTTGCAAACTACATATTTGCAGGTTATGTAGAAGACAAACATGATACGATCACATTTGGGTTCCATTTTTGGAAGGGCTTCCAACCACATGGATTTACACCTTTCTGTTGCAGTAGTGCAGATAACCACTGGCCACAGCTGTTACTTCAGTGGCTAAATTTTTTGTATACACATGAGAAATTAGGGTCAGTTATGGATTGGAAACATACAAATAAAATCAATACTCTCAACATCATACTCTCCATTTTACTAGTGTCTTGAACAAACTGTAAATAAAGAAATAATAAAATATCTGCAGAAATAATTTTTGTGGCATAATGACAATTAGCATTTATCATTTTTTTCACCCCACACAGGAAAATATATTTTATAAAAGTAAAACTACGGAAACAATCAACATATATGCATAAATTTATGACATTATAGTCATAATGAAGAATGAAACCACTGAAATTAAATTAAGCTACAATTCTTATACCTACGGATAACTGCTATCTAGGCAGACTTGATTTATCATTAAAACAAGTATAGGAGCACTAATGTGGGTTCATGTCAAAACTTTTTTCTAAAGGAGTACTATACGTTTTTCATGTATTAGAATTGATGTTAGTATTTTAATAACGAAAAAATTTATTTAGTTAGAAAAAATAATAAGAAGCAAACATAGTTGCATCCAATGATAAATCCATTTATCATATCCATTTATACTAATAAAATGATAAATCCATTTATCATTTATTAAATGAATTTTTTCTTTCTTTAAAATAAAAGCCAGTAACACTTCACTCGTCGTCTTATCATTTTAACAATTCCAACTATGACTATCATCACCACATGTACAATAATCATTTCTCTTGGCACTAATAATTGACTGGAGCTTTGTTGCAACTCAAGGGCCTACTAAAATTTACAAACACAGTTTCTTTTCATTGAGTAGGCCCATATTAGCACGGCCCATATAGGCCACACACACACACACACACACACACACACACACACACACACACACACACACAATATTTACAAATGATACATAATACAGTATATACTTACATTGGTTCGCTATGGTACAACCACTAATTTTAGTAAAGTGCAGTCAAATACAACAAGTACTTATAGAAGCACACACAGAGTAAACAAACAAAGTAAATGGTTTCCATTCTGTTTAAAAACTATAACAACCTAATGCAACTAATACAACTACAAAAACAGTTACCACAAATTAATACAAACAGATAAAAAATTTGCCACGATATGAGCTTATCTTAACTGTTAAATTGTTAACAATATCAATTAATTTTATTCATATTGTGTGTACAAACACTGATGTCAGCGGACAATTTAATTAAGTTTAATTTAACGTGTTTAATACTAGTGCTTCATGGTTATGAAGATTATAAAAAAGAATCTATATCTCACATGTGGTAAGAAAATGTTTAATTCTAAATGCTAATATTTTTTGGTAACCATTACTAAATTTAATATCCAATAATAAATCTTGAGTAATAAGTATTAGGGTCATGTTTGATCTGCGCAGCACTACATTAATACCCAAATCAATGCATCTTATTTATATTTTTATATCGCATGAATTAATAATGCATTTGTAATTTAAATCTAAATTGCTAAATTGTTCTCTTGTGATAGAAAATGATGGTACAAGTAAATTATAGAAAAATACTGGGACAAAGTAGAACAATAATTGAGAGAGAGATAAATTGCTCTATTCCTGTTCTACAATAAAATAATTTTTTCCAAAAATAATTTTGAAAAATTTATTTTGAAAATTAAAGTATAAATTTTAATACTTGCTGAAGTTTTTGACCTCATTTGTGAACTTTTCTTCTTTTCAACATTACAAACAAGCCTGTTTTGGGGGTTAGAAAAAACATGACAGTGGCAGTTTGTGAGCTGAAGCACTGTTTCATCAAAAATGACTGGATGAATGTGTCTTTTTTCATTCTAAATTATTTTCAATGTTTAGTCAAATTTACGTTGAAAATTATATTTTTAAAATTACATTCCATCTGCATAATTGGAATAACATTTACAGATGCATTACAGAAGCTGCACCTCACTGTGATTATGTACTGCAATATATATAGTAGGAGCCTAATGGTAGCCTATACGTACTGAAGCAGATCGTTGAGGCAGCTTTCTGCACCCTGGAAAGCTGAGTCAGTTTTATATCACTAAGAACACAGTGCTTGTGGGGTCTGCAATGACAATGCAATTCCCTACTCAGCACGCCCCCAATCAAATGAAGCGTAGTCAAAGAGCTGCCTCTTAGTACCATACAATGCTTATCTAGCTAGTGAATTTGTTATAAAAAATCAAGAACATGGTGTACAATAGATACTTTAAACAAAATTGGTATTTAATGGTTGAATAGTTATAAAATTTTGTTGTATATCCTGTTTAATTATTAGTGTTGAATTAAGTGTTTGGAATAAGAATGGTTTTTATGATTGTTTTGGTAGCGTTACTCGCACTCTCTTTACAAATACAAAGGTTCTTCTGAGCAAATACACTTCAATGACAATATTCGGCATAATAGATGTTAGACAATGGAGCTCACACACAAAATAGAGTAAGATGGATATGACAGAAGTGCTTAAAGCAAAATCATGTGCTGGGCTGATGTTATCAAAGATTTAAAAAAGTACATATAGCTGGAATGGTCAGCCCATGGTATGTGTGCCAATTAATGGCAAAAGAGTTTTTTACTTGAACCTTGTTACGTCTTGCAAAATTTTTACTGGCTTTACAATAAATTTAAAGCTGGAACCCTTGCATTTATGTAATTTTAAATATAGGGCTATATTCAAAGGACGAAAAACTACTACAATATAATGTTAGCAGTAGGATATAGTAAGCTACAATTATATCCGAGATGCCATTGACAGACATCGATCTACTTTTTATTATACATTTACAAAATTAAATTTTTTTTTTAATTTCAGTTTCTTAAAAGTAAAACACTTGTGTGTCTATTGTTTCATGCTTCTGATGTAATTCAATAAATTTAGACAACTACAAATATTTTTTAATTTTTAGTTTTAATACAATAAGGTGTTTAATATGCACTTAATTACACTAGTTAAAAGTCTGTAACGGGTCAATTAAGCCCACCTAAGAATATTTTGGGGAAACAAACATAAATAAATTATAATGGTAAATTTTATTTGGGAACAATAAACGTAATATGCAGTGTGAGCGAATTAGTGTCACGGTCAACATCAGGATGCAAGGAAAGCAGTTATATGTAGCAGTACGAACTTTGACCTATGTACTCGGAAGTCACACCAGATGACGTCAGAGCCGATCCCAGCTATACGTCACTGCTGGAATGTCGATTCAAATTAATAATCCCGTCAAAACTGGCTTCAAAACTCAAAAGAACAAAAGATTGAAATCATGTGACTCCCCCGCTACTTCAGAATTGAGACAGTAAATTCCTCCCCAGTCTGCAATAACAACTCGTGCGGTACAGCCGCAAAGTTCCGGAACAAAATTATGGGCGCGCCCAGAACACCAAAAGGTGTAAAAATGTGATTTTAAAACCAAAAGAATAATTCGAGTAATAATGTAACTCGACAGTGATTAATTTAACATGATATGACAGTTTCGGCGGTATAAAACAAATTGTGAGAAGAAAGTGTGGAGTAAAAAGTTACGCGAGGAGGCTGGACTATGGATATACCATGATCAGCTAAGTAATAGATGGGGAAATTAAAATAAATTCATTCAAAATTAATATACATATGAGCTCAAGGGGAAAATCTAAAATATGTACCGTGTGAGAGTGTGTGTATGTGAGTGAATGAAAATTAAATAAGAAATAAGGAGTGCAGGTTTGCGAAGAAAAAATAAATTTCAGTTTGTAGCTACTTTCTTTATTTTGTTAAACAAGGTATGAGACTATTACTAAAACTAAATGTGTAAAGGAGGGCGGAGTAATGGTTCCGTTTGTATTTTATGATGGTGTGCATAGTGTTTTCTTTTATGGAAAAGATGAATTTTGATAGAATAAAATAAGATAAATTTGATTGAAATAAGTGAATTATTAGTTATTTCAAACAACCATTTTGCTTTTCAGCTTGTCCAACCTCGAACCTTGGACCAGGTAAGTAAAATTTTCGAGGTTGGTAGTCAACAAGATGGCTGCCAACAGAGTCGAAATTAATATTTGTAAACAGTTCAATTATAAAGTTTTAATTAAATTGTTTCAATGGCGCCCGAACTGGGACATTTGCATAAATGAGTTTATGCAAATGTGGACCTGTTTTGAGGAGCAGGATGGTTATTTGGGATGAGTAAAGAAAAATTGGTATGTACGTATAAATAGACATAGATGAAAATTTGAAAATACCTTTCTAGTAGTTAAGGGACTAAGCTTAGATGTAATCTTAGGAAATGATTTTTTGGAGAGAAATAGGGCAGTAATTGATTTTAATAAACAAATAGTAGAATTTAATAGTGGGAGTGAACCAGTCAGGGTTAATTTTAAGAGGGTGTTAAATGAGATTAGAGTTACGGGAGTAAAAATGATACAGAAGCGGGTAGGCGATGGATACATAGAAACAAGAGTGAGTATATGTAGAGAGAGAGAGAGATTGTGGAGAGTGAAGAGGGAGAGATGCATGTGAGTGATGAGGGAATATGGAAAATAGAGCGGATACATTTTTTAATGAGGGTGGAGTTGTAGGGAGTCCCCAACGACAGGAGTTGTGGGCAGTTGTGGAAAGTTTTAGAGAGGTGTTTGCGGAGTTGCCTGGAAAAGCCAGGAACTATGTGTGCGAGTTGAAGGTTCAGGAACACACACCCTACATGCAGAGGAGTTATCCAGTACCGTTTTCAAAGAGGAGAGCAATGCAAGAGGAGCTGGACAGGATGATGGAGGGAGACATTATTGAGAGATCGATATCGCCTTACTCGAATCCGTTAGTAGTAGTCATAAAGAAAGATGGGAGGGTAAGATTATGTTTAGATGCTAGAAAGATAAATCAAATTATAATACCTGACCGGGAGTCACCGGAACCAATAAATGAGATTTTTCAGAAGTTCAGCGGAGTCAAATACATGACGTCTTTAGATCTGACAGCTGGATACTGGCAAGTTCCGCTAGCAGTGGAGAGTCGAAGGTATACTACATTTCTCTTCAATGGTAAGAACTATCAGTTTAAGTGTTTGCCATTTGGGCTTAACACTAGTGTAGCAAGTTTCATTACGTCTTTAGATATGATATTGCAACCCAAAGACTTAGATTTTCTAACAGTATACTGCAACAGTGCAAATAAGTGATGTACTGAGCATTGAATATAAAAATTTAAATATACCTAATAAACTGTAAATAATTAATAATGTATTAGAAATAAGCATGTCAGGGATTGCAAGCTTGGCTCAGACAAAAATATGAACAGGTGTTTCGACCTGAATCGACGTGCATACACACACACAAATGTAACTGAAAGTGTGTACACCAGTATTTTGCTAGTGTGTGTGAACGCAGGTCTATGCAGGCGAGTTTACCACCCCAAGATGAATAATTGCATAATTACTATTTTTCCGTAATTATTCATAAACTATAATTAAGAAGTAAAATCCAAAAACACAATAAAATGTAAGAAAACTTACTAAACACTGTGTACAAAAACCATGTGAAAGTACCACACCGTACGAGTGTAATACTGAAATAACTGTGTACAAATCGAAAGGGTTAAGTTGCAATGTCCAAAATTACACTGAACATGTGTTGTAAAAATAATTATAAGTATAAGAGTATACTTACAGGACTCTGACAAAGAGTGGGGGAACTGAACTCAGAGACAGTTTCTGACATGTCGATTTCGTACCACTGCAGATGTTGACCAAGACATGGGTATAAATAGGACACACAAGCTACAGTGGTTCTCTTTCTTAAATCATCCACGGTGCAGCGGTAGCTTCTGCCCGTCCGCACAGAATATTTAAATTTTTGTAAATAGTTTCATCCTTCCAGTTACATACAATTATGTAACTGGATTGTAAAACAAACAATTTTTAAGTAGTAACAAAAATTACATAAGAAGATCCACATAAGAAGATCAACTGACGTCCGAAACAGCACGAGGAGAAGTTCCAGAGAGCGATACGACGCTGGACAGAGAGAGAGTCGACGCTGGACAAGAGGAGAAGAGAAAGGAGACGCTGGACAGAGAGAGAGTCGACGCTGGACAAGAGAGGAAGTCGACGCTGGACAAGAGGAGAAGAGAGAGGCGACGCTGGACAAGAGGAGAAGAGCGAGTGATGCTGAAGTTCGAGACGAAGACGATTACAGAGGGATCCAATGATTGAGTATGATTGATGACGATAAGGTGATAAACAACTTATTTATCTCTTAATCGAACAATTAACGTAAAGACAATTAAGGACATTCTTGTTCTATTTAAAAGTAAGAGTCAATGTTTATTGTAAAATTAGAATTAAAATCATAGCTGTTATTGAAATAAGATTAACGTAAACAAGAGCTCAAATTAGTATTGAAATGAAAAGAATACAAAGCATTTAATTAAAAATTAGCGTTTGATATAAATCAGTACTGAGAAACAAAAGATAAATTCAGTAACTATTGAGATTTTTGAGTTACATAGCAATATATAAGAAAATATTTAAATACTGATATTTTGAAACACACTAATTGACTGAGTAGTCTGGAAGTGAGATTTTTCGTTATTACAATAATTAGCAGAATAGAATTTTTAGTCAGTAAGGATGTATATAGCATAAGCCTTACGGCATAATAACAAATGTTTTAAGTCGAAGTAAGTGCCACGTGCACAAATTTTAATAATATCAAATACATTTGAAATACCGTTACAAGTTACATAGAGTTCTTATTACAGATACACCTGAAACCCAAATTAAATGTTATATTGTTACATAATTTGTCGCTCTTGAACGTGAGGCCAGACACGCCTATTTTTATGTATATCGTATCGTTGCATAAGAAATATCGCTTCCAACGGTGGGGCATCACAAATGTAAATTATATTATATTTGCAACGTTATATCGTTGTATAATTACACAAATGTAAATTATATTACAAATGCAACGTTATATCGTTGTAATACGTTGATGACATCTTAATTGCTTCTAGGACATTTTCTGAACATTTTGAACATCTTGAGTATGTGTTAAGTAAATTACAGAATCGGGGACTAACGATTAATTGGGAGAAGTCTAAGTTTCTACAAACTTAAATACACTTTCTAGGTTTTATTATTACTCCAGAGGGAATTCCAGCTAACCCTAATAAAGTAGAAGCTATTATGCGCTTCCCAGAACCGAAGAATATTAAACAGCTACAGAGTTTTTTGGGCCTGTGCAACTTCTACAGAAAATTTCAGAAAACTATGCACAGACGACGTCAAGGTTAAGTGCCGTTTTACAAAAGAATATGCAGTGGAAATGGGGAGAGAAGGAAAGGGATACATTCGAGGAGATAAAACGAAAGTTTCGAACATGATTGTGATGAATCACCCTGATTTCTTGAAAACTTTTTATTTACAGACTGATGCCAGCAATGTCACCCTGGGAGCAGAATTATACCAGGAAGATAACGACAAGGAACATCACACAATAGCTTTCGCCAGCAGATCCCTTTTGGCAGCCAAGATAAATTATACAATGACAGAGAAAGAGTTACTGAGTATCGTGTTCGCTGTGGGAAAGTTCTGCACCTACATCTTGGGGAACAGGACAGTCATCAGGACAGACCACAAAGTGTTGTCGTTTTTGAATACCTGCAGATTAACCCATAGCCATTTAACCAGGTGGGTACTAACATTACAAGAGTACAATTTCTCATAGGAGTATATTAAGGGGACAGACAATAAAGTACCAGACACTCTTTCCAGGGTAGATGTCAAAGAAAACAAAACAGGGATGGATCTTAAGGAGATAGAGATTTTCATTTAACAAGGGAAGATAGACTTTTTGGTGAGGAATTAAGGGATATTAAGAACATGCAAAGATCAGATAATAAAGCGGGTAAAATAATTCCTAGTTTAGAAGCGGATTTAGATGGGCCTGAATATTACACACATTTTCAAATATATCAGGGAATTTTGTTCAAAAAAGTAGAAGGGGGTGAGCGTGATTGGAGATTGGTTGTACCAGAAGGGTTGATAGATAGAATTATTTGGGATTGCCATACAAGGTACGGACATTTTGGTGCGAAAAAGTGTACAAATGTTTTAAAGGAATCATGTGTTTTTAAGAATATGGAGAGGCGAGTTCAAAGGTTGTTACAGGTATGTGATTTGTGTCAGAGGTCTAAGGTAGTGAATTATAGGGTAGAAGGGGCGTTGAATTATATTAAAGTGGAGAGACCGTTTGATTCAGTTGCTGTAGATTTGTATGGGCCATTGCCCAAGGGCAGGGGTGGAATGACGTATGTTTTTGTTGTTTTGGACACTTTTTCTAAGTTTGTTAAGTTATATAATGTGAAGAGAGCGACAAGCAGGGTGCTAAGCGAAAAGATAACAAGGGATTACATGGTAAATATAGGGAAACCAAAAATAATTTTGTCAGATCACAGACTCCAATTCATCAACGGTAGGTGGCGGCAGACCCTTGGATGGGAAGGCATCATACCCAAGCATACGGCAGTATATCATCCACAGTCCAACCAAGCAGAACGGGTGATGAGAGAGATTGGTAGGATATTTTGAGCTTATTGTCACGTCAAGCACAGTGAATGGCCACTATACGTGAAGAAGGTAGAAGAATGGTTGAACAGTACCACCCATGAATCCACTGTGTTTACGCCGTATGAGTTAATAAAGGGAACGCGCCCACCTAGTATATTGGAACAACTTTTTGATTATCCACCAGAAAATCAGACCATAGATGTGAATGTGAAAATCCAACTACCAAATGAAAGTTTACTCACCAAAGGGGAAAGGAGAAAGCGGAGGCATGATGAGAAAGGTAAGTGGTCTAAGTATGAGGTAGGACAGTTGGTAATGGTAAGGAGACACGATTTGTCTAGTGCGCAAGATAAAGAGATGAAGTTTTTTCTGTTATACGAGGGACCATATGAAGTTATAGGGGTAAAGATGAACAACGCATACGTGTTGCAAAACCAAGCAACACAGGAGATAGTATGTACACAGAATGCAACGAATTTAAAGTTATATTGGTCACAGTAATTGAATTTTAATCTATTTTATTTGTTTTCAGGAGGGACTCTTCCCCATTTTCAGGCGGTCACGGCTTCACCATCCCTGACCGTGGATTTTGGCTGTTTGGAGGCGGACCATGGTTGGAGGTAACCTCAACTAGGGGGTGAAAGCAACGATGGTCCTACTCCACAAATTGGTGCAAGTAGAAATTAAAATAATATAGTTAAAAAAATTAAAAAAAAACGTTTTTCTAATGGACTAAAAATATCAAAATAATTATATTTTGGAAATACTTAAAACACCTGAGACCAAATATCAGCTACAATGAAAAACGTGGCGCGCATTTCAGAAAATACGATCGTTACTCATAAGGTTTAATGGAATTCAGTAATTGTTTCTCTAATAATATATTCAGAGGTATGAGTTTGAAAATAGAAGTCATTCATGAAAATACTTGAATACATGGTAATACTTGAAACAACTGAGACCAAATAACAGCTAATACAATGAAAAACGTGGGGCGCACTCCAGTAATTGTTTCTCTAATAGTATATTGAGAGGTATGCGCCCCACGTTTTTCATTGTATTAGCTGTTATTTGGTCTCAGTTGTTTCAAGTATTACCATGTATTCAAGTATTTTCATGAATGACTTCTATTTTCAAACTCATACCTCTGAATATATTATTAGAGAAACAATTACTGAATTCCATTAAACCTTATGATATGAGTAACGATCGTATTTTCTGAAACGCGCGCCACGTTTTTCATTGTAGCTGATGTTTGGTCTCAGGTGTTTTAAGTATTTTCAAAATATAATTATTTTGATATTTTTAGTCCATTAGAAAAACGTTTTTTTTAAATTTTTTTTAACTACATATTATTTTATCATTTTTAGTCTCCGAGTCCTGCAAATGTGCTCAACAAATATGTTCTGGAGTGCTGGAACGCGACAGAGATAATATTATTTTATCATTTTTAGTCTCAGAGTCCTGCAAATGTGCTCGACAAATATTTTCTGGAGTGCTGGAACGAGAGAGAGATAGATAGATAGACTATAAATTTACCCATGGGGATTTACGCCATAGGGCTAATGCATAAGTATACAAAATTTAACATAATTACATAGAATGAGTAGCGCAATAGTACATCAGTTATAAACAAAAGCAAGATTAAAGAGCAGAGTAATTATAATTTAAACAATCTCTCGAAATTACTTCTGAGTACAATTCCTTCAACTTGGTTGAGGATCATCTGGAGGATTATATTTTCGCAGTCTCTCCATCTCCTCAATGGCTTTTTCGTTGCAGGGTATCTTTCCCAAGATCTTACTGCACTCCATATCCACGATTCGCACTCCATCCAGCGATCTCACTCTACTTAAAGCGACGTATGCTTGTCCCTTTTGGAATAAGCATTTTCCAAGGTACACGACTGCATAATCGATGGTGCAGCCTTGCATCTTATGAACTGTGCAAGCCCAACACAAGACAATGGGTAGCATTCGTCTCTCGATCATTCCATAGTTGAATTTAGCAGGAAACTGAATAGACTGAGGTTCAATCAGATGAATGCCATCCCTACTGAAGTCTATGCGAACAGAGGGAACATCTGTCTCGTATATCTGGTCGCGACGGAAATACGGCCAAATTATCTCGGTGATATTGCCAATTGCGCCATTCACAAGACCCTTCTCGACATTGATGTTGGATCGTAACATTACTTTTGCACTGATAAATATCTCCAAATCCTTGGGCAAGCCCCCAGTCTTGTTGATGTCGGCTAGGATGATATTGTCCAAGTTGACATTTTCGACATTGCGCGTAGCATCGGCTACATGATCTTGCGCCTTTATTTTGTATATTCTCTCTCCCTGTGATCAGTAGTACTCAAGAACAGCATTATTGTGGGCATCTACTTGCGCTCTCAATGGATAGATGCGAATCGCCTTGTTCAAGACGAATTCGCCTGTTGCATCCACCAACGTCTTCGACAGCAGCAAGTCAAAGTGGGGACTCTTGAGCTCACCAATTCTAAGAGCATTGAGCAGATCGGCAAAACACGTGTCGCCCTGCTGGCGCATATTCTCGGTAAGCTTAACCAATCTGAAGCAGCGCCAGAGATGTGGTGCTGGCAAGAATCGTACTGGTTGTTCAAAAACCTGAGCTCCTTTAACGGGTGGAAGCTGCATCAAGTCACCAAAGAGCATGATGTTGAGACCTCCAAATGCTTCATCATCCTTATTCTTGAGCTGTCTTAATCGCGAGTTGATCATGCAAAGCATCTCGTAAGGAACCATCGAAATTTCATCAATGAAGATGTATTCAATATCCTTCCACTGCTTTCGCATAATCTTTAAATAATTTCCCGTCAACATCGGCATGTTGGAGACAATGAAGCCATCCTTTTGAACATACTTGAGCATAGTATATAGAGTTGATCCACCGACTAGTCTCGCAGCTACACCCGTTAAAGCTGCAACTTTCACTGCATTTTTGCCGAAGCAGCGATTGACTTGATTTTTCAGTGCATTAAAAGTGAAGGTCTTGCCGACTCCAGCTCTGCCAGTCACAAACAGCCTGAGGCGTTGTTTGCTTCCGCTCAGCTGCTCCTGAATGCTGCGAGTGACTGCAGAGAAGAGCTCTCGCTGCTTGATGTTCATCGCAGCACAAGCCAATTGGAATTGTTCATCAGTCATACCTTGGTCGGGAATTTCTTCCTCGAGCTCTTCTTCAACAAACTCTTGGGATCGCTGCAGAATATCGAATGCATGAGCTTGGTTGAAAGCGATCTCAAGTTGGCGATCTATTTTGCGGAAAGCCTCCATGTGTTTGCTCTTCTCCTTCAATTCTTGTTCACGGGCAAGGAATGCATCTCGCGCATTATCAAACTCTCCGAGCTGAGCACTCTCAGATTCGTAAGGCTGATATTGAAGAAGAAGGCTATAGAAGTAGTTCTCAGGATCCGTGTGCATCATGAAGAATGGCACTCGTACGACCGCTGGGAAATTTCATACAACCATTTTTGATTTGTCTGTGAGAGTATGACCTTTCGCCTTTGTTGTGACTGTTGGCCGCATTGTCTTCATCAAGGCTTTCTTCAGTGTCGCCTTTGTTGGTGTAGTATGGCTCAAATTGCATTGCAAACTCAACCAAACTCATATCCTTGAAGTTGTATTCTGAATGATTTGTAGGGCGCTTCTCCTATCGCTCAAAGATGTTGGGGAACTCCCGTTGCCTGATTGCCGTCAAACTTCAGGACGTGATATCGTTGTTCAGGCTTATGCGTGTTCAAGAATACACACTTTTTCGAACTTCCGCGGAATGGAAGGTGACACAACCGGAATACACATTCGCATGCAGAAATTTGACGCTCCTTCATAATTCTCATGCATATTTTAAACAACTTGCGAGCAACATTTGAATCTTCTTGACGAATTCGTCTGATCGCCTCTGCAATACCCTGATTCAAGTTTACGGGCTCAGACTTTGCGATATATTTCACAACGTAATGGGCGATTGCCTCGTTCGTTCCACATGGCTGAATGTCAATGTTGCCATCCCACAATTGAAGGATCGCGGAGCAGTAGTTATTTATCAATTTTTTCTCAGTTCGTCACTTCAGAATGCAGAACCGTCCGCCATTTCTTATGAACTCGTCTGAAGTTTAAGCAACAATGCGAGTGTGCTAACACGGCTTACGCGGAAAGGCGAAGCGACATGTTTGAGAGTTGTTTTTGTAACATGTATGAGTGTGGTGATGCGTTTGATTGCGCTTTGCTAACTTTGCCACCTAAAATCTTCGTGTTGTTATTAATATATTTCATGAAGGCATTAAATCTCCTCATGAAATGACGGCTGACTACAACTGGGTATTGTTCAATAAGACGCTGCGATTCGTCAACACTGATATTTGTTGGGTCCTCATTCGATCGTTTGTCAGCAATCAAGAGAGCTCTTCGCATGTCTGGCCAGTTGATGTCATTGCAGCTCAATGTTAAAAACCAAGTTGGTGGTCCAAGGCAATGAATTTGCGCTATCAATTCGTTATGCACCATTCGCCAGTATGCTGCAGGCCCACGTAAGTTTCGCATGTAGAGGTGAAGATCTTCGACAGCTCCCTCTTGTCCTCTTACCTTCTTGCAGCAAGCAGAAATAGTGGACTGAATTTTGAGATATTCGTTCATCGAAAGCGCATAGAAGAGATAGTCATTGCGTTGGAACCGTGTATCGCGATCAAGGATTCTCGATTGAAAGTAATCTAATGGCGTAATAATCACTTCACGGTTCTCCTTCAAACCATTGTTTCCATACGGAAAAAGCATCCACCACGAATACTCTTCTGCTCTTAATTCGTGATTTATGTTAACAATATTGTCCTTCGTCTTACATTTAATTTCGTTTAAATTTTCGCCATCAACAAATGCATCATCTAATACTTCGTCAACATCTGGCTGAGCGACATCGATACAAGCCATGACTGATGTCTGAACATGAATATGCTTTTCGGGTGTGGGATGTGTATCAACCATAGGATGCACATCAACCACGGGATCATCATGAGTTGCTTGTGGTATATCATGCTGATGTTGTCGCAAACATTTATCCATCTGAACGACAACGCCCTTCACACGCACGTCGATGAAGTAAATCACAAAAGGTTCATTTTTCGAGTGAACGGTGCGTCGACAAATGCGAACAAATTCCTCAATCGTGTCACATTCAATGATGCATGCTTTACCGTCACCACATCGTGCGCTTGCACCTTTGATGCCGCAAGCATGCGAGTCGGTAAAGTAATACTTGTCATTGAAGTGCATGAGGCCTAATGACTTTGACGCAACAACAAGAACGCCAGCTTGATGTTCTGCAAACAAATGACTAATAGCATTTTGCAAAGTTCGGCCGATGATTCCATCATTCATGCGATCCCTCAAGCTGCCCTGGCATAGCCAGTTGTCATCATAAACGAGCTCCAATGAATTGTCAAACATTAGAATATCGTTCTTGACTACGTCCAGATTGCGTAGTTGCAGGTAGCCATCAGGAGGTATAGGAAACACCTCCACACCTCTTGTTTCAGTCTCAAAGTGAATTAGCGCACAAAAACCATCCGCTTCAATCATATTCTGGTTCAAGGTATTAATGGTCCAACGACCAGGAGGAAGAATGGTGGCTCTAATAATATTTGCTGTGACCACAGCAAAGCACTGCGAACCAGCGTAACTGGAATTGAAAATGTCACTCCGACCCTGATGCCAGGAAGCGCGAAAAATCCTTGAAGCATCACAAATTGGCATATATGCACTTTGCAACTGATCATCATTGGCAAAATTATCGTTGCTATGAGCCTCATTGCAATAAGCTTGCTTCTGTTGTGGCTCAGCTGGAACAACGTGAATCATGTCTTGTCGGTCGAGTCTTGCAAATTCGTTGATTGTCACGTCCTTATAAAGCGGATTGTTTGCCAAGAGTTTCCGGGATTGTTTGCTAAGCGCAGCATACCGTGCGTGAAATTGTGTATTCACGAGAGATATTTAAATTTTCGAGAGTCTCTGTGACTACAACCATTCCCGCATTATCACTGTCGCGAGGCAACATAGAAGGCAGCTTCTCGCTTACCTCAAAAATGTCAAGTGCGAACAGTGTGGCCTGGCCTTTGAATCCGTATTGGCCATATCTGCCGTCGAATTTGACTATTTTAACGTAAGGTATCATGCGAGACAAGAGTTTTTGCTCAAACTGAGTGAGAACTTTAATTTCACTTGGAATGTCACCGGGCTCCATATTATTCCAGTACGCCTTTGATGGATGTTTAGTCTTGCGATTGTTTTTCAAATGACAATGACATCGATGGCAAACTTCCAATACATTTTTGTTCGTGAGTTCCAGAGGTAGATATGATTTGGCAGCAATCATATGATATTTTACCACTTGATTAGCGTAACACTGCTTTGTGCAGATATCACATGTCCTATCACAGAAGTTGTTGATTTCCTTATGGAACTCTTGCGCATCAGCAGCACGCTGAGCATGAGCATCGCGGCGACATTGCTGTATATCCTTATGCTTTTGTTCTGTCTCATAGAGTCGTGCTTGAGAGGTGTATACTCTATCTCTTTCGCGTTGAGAAGCGCATTGATCGTCATTTCCCATCGCACGAGCTTGAGAAGTGTATTCTCGATCTTTAGCAAGACGATAAGCGTGTTGGTCATCGATTTCAATAGCACGAGCTTGTGACACGTGTTTTTTACGATTTACAAGTCGCTTTAATTTAACTTCAGCCGTTTCTTGCGAACACTTGAGCCGATAGTGTTGTCGCTTCTTCTCCAATCATCGCTTCTTTTGAGTCGCCGTCTCCTTCATCATTACAAAGAAGCGGCTCTTACACAGAAGTACTTAAAGCACAACTGTCCTTTGTAACCACACAAGTGCACGAACACGAGAGTTAGGCATCTTTCAGAATACGTTAATATTACACTAGCATACACTTTTGTTTCACTTAACAAACTCTAGCATACACTTTTGTTTTTATATGCTAGCAAATTGCGTTATTTTTATATTTTTCTTTACACTTTTCTGAATAAAATGGTATAAAAATCATGAAAATCGGATAACTATTAGTATTTTTAATATTTTTTGTTTGACTCAATACAGCGTTGATTTTTGTTTCCATAGTAACGCAAAATGTAAATAGTGTCTTTTATACATTCACGCTTATTTATACCTCTATGTTTCTTTCCAATGTTGGTACACTTGTTAAACAGCTGAAAAACATGTGTACTACTGCAGAAATATTGTTTACTATTATTGTTTTGATGTGTGAAGTTTTATATTACATTTTGAATTGTGTTTTCAGTGAGTAGATTGATACTTTGTTGAAAGTGGTTTCAAAATGCCAAAGTGTGCACAATTTCAAATTTTCATAATTTTGCAAAATTGACAATTTTCTTGATTTTTTTATTAAAATTAATTTTACATTTTCATCAATGGATTATTGTATTGTTGTCATCTGAGATACATAAGTGTGGAAAATTTTAAATTTTCACAATTTTGCAAAATTCACAATTTTCACAATTTTTTCAATGGATTATTGTATTGTCATTGGAGATACATAAGTGTGCCAAATTTCAAAGCTCTAGCTAGTCTGGAAAGTAGTTAAAAATCAATCGCAAGATTCCACCCAGACAGACGGACACCACAGCGAGTGGAGAAAAACGTTTAAAAAAAAATTTGGCAATTATCCACGAACAATGATTTTATTTTACGAATAGAACACTCAAAATTTAATGTAAATAACAAGTGCGACTCGTTAAGAGGTATTTCATTTGCGAGGAGTATGGGCGATAATGAATAGCCATACTCCTAGTTAATGAAATACAAATAATTTTAAATGGCGGTCAAACTTATAACGAATTAAAGAAGTAGCTGTAATTTATATTTAAATTCAGAAGGGTTAAGATGACCAATTAGCGTTATAGTACACTTGTTACAGTTGTTAGAGACGATTGTTGGAAAATAAGATAGAGTGTGTGCGTGTGTACCTAGGTTAACTCTATGGTAGATAGTAGATGAAATAATAAATAAAATGTGATAGACAAGTGTCTGGTGGTAACTAAAAGAAAAAATAATGTAAATTGTGAATAAATCAAATGTAGTGTGTAATCTATAGTGGAAGTGGAGTAAATCAAAGAACATAGTGAAGCTATGGTAATCAAATAGAACTGATAAATGGACAGTGAAATTTAAATGACAATATTTGTGAAATTTGTTGTAACAAATAATGATTTCTTTTACTTTTTGTGAATTGTAGTGATAATGTAAATTTTAAATGTATAATATGTTTTAAATAGATTCCCCAACTTTCGGGCGGTCCCGGCCTTACCAGTCCAGACCGTGGTTTTGGATGACAACCAGTTGTGGGCAGACTTATTGTAAACTGACCATGGTTGGTTGCCTTTTGGAACTGGTACAATTTAGAAATTATCAGGGGGTTTCATCAGGGGAATTAACATTGGAACAGCGGCTACCACCGAATGGGGTGATAGAACCGTATTAAGGGCGTATGAATCATTATAGTGGATTACTGGTATCCTCGGATACCAGTAATGCCGAATTTTTATATAACACCGAAGCAAGAACGGTGTAAGCAGCATTTACACCCTAATAAAATTCAGTTCTTGTGGACGCAAATGGGCGCTACAGTCCAACATCATTAAGCAATAGAGTCTGTGGAAAGGAGCTGGCCGTTACAAGCCAGGGGCATAAATACTAGAGTATTTATGCAACAAGGTAAATGCCTTACACGGTTTTTCCGTGGCCGTGAGGTGATTTACCTAATTGTAACTGGGTTTAAGGGGGGATATTAGATAATGATGGAGAAGGAGGTTACTAAATTGTTAGTAATGAGTTATTGAATATTAAAATGAGTTATGTCAATGATGTAGAAGGTGTAGTTGATCTGATGATGTAACTGAATGTTTTTATGGTGATTTGAGGAGTATTATGATACTTAAAGATGTTTAACGATTGTTAAGTAAATAATTTGTTCTGATGTAGTTGATTGAAATGTGTTTTATTCTATATAAGAATTTTATTAATGAATTTAATTATTTTGAAATGTGAATTATATAATGGAAGGTATTTGTAATATTGTAATGGGAAATGTTTATTTAAATTCTGATAGGAATCAGGGAAATGTTTTGAATTTTGGAACAAGAATTAACAAGACAAGGGCAATCAGAATGTTGGTATTGAAGTTTAAATGTTTTACATTATGTTATGTTAAGTATTCATCAGTGTATGTTAGAGGTTAAGAGAAAAACCAGTGCTTCTTAACGCAAACCAGCACAGCTAAGGGGAACCAGATCAGTTAGGGATATGGTATTATACAAGGCCACTATTTGATATTTTGATTTAATGTTTCAGTGTCTGGTGATGCTGTGGCGGCGGTCCTGTGCTGGCCTGTGCGTCAGAGCAGGGGCGTCAAGTGCCTGTCTGGCCTTGCGGTGTTGGGATCTCGAGAGGGAAGTCAAGTAAGGTCATTCAGGTGCGGTCACAGTCACTGGACCAGGGGGTAAGTTAACCACAATTTTTAATTAAACATAAAGGGGGTTGTGGCGACATATCCAGGCTGATCCCTTTAGTAAGTATGTGAGTGTCAATGAGTTTTTATGCTTCGGCATAAAACCTCTCATTGAGGGGTATTGTAACGGGTCAATTAAGCCCACCTAAGAATATTTTGGGGAAACAAACATAAATAAATTATAATGGTAAATTTTATTTGGGAACAATAAACGTAATATGCAGTGTGAGCGAATTAGTGTCAAGGTCAACATCAGGATGCAAGGAAAGCAGTTATATGTAGCAGTACGAACTTTGACCTATGTACTCAGAAGTCACACCAGATGACGTCAGAACCGATCCCAGCTATACGTCACTGCTGGAATGTCGATTCAAATTAATAATCCCGTCAAAACTGGCTTCAAAACTCAAAAGAACAAAAGATTGAAATCATGTGACTCCCCCGCTACTTCAGAATTGAGACAGTAAATTTCGCCCCAGTCTGCAATAACAACTCGTGCGGTACAGCCGCAAAGTTCCGGAACAAAATTATGGGCGCGCCCAAAACACCAAAAGGTGTAAAAATGTGATTTTGAAACCAAAAGAATAATTCGAGTAATAATGTAACTCGACAGTGATTAATTTAACATGATATGACAGTTTCGGCGGTATAAAACAAATTGTGAGAAGAAAGTGCAGAGTAAAAAGTTACGCGAGGAGGCTGGACTATGGACATACCATGATCAGCTAAGTAATAGATGGGGAAATTAAAATAAATTTTTCAAAATTAATATACATATGAGCTCAAGGGGAATATCTAAAATATGTACCGTGTGAGAGTGTGTGTATGTGAGTGAATGAAAATTAAATAAGAAATAAGGAGCGCAGGTTTGTGAAGTAAAAATAAATTTAAGTTTGTAGCTACTTTCTTTATTTTGTTAAACAAGGTATGAGACTATTACTAAAACTAAATGTGTAAAGGAGGGCGGAGTAATGGTTCTGTTTGTATTTTATGATGGTATGCATAGTGTTTTCTTTTATGGAAAAGATGAATTTTGATTGAATAAGATAAATTCGATTGAAATAAGTGAATTATTAGTTATTTCAAAAAACCATTTTGCTTTTCACCTCGTCCAACCTCGAACCTTGGACCCGGTAAGTAACATTTTCGAGGTTGGTAGTCAACAAGATGGCTGCCAACAGAGTCAAAATTAATATTTGTAAACAGTTCAATTATAAAGTGTTAATTAAATTGTTTCAAGTCTTGGTATTTGAAAATCCATGACAGATATGAAGTAGACCGAATACTGAAAAACATTACAAGTAAAGCTATTCTCTTAATAATGCATTTCTAAAAACAGTTTAATGTTTGTCCATTTGCCTGTACTTAATGGATATTTTATGAGGGTAGTCCGAAAAGTTCTCTGTCTAACAAACAGAACACATGAATTTTGAAAAAAAATTTGTTCTATACTCTTCTTTCAATTTAACATACTAGGACCATAAACATTCTAACTTCTGTATTGCTGCAGTATAATACTATTTCTCCAAAACTGAAAAACATATCTGTCTCAATGATGGCCTAAATATTTTATGTGTATCTTGTTCCAGACAGTCTTTACTTCAAATTTGGGACCAGGGATGTCATTGGGGGCTACTAAGTCTGGTTTGTGTGACAGAATTTCATACTGAAATTCATTAAGTTCTGTGACTGCAATTGACAAAGTGTGAGCAGGTGGATTATACTGATTGAAAGGCACTTTATTCTTTGCTAAATGCAGACATTTTGCCTTATTAGTCTCATTCTGTTGCTACAGTAATGTTACGTAATACTCTCTGCTGACAGTTTTGCCTTTCCACCACACCCTCAAATTCCAAAAAACAGACACATAATTTTTCTGGGTGATGAAAGTTTTTGCCTACTTTGGTGACTTTTGCCTGCTTCCACCCAGTGTGTGTCTGGCATGCAGTAGCAAGGCCATGTTTTATCCAGATTTATACATTATCACAGAAACTCAGTCAGATTGTGTTTAATTAGGTCGACGCACTCTTGAGAAACATTCAAGCAAATGTGTTTATCAACTTTTAGCACATACAGCACCCATCAGACAGACAGCTTTTTTGCATACAAACATTTGTATAATATGTTATGGACATGATCTATTCACATGGTCACAATTTCAGCAAGCTCGTGCACTTTCACATATCACTCATTTAAGACTAGATTATAGATTTTTTCGAGGTTTTTATCAGTTACAGAGGTTTTTGGGTAACCTGAACATTCACTGTCACAAATGGATTAATGATATTGTTTGAATTCAGCAGCCCACAATGAATTCAACAATGGCATTGTTTGAATCCACTGCTGAAAACGATGGCGAAGAGTCCCCCAGAGTAGAATCCAACTTGTTTTCCATTTTCACAGGAATTAATCCTTTTATAACAAAGAATTCTGTCACTGCGCAATATTGGATTTTATTATTTTTAGAAAAACATCAAGTTTGTTTACATTGTTTTTGATCACAACAATCAAACTAGTTACTACAGCTGTTTTAAACATTATGGTACACCATCTGAAGAATCAGACTTGTAAACAAACATAGCCATTTGATATTCCTGGCTCTATCTCTTGTATCAGATCAAGTACTTATTGAGCTGTCCTCATAGTTAGAATTATAAGAAATAATATACTCATGCCAGTCACAAAAGTGGCTCATGGAGTAAAACAGCTGGCCACCACTGACATATACGAAGACACGGGATGGCTGAGACAGTTTTGGCATATGAAAATGAGTGTTTACACTAAACGTTGACTTTAGGAAGCTCAATGCTGAGAAACACTGATTTTTTATAACTGGTTGGTAAAATCTCTAGACAAAATTATATTACAAATGAGATTATACAAAAATATTAATGCCCAACAGACAAGAGAAAACTAAAAAGCACGGATTGAGACAGTTCCGGCACATACTCTGTATGACAAGTCAACAATAAAGTTTTTGAGTGGAAATCACCCGAGAGAAAAAAGAGGGTTTTCCAAGAATATAATGGAATGGAGGAATGTGAAGAGTTTTGGAACAGCCTGGTTTAGAAATAGGAGCTATAGATAGGAATGTGCAGTGGTCAGGTATAGTTGTGCCGTGGTTATATTGAAAGGTAAACACCACGGCCCATTTATTTGTATTTTCCGTGCGTTCGGTGCATTATCGCTGCATGTTACGATGCCCGCTTTCGATAGAGTTTCAGTCGTCCGCGGCGACCTTGATTGGTGACGTCATTTGGCTGGCAGTGGCGTCTGCTTGACAACGAGATTTAGACAGCAATGTTTGAGTTTTTATAAGTTTGCGCAGCATCTTCTTCGGCCTCTTTTCTCTTTCAACTTGGTGCGGTTTGGATTGTGACGGTGTAACGTGTGACACCACTATGACTAGATAATTCGATAAGAGCTTCAGGTGAGCCAGTATTGAGGGTTTATATTTAATATTAATCTAATTGGGGCTTGTGTATGTGAAAACATAACGATAGTGTGTGCGTGTGGCTCAGGCTGTCCATGTTCGTGCCAGTAAAAAATACGAGCACGTGGTAAAATTATTTTACAGTAAAGGTTAAAGAAATAATGTTAGAGACAGAGTAAACTTAAAATAAAAGAATTAAATGAAGTATGAATTTATAATTGTGGTTCCATGAAGTCTGGTTATTAATTGAAATAGTTATAAATGTAGTAGCAGAGACCACGTGCTCGTCAGTCAATCCTAATGTGAAGTTAAACATACAAGGTAGCCCATCAAAATTGTTTAAGCTTAAAGTGTAATGATTTCTGTGTGACAAGGTGAAATTTAAAATTCAAATTAAATGCCTGAAGGGTGATTTTGACCGGAGTTAATGACTGGCATTTGCGGTATTGAAATTATAGTGGCGTGTGTGATCTGAGTGCATTGACGAAGGGATGTTGGGGTGGTATGTGTATATATCTGAATCGAATATACAAGTACAATTTTTCACAGGTTTCTCCGCTTTAGTCGGGAGGAAAGGGGTCGACGTGATGGGCACTCTACATCTTCGCCCATCCGCAGAGCCTGCGTAAGAAGCCCCAACGCCGTCACGCCATCCAACATCGCTCTTCACACCCCACAGAAAATGCAGGAACATTCTTAGTGCAATCCGAAAGATCAGGTGGGAACTTTCCATTTATTTTATAACTTCACACACGAAATACTCCGTAGGTTATCGGGTAACACTCACGCAGAAACCTATTTCTAGAAAGTAGACTCATGCTTCAGAGTTAACATTACTGAACATGTTTTGTGAAAACATGCTAAAGTGTGGACTGTGTTATGAATAACTTATAAGTAGTTGTGTATTGAATTTGCATAAAGTCAAGGGTTACCATTGTATAATATAAATATTTAATTCTATTACTGCAAAAGAGAAAACCAAATTTAAAATTCATTTATTGACAAAATCCAGACCTTAAGAAAATGTAATGCCCGGAGAGTACTTGCATCTGCCTGTCATATGACTTGTGATCCTGCACGTTCCAATTTTGTTTCTTATATTCTGAATTTAAAACTCCTGTTGATTTAGTTATTTATTTTTCGGTTCAGCTTCAGCTTTTTTTTCTCTGGGAAGGCGTCACTTAATATTTAAGACTAGGCACATGGCCTAGATGGAAATAAAATGTGCTGAGCCCATAGTGACAGGTCTTGCAAGAAAACACTTGATCAACAATATCAAGATTTTATTTATGCAGCGTGAATTTTAAACAATTGCTTATACAATCATCTTTGGTTTGAGTTTTCCTTAATTCTTAACATCAATTCAAAAATTCTAATATCTCTTTAAAGCCACATAGTGGTTTAATTACAACAAGAACATTTCAAAGCATCTCCAACAATTAAATAATGACATGCCAACCTACTGAATTTATTATATTTATTATAAACTTGTATTTCTGCATTTTACTTTCAAAAGAATTGTTTTTATTGCATTAGTAAACCATGAACCATTCATTAACATACGATAATTATAAGTATCTGGAGCTGACACTTTATGATCATTAGATAATACGATAATAATAATTAAATTAATAATTAAATTCAAAGAAAACTAATTACTTAAGTGTGTTGCAGCACTTTCATCTACCTGTTCCCCAGCACTAGGATTAATCGCATTACAATCGAAACCAGTGATCACAGTAAACCGAGGTTGAAGTTTGTTAATTAAATATTAAAATATGTAGTATATTCGTTGTTAATTAAATACTAAAATATGTCGCTTCATTTTTGTTTTAAGTTAATTAAATATAAGAATATATTATAGCACTATTATAAATTGAATAGTCAAGCTGAAGTGAAAAATAAATAACTAAATCAACAGGAGTTTTAAATTCAGAATATAAGAAACAAAATTGGAACATGCAGGATCACAAGTCATATAACAGGCAGATGCAAGTACTCTCTGGGCATTACATTTTCATAAGGTCTGGATTTTGTCAATAAATGAATTTTAAATTTGGTTTTCTCTTTTGCAGTAATAGAATTAAATATCTATATTATACAATGGTAACCCTTGACTTTATGCAAATTCAATACACAACTACTTATAAGTTATTCATAACACAGTCCACACTTTAGCATGTCTTCACAAAACATGTTCAGTAATGTTAACTCTGAAGCATGAGTCTACTTTCTAGAAATAGGTTTCTGCGTGTGTGTTACCTGATAACCTACGGAGTATTTTGTGTGTGAAGTTATAAAATAAATGGAAAGTTCCCACCTGATCTTTCGGATTGCACTAAGAATGTTCCTGCATTTTCGGTGGGGTGTGAAGAGTGATGTTGGATGGCGTGACGGCGTTGGGGCTTCTTACGCAGGCTCTGCGGATGGGCGAAGATGTAGAGTGCCCATCACGTCGACCCCTTTCCTCCCGACTAAAGCGGAGAAACCTGTGAAAAATTGTACTTGTATATTCGATTCAGATATATACACATACCACCCCAACATCCCTTCGTCAATGCACTCAGATCACACACGCCACTATAATTTCAATACCGCAAATGCCGGTCATTAACTCCGGTCAAAATCACCCTTCAGGCATTTAATTTGAATTTTAAATTTCACCTTGTCACACAGAAATCATTACACTTAAAGCTTAAACAATTTTTATGGGTTACCGTGTATGTTTAACTTCACATTAGGATTGACTGACGAGCACGTGGTCTCTGCTACTACATTTATAACTATTTCAATTAATAACCAGACTTCATGGAACCACAATTATAAATTCATACTTCATTTAATTCTTTTATTTTAAGTTTACTCTGTCTCTAACATTATTTCTTTAACCTTTACTGTAAAATAATTTTACCACGTGCTCGTATTTTTTACCGGCACGAACATGGACAGCCGAGCCACACGCACACACTATCGTTACATTTCACACACACACAAGCCCCAATTAGATTAATATTAAATATAAACCCTCAATACTGGCTCACCTGAAGCTCTTTATCGAATTATCTAGTCATAGTGGTGTCACACGTTACACCGTCACAATCCAAACCACACCAAGTTGAAAGAGAAAAGAGGCCGAAGAAGACGCTGCGCGAACTTATAAAAACTCAAACATTCCCGTCTAAATCTCGTTGTCAAGCAGACGCCACTGCCAGCCAAATGACGTCACCAATCAAGGTTGCCGCGGACGACTGAAACTCGACATCGAAAGCGGGCATCGTAACATGCAGCGATCATGCACCGAACGCATGGAAAATACAAATAAACTGGCCGTGGTGTATAACCACGGCACAAGATACTGGCATAGCTGTAAGAACATCCTAGATAGAAAAATTGTATATAATATTGTTACATTAAATTTTCATATATACAGATGATAGACACATGAGAATGATACACAGGTTTGAAAATCCACTGAAGTGTACTTACCAATATCACATCTGAATTCAGAGTCAATGGGCAAAATTCGCTCAATAGTTAGGTCTGTAAAAGACTGTGGAGGCACTGACGCTGATAGAAACACAAACAGTGCATGCGTTGATTCCCTCTCCACCAGAGCTAGTATTCTTGATATCCGTACCCAGCCTTGCATCAGGCTCGCCTCTTGAAGCTGATCAAAAGTCAAGGATTTTTTATACCATTCCCACCAGTAATAAATGCTTATTAAATTTGCCAAAAATTATTTTATCTGCTTGAATTTTATTAAAGGTGGGCCTAATTGTTTCTATAATGGTTGTTTTCCTCATAACATTAAAGGACATGATCTATGTGAATCAAGCATCATATACAAGTTCCGATGCAATTATGTTTGAAACAGTACTTTGGGCTAACACTGACGGAATCATTAACATATTGTATTCTAGCCTTCTTTCATATGTAATCAAAATCAGAGCATCTGAAGATTCTGTAAATGTATCATTTTGTATTAAAATTTTTGTTTTAATGATACTACCATTAATGTAATGTACATTTGTTTTATACATTTATATAAAACACACACACACACACACACACACACACACACACACACACACACATGATTTAGCATGTTGAATATAGGAAAAAATACGACGGCCAGGGTTTTTTTTGTACTATGCACTAGATTTTGCATAATTCAAATTTAAAAATAACATGACATCATGTTATAATTTACTGTACCTTCAAATACACTTATTTATACCTTTGTTATAAATAAAACGACACCATAAAAATATTTTTACAAAAATTTTTAAGTAGGTACTACTGAAAATATTACACATTTAATTACTTAGAATCATAGTTAGGATATAGTTGAATAATTCAGCAATTTCTTAATGGCTTTAGTCTGTCATCCAACTATTTAATAAAACAAATAAACAACTGCTACTTATAACAATAAACTATAATTATGGGATCAGAACAGAGAAAATGGAACTATAAAATATCCAACCAAGCATATGAGTTAGATGCATAATCAACATATTCTGTTAACATAACATTTAATTCATACCACATTGCACCACAATGTAAGGAACAGTTAGAAACATTTCAACTGAGATTTTTGAGTAGACAGCTTGGAGAAAAAAAACTGTTTTCAACATAATGATCTCCTGACTCACACTTAGGAAAATTCATGGACCCATTAGGGAAGGCAGAGAGTGGAGAATAAGGTATATAAGGACAGCTCTATGAGTTATATAGATCACCTGTTACTGTGACATCAATTAGGATAGCTAGGCTGAGATGGGTAGGACATGTACAGAGAATGAACGAGGAGGATTTTCTTAAGAGGATAACGAAGTGCAGACCAGAAAGAAAGAGATGACATGGAAGACTCAGGCTATGATGGATTGATGGAATCCTAGAGGATGTGAAAGTGGTTGGAGTTCAAAGTTGGTGGCCATTTGTTAAGGATAGGGAAGTCTGGAGGAAAATGCTGAGGGAAGCTGAGGCCCATGGTTGGCTGTGGAGCTACTGATGATGAAGATGATGATGATTCCCTGACTAAGCCTTGAATTATATACTAAACATTTGTCGACAAGCTTAACCCTTTGGGAACCGGGATTTTTACACTGATACTTGCAAAAAGACCCAGGCTGTTTTGCTATTTTTGTAGTGGCTGTGATTTTCTTCATCACCTTCCACATATGAAACATACTTGGGCACAAATGGTGATTTCTTTAAAGGTATAATTTGGGGCCATAGAATATAGTATAATATAGTCTATTAATTGCTTTCTAAATAAAAATATTAATAAAGTATTAACGACAATGTGCTATTTGGGTGATAAAGTTGTATTCAACTCACTCCTTGTCTTACAATATTTGGCACTCCAAAATGCTATAGTTGATTCCCTTATATATTAGTCTAACTGTGTGCAAAAAATGAATACTCTGTCTATAACAGAAGAAAAGATAAAAGCATAAATGTATGTATTATATGCAGCAAAATACATGGAGTCTGTTGCACATAAACATAAACATCAAAGTTTAAATCAACTTTTCTAAATTTGTACACAGTTATTTTAACAAAACCACTTTTAAAACCACACTAAATAAACGCAGTATTATGTTTATTCAACAATATCACTTATATAATTAGAAACATGATGAAAAAACAATGTAAACATAACCAACGTAAGCAATGCCAGCAATGAAAAACAACACAAGAACACTTATTTCAATAACATGTAACTTTTAAAGAAAAAGGAAATTATGCTATCTAGTGGTTAGATTGAAAACTACGAATGTTTGTTTACCATCTCATATACTGGCAGCAATCAGAACGATTCCTGTAAAAACAATGGCAATTTTACATGACATCCGATATGTATAGGACGTCAGTCCTTTTTGACAAAACCTAGACATCTGATAGATAAGACGTCGGTCCCTAAAGAGTTAGGCTGGAAATGAGTTCTGATGTATAAAGAAACACAATAAATGGATGCAGAGACAATTGCAAAGTAAAAATCCTGAGAAAATCGGTTCCACAACATTCTGTACAAAGCAACTGGGATTTTGATTTCTGTTTTACCATGAAAGTAATCAAACACAAGCAAACGTTTTCAATTCAGAATTTGGTAATTAACTTCCTGATGGATAACTAAATGGAGAGACCAACTCAACCTCAACACTAGATAATACTCTGACATACATAAACTATTCAGCTAAAATAATCCCAGTCTTTCACCAGATTCCCCACTAATAGTCAGTAAGCATATGAACAAGACAATAATTTTGTTGAAAAATATATTGTTACGACGGTCTACTTGATCGTCATAGGTATAGTGGAAAACAAAATACAAGACACCAATTAAGCCACTAATCAGCAGCTTTAATTTTCACAGTTAAACAATTCGAAATTAACAACACAGTCTCTTACAAATCAAATAAAAATTGTCCACACGCAATAAAATGTCAACTAATATAAAACACAATTGTATTACAATTATACCGCCCGACTATAAAACACAACACTTCGTCACAATAGCCACTTGAACGCACAGAGTAATCACTTGCAATCGCCCGACAATAAACTCGAACCGCACTGTAATATATCGCTACTATAACTGAAACTGAACATTGTTGAGTACTGGTATTTATACCCCTCCCGAAATACTAGATTATTCCATACTGTGCGTTAACTCTACACTACGATGTAATTAATTGCGGCCTTGACACAGTCCGCGCGGCTGGCAGCTTCCAGAAAAGTCTCGCGAGCGCATGTTGAAATCACGTACGCCACAACATTTAGCCATATTCCACTGGATCATTCAAGAAACACGTAGATTGTTCTGTGATGTCATAACAATAACAATATCATCTTCATCAGCTGTGCCTCTACAACCCTTGGTGGGTCTTGGCCTGCTCCAAGAGTCGACTCCATTCTTCCCTATTGCATGCCCTCACTTTCCAGTTTCTTATGTTCAGCTTTCTGAGGACCTTCTCTGTCTGATATTTGAGTCTACAGTAGGACCTCTGTATATCGAACTTCTTTATATCGAAAATCTCCATTTATCGAATTTTTTTTAAGTCCCGTGAAATTTCAATATAAAATAATTTCCATATATCGAAAAAAATTTCTATATATCGAACTTTGTAACTTCAGAAATGAGGGGAAAATTATCTGTGATTCACGTGACACTGTGCGTGTTCCTCACTCCCTCAATCTACAACAATCGCACCCGCGCATTACAGTATCTCATCATTCGGTAGTACTGTACGTTATTAAGGAGTAAGGTTAACTCAGTTTCAGTCAGTCTTTATTTTTTTTTGAGTTTATTTTTTATTTTTTCTTGAGTTCACGAGAACGTAAATGCTGTAATGTCAAAAAGAAAATCTTTGAGTGTTGCAGAAAAGGTGGCATTATTAAAAGATGTGGATAGTGGAATGCGAAAAAAAGACGTTGCGATAAAGTTTTTGATTCCGCCGAGTACAGTGTCAACCATAATAAAGAATCGAGAATCTGTTTTAAAAACTCATGAAAATGTAGGAGCAGATAGAAAACGGTCTAAAACGTGCAAATATGATGACGTGGACGAAGCAGATCTTAAATGGGTGACAATGGTGCGAGATAAAAACATGCCTGTCTCAGGACCGCTTATAAAGGAAAAGGCGGTAGAGTATGCTAAAGTGTTGGGGCACGAAGAGTTTCAAGCAAGTTCTGGATGGTTGGACAGATTTAAGAAACGTCACAGCATTAAAGAAAAAGTTATTTCGGGAGAAAGTGGAAGTGTATCTGAAGCAGACTGTAACCAGTGGAAAACTACAACTTTAAGGTTAATTTTAGAAGAGTATGAACCAGATAATGTTTTTAACATGGATGAAACCGGACTTTTTTTCAGATGTTTACCAAATAAGACTCTAACCTTTAAAGACGATAAATGCTTCGGAGGTAAACATAGTAAAGAACGAATAACTGTTGTCGTGTGTGCCAATATGTCCGGAAAAGAAAAAAATAAACTGTTGGTGATCGGAAAAAGCAAGCAACCAAGATGTTTTAAAGGAGTGACGTCTTTAGAAACCGACTACGAATACAATTAAAAGTCATGGATGACGAGTGAGATTTTTGAGAAATGGATAGTAAACTTTGACAAAAAACTGATAAGACAAAAAAGAAAAGTGGTTCTTTTTGTTGACAATTGTCCGGCACACCCTCCTTTTGTGGCAAAAAAGTTAACAAACATGAAGCTGGTTTTTTCCCTCCAAACACCACATCTAAACTACAACCTATGGACCAGGGAGTAATAAAAAATCTCAAAATGCTTTACCGAAAACAGATCCTCAAGAGGCTCATTTTTGCATTGGAAAACAACAAACCTATTGATGATGCGATTAATCTCAGACTGTGTATATCAGAGGTAGCAAAGGTGTGGTAAAATTATGTAGCAGAATCAACAATACAGAATTGTTTTATAAAAGCTGGCTTCTCTCAAAATACTGTTGTGGAAGAAGTTACTGCACTGCCACAACTTGAGGATTGTTGGAACCAGTTACAGTCAACTGGCGCAATAGATCAAGACATATCACTCGATGAATTTTTAAGCATCGACGAAGACGTTATTATTGCAGAATATCCAACGGACGATAACATTTTAAGTTCATTAAAAGATACTGAAGATTTAGGTGAAGACAATGAGGCAGAAGAAATTGAAGTTCCTAAACCTTCTAAGAAAGAAATGATGGCAGCATTTGAAACAATCCGTCGAGGTCTTCAATCAGAAGAATATGTGCCTGATGATATTTTCCAGTCGCTCAACAAATGTGAACACTTTTATGAGGAATCTGCATCAAATTTGGTTCAGAAAGACATTCGAAATTATTTTACGACCAATTAATAAAATACAGTATTACTCATTTAACACGTAAGTTCCTACTTTTTTAAATACAAACAATTTTTTAAAGTAAATAAATAAATACTGTACTGTACACTAAATACTTTTTATTAAATAAATACAGTAATTTTTATTAAATAAATGCTTATGGTTTTCATTTATTTATTACCAAAATGTCGTTTTAATAGTATGGAGGCCTATACATGATTTTTTAAACAAATTCCAGTGCTTTTCCTAACCTACGAATAATAATAAGAAACAGGTTTCTGTATATCAAAATTTCTATATATCGAATTTTTTCTTAGGAACCATCAAATTCGATACACGGAGGTCCTACTGTATTTCGGGGTATTCCTCTTGCTCTACTACCCATTGGTTTCTGGTATATGTTTCATAGGCTGTCCTTCCTCCATTCTCTCTGTGTCTAACCCACCTCAGCCTGTATATTTTGATTATGCCCTGACAATGTCTGGCTCTTTGTAAAGATGGTACAGTTCATAATTGTAGTGCCTGTGCCTGTGTATATTTTCTTGCACTCCTCTAAATACTGTTCTTAGAATCCATCTTTCAAAGCAACCTAGAAGTTTCCTGGTATTTTTTGTTATCGTCCAGGTTTCGATGAAAAATATATAACAAAAAACAAAATCATCAGTGATTTTTTTTTAGTTTTTAAGATGATATTGTTGTCTACTCTTTTTTTGTGTACTGCATATTGATATGTGATTGATGAAGCTATTTAAGACAGTGAAACAAGTCACACCGGTGGTGTTTTTCCTTGTATGTGTTTGTTTATTGGAGAATAGTGAATTTAGAAAGGCTGCTGGTTTTTGAGAAAGCAACAATATCAAATAAGAGAAAAGAGCATGAATAGCCATAACGTGCATAATCATAGCTATGTACTATACTTTATGGTATCAGAATGGTATATTGTACTTTTCCAAAATGCTTAATCTGGTTATAAATTATAAATATTTTATATAAACTTAATTTTATTAACACAAAATTGCTAAAATTTCAAAATGCATATTGTAATACGGTAACTCTTTTTAATGGGTCAGTCACTGGCATTTGCTTTCTTTTTCTTGTTTTATTGAATAGAGCCCAACACACTACATGATAGAAACATACTGTCTCAACATCAAATTGCTACAAACATCTTTTAGGCTATAGCGTTACAGTGGCTGGAAATACTGCAACACTATGGCCACACTTGTATTTTTCTCAAGTGCATTTTCTCACGCCACTGGAAATCTGCTACAACCACATGCCACATATACATGTTTTCTAGTTGGGTTTGCAATGTGTGAATTGGCAAAACATTTATATCTGCGTATGTTCTGTAATTATGAACTTCACTAAAAAAAAACTTGTTACCTCACACACATTAGCTGTTATTCGACATAACATTAACAACAGAGAAAATGTTGGACCTATATGATATTAAGAGCTAAGTCATTAAAGGAGAAATCTGAGCTCTTATGTGACAAACTAAAAGAAAATCCAGACAGTTTTTAAAGTAATAGAATGTCTTATAGTCATTCGAGATACTTTTATATATGGTTAAAGACGCCATCTCAAAAACAAACACACTGCTGAGGGAATGCATTAGTGCAGAAGACAGACTCGCAATTACAGTAAGAGAAGTTTTATTTTCTATATATTCATTTTAATTTGAACTGGTAGGAAATTAAGTCAAATTCATAACTGAATGGTTGAACAATCTGAATAGTATATGACACGATTTAAATTACAGTAGGCAAACTGAATATTACATCTGGATCGAGTTCCACAAGATCAAGTCCTTTAATTAGAACTCAGGATAACGGATAATTCTACTTTTTTTTTTAAGTTTTACTTACTGCATATAATTTCATTAATATGAAATCAGTCATAATGGGTCATATGCCGCATCAGTCATAAGAATGGGTCAAACCAAGCATGTTGTGTTGGTTATTATGACTGAAGAATTAATATTACATTGTGTGCAACAAGAAAATGGTGTGGCACAGGAGGACGGAATAGTTTAAAACATCAGGAGAGAACATGTTAATATGTACCATACTGTGTTGAAAAATGCGACATCTATTAATGGTTTGCTTGACACACTTTTTCAATTTTTTTAACAATTTTTGATTTGTCTTTTACCAACAGAATAAGTTTTTACATTCTGTAGGCATATTATGAATATAACACTATCAATACTTTGTTAGACAGACTAGAGCAACATGAAAAAGCAGAGGTCAAACCTTTTATTTAGAGCTCTGCCAAAAATAATTTAGTTGAATAGTTATAAGCTTAAAAATTATGCCAATAAGTACATAGTACTGTATACATCAGCCATAATAATGTACATATGCATGTACTCAGTCACTGCTTAATAAGACTTAGACAAAATGAAGTGAAATAATGTAAAAATAATTATGTAAACAAAAATATAAAATTTTAGGGCAATTGTACTGTTTCAGAACACAAACGCTTTACACTTTTATATAACACAAATATACAGAATTGTACTTATAAAGTAACTATAACACACAAAATACAGAACATGTTTATGAAGTAACTGTTTTAATTTATCCAGGCACAACACACAGTATTTTTCCTGCAAGTGTTCTCACACATTAACCATGAAAGCCATCCAACGAATGGACCTAAGCACAATTCTCTGTAAGTGACCTTGAAAACTCACATATGGCCCATTTTTTCACAATATAAATCTACATTAACAAATTGCACGTGTGGCTGTAGAATATAACCTTGATGGGGACCTTTTACATCCTTCTCCCTTAATCTTTCTTCTTTCCATACTTGTGATTTTTCAGTATTTGGTTAGATATTTGGGATCACTCACAGTCAGTGATCACCACTGATTGCAGGTGGCTTCCCATGGGTCCATGGGTCCAAGAACCCACCTCGATACACACTGCTTTTGAGCGCAGAGGGGGGTCTCCTTCCTTCGGTGACATCTGCACTGATGGTTGGGAAATGTGCGAATGGTAAAGGGTGTAAATCTGACTCCCAGAGTCACTGGGACAAACAAGTAACTTTCTGGGAGTTTGGACATGTGCACTGAGATTCCGCATCTTCTTTGATGCTCAGACGTGAGCATGCAATGTAATACTTTTCATTGTGTCTAGAATGTTGTATCATAAATAGGGTTCAGCTCTCCTTTATGTAATTGCAAGATAAGTAAACTACAAAATGTTACTCAGCCTATCATCTGTGGTATGACTCACTGATTTGTATAGCTTATGTGTTATTATTATTATTCTAGTAGTAAGATTGTCTTCATTAAGAAAGCATTAATATAGTTTGCGTTTTGTGAGGTGAATAGTGTCTTGTGCAATATAATAATGCACTGTTTGAAATTTTTTCATCATGGCAAGGAAATCCATAAATAGTTTCTGCTATGAGTGTGGTAAACTAACTTTCCAGTCTCACAGGTGTAATTTTATACCTCTAATTACAAAGTCTTATGAACTTTATTTTGGTTGTTAAGCAGATGATCTTGATCAGAGCTGGGCCCCTCATATTTGTTGTTTAACTTCTGTTCAGCTGGTTACAGTATGGGTAAGTAATGGTTTCTCGTCACATGCTCTATGTTACAACAGTGGTTTGGATGGAACCAGGAAATACGCGTTTGACTTATTTATGTTTTACAAACATAACAAGAATCACATCTAGATCCAAACACTTCGTAAAATACCCTAATTTGCCTTCTGCAATGAGACCTGTTCTCACAGTGAGAATTTTTCCATTCCACTACACAGAATATGTAACACTGACTGAAGATGACTTAGATACCAACCAACAAAACAAAATGAAAACCTAAAGAGTTAGCTTAAAGGCAGTGCTTCTTCATAACAGAAATAAATTGCCATTGGTACCATTAGCCCATAAACTAAAATAAAAGAGTCATATGAAAGTATTTTAAAAAATATTCAATATAATAAATATGCTTGGAATATATATGATGATTTTAGTCATTGGTCTTTTACTTGGTGTACAACTTGGTTACACTAAATTTTCTTTTCCATGTGAACTGGACAGTAGGGATTGAAAAAGTGTCTATATAAGAAATGACTAGCCAAAATGTAACTCACTAATTACAAGGAAGAAAAAAGATTGTAAATCTTCCACTAGTCAAGTCAGAAAAAAATATGCCTGCTTAAATTACACACCAAACTAGGACTTAATAAAAAACTTTGTACGGAAATGGACTGAAACAGTCTTGGATATATGCATTTAAAGGAAAAATTTTCTAGAATAAATGTTGCTACAATTAAAGAAGGAATATTTGTAGGTTCACAAATATTAAGAGAGCTGCTGCCAGATGTAAAATCTAAAGAGCAGTTAAACAAAGTGAAAAAAGAGCATTGAACTCTGTTGTAGTTGTTACCAGGATTTTTTCTGGGGAATGCTAAGGCATAAAATTATCATGGCTTGGTGAGGCGTCTGCTAGATTCATTTAAAGCTATGGGCTGTAATAAGTCTCCTAACCTGTTCATTAGGGGGTTAAATCAAGAGTGGATGCATCTGTAGGAGCAAGTTTTTTGTCTCAAATGATACAATAGTACACAATTTTCTTGATTACATTGATCATAAAGAGGTTCAACAAAACTTACGTAGAACATAGTTTAAAATTTACACATAAAACTCAGAACTAAAACAAACGTATCATTATTTATTTTCTCCTACAGTGGTAAAAAACGTACATTATGTTATTGCTCCGGGAGATGACAGGGAGCAAAAACGTGTATATACGGAACTACCACTGAACATGTTAAAATACATCTCTTGGATCTCATTTGGATTTCTTCCTACAAAATTTGGTATAGTCAGCAATGAACATGGCGAGAGAATTCATAAAGATATAACAAGCATGGAACAGCAATGTAAGGTCAAATGGATTCCCAGTATGCTTGGTGACTACTGCTAGACACTAAAAAGTGACATTTCATCAGCAAAATATGCAAGCAAGTCTTCAGCTGTCAGTTTTTCAGTAACAAACAAACCATTTTTTTTTTTAATGGATGAAAATATAGGTCACATTTACATTTTATCCAGCCATCTGTTTAAAAAAAAGTTAATTTAATTTAAAAACAAATAAATAAACTGATAGGGAAAAACTGAGTGCACATTTGAACTCAACATTTAAAAACATTACTAGATCCATATATATTTTCCTTGTGTGACAAAATGTTTTTTACTTTTGTTAAACAGCACATCTTGAATGTTTACTCACTAACTGTGTGCATTTTTCCTGACCACAGTATGAGATGTCACTTCCTAAATTCTCAGTACTTTTTACCACTTCCTTTAATATTTAATATTCTATTACTTTATATATATATGTTTTCACTGTTTTGTAAGAGGCAATAATTCATTATTGCCTAATGAATCTACCTAATTAATTATTTGTGCAATACTAATTCAAGTGTAAAGAGATTCAAGTACATAAGCATGTGCGTGCGTGCGCGTGCGCACACACACGTGCATGTATGTGCACACTATCCAGTAAAATGCATTCAGACTCAATAATTCCAATTTGGGGGGGAAAGTTGCTAAATCTAGGGGATATGAAGACTAGTGAGGATTATTTGGGGATTAGGGGATTGTTTGACAAGATTAGGAAATATTTGGGATTAGTTACTCTTGTGGGGCCAGTTCAGGCAATTTAGGAGAAAATCTGAGCGATTTTTTTTTTAATATACCAGACTTAAATGAAATTAGTTACAAACATTATGGCCTGCATTACTATAGATATTTCTACAATCATAATTTGACCACTAATGTGCTATGAAACATCACTGCATACTAGTTTAAAAAACTGATGATTGTTTTTGTACACCGAGTTTTTGCAAAGTTACCAAACACTTACACCCACTTAAATAGTATTATATACAGTGAACAAGCGTGGGTAATTGATTGCTGTTTCACTCACACACATCCATGATTAACGTATACACTAGGAATCCTTGTGTTGCAAAATAAATACCAATTTTATTAACCTCTTGTGAAGCAATTATTGTAGAGAATTTTTTTTGGAGTAAACGGCACTGTTGCAGGCGTCAACTGTCAAGAGTGATGCATGTTATAGCCAAACGGCCGCCGTTAGACAATGACACGTGCGCCGACGAAAGGGGCTCTGTTAAGAAAGACAATGCCTCAGCACAGCAGATGTTAGACGCAAGTATTTGTCCACCCACACGTGGGAGTTAGCGACTGCACATGGATGGGACATATTCCACAAAGGCAATATACGAACGGATGCAATTAGGAACAAAAGACCATGCACAGCCACACAGCGGGTAACTTGTTTAGTGGCATAAAGTACGGAGCATCTAGGAGAGCTGCAGAGCAGATGTTCATTCCTGGAAGATGACCACCACCAGCGTGTGAACATAACGAGGGAAGTCGAGGACAATACGGCGATTCGACACACCCGCGTTAGGGAACACACATGTGCTGGACGGAAATTGCTTGGGAAGGACAAGAAGGAAACGTAAGACAATCGAGTGACAGACAGCCATGTAATTATGTCCGTCGTCGTATGTGGAGGTGGTGCAAACAGCAAGACTTTTAGAGAGGGGTCTAGATTGACCTATCAGGAACAAGGAGTTCGGTAAAGGCGGGTGTTAAGAAGACATCACCATGGAGACGAGGGTGAAGAGCAAATGGGAAGTAGACCAGGGACCCCAGCCCGAGTATCTATGAGGAGTCTTCGCAGAATCGGAGGCGAGAAGCCAATCATTACGGAGATGGTAGTAATGGTATGCGATCCGTGGAGAGGGTCGTGTTGCTGAAGTAATAAAATTAGGGGTTCGCAGAGAACGAGAGGTCAGTCGATTTTCAATTTTCAAACGGTCAATTTGAGTTGTCTTATTTTAATTTTCGTCAGTCTATTTTAAATCTTAAGTCAGTCTTATTTCGAATTTCAGTTCAGTTTACGGCCAGTCAGAGTCTTTCAGAAGGACTGTTGTAAAGTGTATTCATACAAGCAGATAGATCGTTCGGGAGTGATTCAGAAACTATGTAAAACTGTAGTACGCCGAAATTAAGTAGTGGAATGATGAAGCAGTAAATTAACTGTAGAACTTACCCGTGCGTAAAGAAAATTCATTAGATCGTGGGAGCTGAATATTACGACAATGTCGAGTTAACTTCAATCACTTTGTTATATATATCCAATCTTATTAATCGAACGCGTGTGATTAAGTATTGACAATATATCACTTTACCGTGGCGTATGTGACATGGGACAAATATAGTGAAATTACGCCACGAATTAACTTACTGAGGTGCAAAAATAAACCATTTATATTCGCATAATAAAATGCATCATAAATGGCACAATCGTTCTAATTGAACACGGCATAAACTATTAACGCATGTACACCGAAAGTGACAGAAAAACCCGTACGCGAAAGTGTCCTAAGACAATTAAGTAATATTCGAATGATCGCAGTTACTCATTTCCGTTAATGAGCGTATCCGAATCAAATGTGGAACAAATAGTGCTGTCGACAGAGTGTAAAGTGAAGTGGAATTGGAGTGTCACAATTCAATGACGTGGAGCGGATTAATCTTCTTATCTACGGCCAGGACCTTGCCGCAGAATGAGGAACTACCCAGCTAGTCACCGCTGAATTGGATACATACGCCAAGTAAATTATTATTATTCACGTACTATTAGATTAGGTAGCCACTGTCCTGCCACTCAAAAAGAACTCGCCACTGAGTAGACTAAACATTTATTTTATTGCTCTGAGTAAAGCCAAATGAGAATATGAATCTATAGAGTAGGGTATATTGAAATTTGTAAAGTAATTAATTAACATTTATTGATTTGTAGGTGAGAATTCAGAGATGTTAGAGACAATATAGCAACATTGTGTATCTTAATGTATAGTATAGTAATGCTAACTTTATCTTCAGAATTTAAAATGACTTTGAATATATAAAATAAATTAGCATTGTTCACAAACGTTTATAGTGTCTGAGTCATATTATTGATATTGACCTAGTTAATTCACATTTAATTAAATAATGCATAATTAACCGATGCAACCATACCAGTATAGTTGGCGCTCAAATCAAAGGGCGTGATAAAGTAGAAAACCAACGATAAGGGTATGTAAATCACACTTACATACTAACTTTACTATTAGTTCATAAATGTATTTAAGACTACAAGGAATAATACACGTAAGCATAGACATATTTACATATTAACGCATTCACACATGACACAACCAACACGTGGCAAATGAAAATGCCATACGTATGATCAAAACACCTGTTTACATATGGTGCTCCAGAACGCGGGACTTATTTAAATTCAATGATATCCAAGTGTATCATTATATATGGTATGCCCAACCTGGAGCAGTAAGCACGATCAGTAATGAAAACACACAGCATGGAAAGCTCCTAAGAATGGAACACTATTAACTATCATTTCTTACATGGTTTTATATGTCAATTAGGCAATGCAAACATAACATTGTAACAACACGCCAATGTGTAGTTAGAATCAAATGAATTAAGTGAGTAGTAGACATAACTTATTATATTAGACATAAAACAATTAGTTTATACACGTAATGAAGTTTCTATGAACAGATATATATATCATCAATAGTAAACACTTTATTAAAACTGATAAAGAATTGTCAATCATTGTAATCAAGATAATTTAATTAATTGAATAATTAAATTATGCAATCACAAAATTTGCATAAACATAATAACATTGTATATGGCTACCCAACGCGGGGCAACAAGCAAGATTTAGTGGAAGAATCAACAGTCGTATATGACCTCCCAAACTTGGGGTTAGTTACACTTTAATTACGACCTAATTAAAAGGATAATTAATTAATTTATGCAAATAAGTTTGCAAAAAATAACATTGTACTCTTAAGGTGGAGTTTCTATGTTTCTGTAGAGCAATGTTGGAAGCAGAAAAATTGGAAACATATGTCATGACTTAAAACAGCCACTCTGAAAACACAGTATACGAGGGGGTACCCAAAAATAACCGGAATAGCGCTGCGACTGGCGGAGCTTACATAGTACGCATTTCTCCCACTAGGCGAGTGTAGCGCAACTCGTTCTGAGTTCAGTGCCGTCATTGTTGTCGCCTGATAAGGTTATGTCCGGTCACAGTAATTCGCAATTGTCCGGTAGCAGTTTCGCTTGCTCCTCGTTTTTTGTCATGGCGGATTTAAGTGAACAGCGCGCTGCTGTGAAATTTTGTTTCCTGCTTGGGAAAAACGCCGCAGAAACTGTTGTGATGTTGAAAACAGCTTACAAGGATAGTGCTATGGGAAAAACTCAAGTGTACCAATGGTTTTCTTGTTTCAAAGAAGGTGAAATGTCAATTGATGACAAACCTCGTTCTGGACGTCCGTCAACTTCCAGAATTGACGAAAATGTTAAAAAAGTTCATGCAATCATGCTTGAAGACCGACGACGGACCATTGAAGAGATTAGCAAGTTATCTGGAATAACTTGGAGCTCGGTTCAGCGAATTTTGTCAGAAGATTTGGGGATGAGAAGGGTCACTGCAAAATTTGTGCCTCAGGTCCTGACTGAACAGCAAAAAGAGAATCGAGTTGAAACATGCCATGCATTGAAAGACCAGCTCCGAACCAACCCAGATTTTTTCTCCAAGGTCATTACTGGTGACGAGTCATGGTGCTATGGTTATGACCCCGAAACTAAACAACAGTCAAGCCAGTGGAAAACTTCATTGTCGCCTCACCCAAAAAAAGCTCGTCACGTGAAATCAAACATCAAGACGATGCTCATTTGTTTTTTCGATGTGAGAGGGGTAGTGCATTCTGAATTCGTCCCACCAGGTCAGACTGTTAATTAGGCTTTCTATTTGGAGGTTTTAAAAAGATTGCGTAACAATGTGCGACAAAAAAGGCCCGATTTGTGGCAGACGAGGGACTGGTTTTTCCACCATGACAATGCACCTGCTCACGCAGCCATTTCATTGCGCCAGTTTTTAGCAAAAAACAACATGACTCCCTTGCCCCACGCCACTTACTCACCTGACCTCGCTCTGTGCGATTTCTTCTTGTTTCCGTGAATGAAGAGGGACATGAAAGGACAACGTTTTGACGACATGGAAGCGGTAAAGAAAAAAACGAGGCAGGAGCTGTCAGCCATCACAACAGACGAGTTTGAAAAATGTTTCCAGGAATGGGATCGCAGATTGGACAAATGCATTAAGTGTAATGGAGAGTACTTTGAAGGTGATAAGGTTGTTTTGTAAAAAAAAATAAATACATAGCTTTAAAAAAAAAATCCGGTTATTTTTGGGTACCCCCTCGTATACACAATACTGATCAAAACATTAAAATAACTAAAATAACTAGGAATGTTTTCTGCCAAGTCTCTTCTGTCCAACTACGAAACTTATATAAATGCAGATGGAAATAAACCTCACAAGGATCTCTAACCACTTGAACAAGGGCTTAAACACATGGTCACATAATCTCGAGTATCAACATTATCGAATCATCCAGTTTTCACTGATTCTCCCCCACATATCTATGAATGCATTCTGTTGAAGCATCATTACCTTGTACTAAGTTACATTATAAAATATATTTTAAAAAGTCAATATGGTACAAAAAGGATACATATGTGACATGTTCTCCAACATTTAATTTTGCATGTACCAGTGTGGTAATCTCAGAGTTCGCCATGTTCCTCCGCAGTGATCTACGAACTCTGAAAACACATAATAAGAAACACATTATTTTTACACAATAAGAATGTGTTTATTATACGACTATGTGAGTTGATTATGTGCATTTAATATTTAACCACAAGTACTGCTTCCAAATACAGCACAAAATACAACTTTAAGGGAGTAGTGCATTCAACCCAAACGTTTTACACATTTTACAGAACAAGTTTTATTACTACAAACTTGAAACTGCAAAAGAAATTGAAGATTGTTATAATCATATGATGTTTGTTTACATATGTCTATCTGTTTACCTTAGCAATCAGTTTGTTATAGATAAATTTATACTATTACAAAGGGTTATGCATAATCAGGGTTAGTTTGTACTTCCACTCCAAAGTTTAGTTTCCATTAAAAAAAAAAAATTACGACTTCAAACTTTAAATGTTAATGAAGTTTACCTCAAAATACTATTAATTTTTACTTGCTATTCATTTTAAATTAAAAATAAATATTAAAGTTACATTAAATCGTACAAAAATTTCAAAGTTTTTTTAAGTGTGTGTGCGCGCACGTGCGCACACACACACAGCATTACTGTATTTAACAATATAATATGTTTTATTTCATAATAATTTAAAAATTAATCAACAGATTCTGTTTTATTTTTAATATTGAATTACAAGAAATTCTTTTTACAAGAATATATTTTTATTTACATAATTATTATAACATAATACACTATAATGTTAAATATAATTATAAAAGATTTGTAGAACCTTAAAACTAACTTAAGTAGTGTACTGTTCAGTACCTGATATATCCACATCAGCTAGTAATATTTAAAAATTTATATCAACTGATGTCTAGACCTTTATGCCATTCGTTAATATAGCAATAACATTAAACAAAACAATCTCACACACAAAAGTAAGAAACAGAGACCGAAGATTTCTAAACTGTGGGGAATCGAAAGTGTGGAAGCGTTACATTTTTCGATGACGTTATATTTTTGTGGAATGATCCCCAGCCTAAAAACATTATCATGTTAACATTTCTAAAACCTCGACCTTATTTCTTACATTTGATAATAATATATAAACTATAACAATCTATAAAGCACCATGTTATGACTTTATTTTGTATTTTCAGATGAAGTATGGTACACTTTACACAGCACCCAAAGTACAATGGCAGCAAACCAACTAAAATGTATACAACTGCTTACAGGTAAATTATCACATAATTTCTCACATACCCTAGATTGCTCAGTTCCAATAATGAGAAACTGTTATTCTCAGAGTTGGTTCAACAGCATCAAGTTGTACCAAAATAAATTGACGACCACTATCATTCAGGCGTATTTAAAATTAAATTTAATGGTGATTTAAATTGCACATTTTAAAATTAAAGTGACTTATTTAAATCAGATTATGGTCCAGAAGAAGGACCATGACTTTGCAGGCAGTGAATCAGCTTCCAACATCACCCACCTTAATTGATTCCCTTGGCTTAGCCAAAAATATAATCTGGCTTTTGATTCAGATTATGTCTGAAAGGGGATGGTTGTCTCCCATACCAGGTGATACTGAACCAGCAAGTGGTTCCCTGCCTAGTAGTATCTCCTTAGTTAGCCACTTCGAACTGGAATAGGCCCATATAACCCACAACTACATGCAGTATCCCACAGAATATGCAGTGAAGTTGGCTAACGCTTAAAGTACGCATGGTAACAAGAAATCAGGTCTAAAAATAATCTATTAATGACAATAAGATATTTCTTAGAAACACAGTTTTTATAAAAAAGATGTTATATTAGTTTCATTAATATATAATATACTGTAATAACAATTATAACAAGTTCTTTTTACTTTTATAAAAAAAAATATACTCTTTTTGACCAGAATTCTTACTGATATAACAAACTTTCAGTTGGACATGGGAAAAAAGAACTGTAAACATGGACATATGGAGTAGTTTATTTTGTTATATTAAGGCTTTAACGGGAATATAATTAGTGTAGTTTTCTTACATGGAAAGAGTTAGACAAATGTGTGAACGTGGGATAAGGGGGTGGAAAATATTAACAGACAGAACTCATTACTTATTTAATAATTAATAGTTACGGTACATACATTAGAATAGGGTTTGTGTTCTCTATCCAAAGAGTTCCTGTGATCTGACTTTTCACAAGAGATACAGTGGTTAGATATGGTGTGGTACAGAGGGAAATAACTTATGAATTAGAATTATTAGACTAGGAACAGTAAATATGTTAAGTAGGCTCTACAGTTGAAACAGCTTGTCAGTACAGTCTACAAAAGCAGGTTTAACTTTAACTGAGGTACAGCACTCACAGTTATAGAGGTTCAAGACTGGTTGGGGTAGGCCTATTTTAATTTTTGTGTTCTATTTCTTTTTTATTTTGTCTCGCATTCTCTTGTTCATTTGTACTAGATGTAAAATAATAAAGCTAAACAAATATTAAAGAGAAGTAAGAGTGAAAATGGAAGATAAAGAATGGAAAAAGAAATACAGACAATGGAACTGGTGATGAGTCCAAAAGGATGGAAACAACTAGTTGGTTTAGAAGTAGCAAGAAAATGGCAGTGGCCAACAAGAAAAGATAGGGATGAACAAGTAAATGGGCAAATAAAGGAAAAAACAAGAATTTAAAGAGCTCAGAAAAATTATGAGTAAAATTAGATAATTACAGGAGACTTCGAAGAAACAAGATAGAAGCTAAAATATATAGAAAATAAACGAGAACATTATGTAAGGGAAACAAAAAAGAATAAGATAATATTAAAATGTTTTAAACCAGATAACCTACAAACAAACAAGACATTTCTGAGGCATTACTGGCTCTCTCCATGAGAATTTGTGAGTGACAACAAATATGATAACAGAAATAAAAAGAATAAATCATAATATGTGTGTATTAAATAGCTGGGAGGAAAAGTTGGAAGTAATGGAAAATAAGTGGAAGCTAAGGGACTGAAAAGATAGCAGAGTAGTCATAGACCATGACCTAACAAGAATTAAACAATACGTACAGAAACAGATAAATATTTAGCATGACAGGGAAAAATGAAGGAAAGGGGGTGAATGTGGAATTAACTAAATTATGGATTAAAAGAGATGAGTGGATACTCAACAGAAAGAGTCTAATAGTTCCAAAATGGACTGGGGACAATGGTACCAGCCAATTCAAACACAAAAGGGAAGAACTGACGCAAAAAAGTAAAAGAATGCATATAGGGCAGAAAACAAAAGAAAAATTGACTGTATAAAGAAGCTATGGAGGCAGGACCAAAGAACAGAAGACAGGTGTTGAAAATGGGGGCATGGAACACTGAGAGAAAAGAGCTAGGCCTATAGTATGTATTTAAGGAAATAAAGCTAGAAAAATTAACTATAACAGAGACGACAAAACTGGAGTAGGGGATACTGAAACTTACTAGAAAGCATGTAATAATATATAGTGAAGTAACAGCAGACAAGAGAGTGGAAGCAGGAGTTGAATATGTAACACACAAGAAATTGGAGAATCACATATTCAACTGGAATCAATTATCAGAGCAGCCATATCGAGAAGAGAAAAGAATAAGAATGTCAGAACAATTGTTAAAGTATAGGGCAAATGAAGATGACAACCCAGAAAATACAGATCAATTTTGGGAGGATTTAAGAAAAGCAACCAAAGCAACTCAAGAAAGAATATATCTAGCAAGTGATTTTAACATAGGAGTGGATGTAAAGGATGAATTATTATACAAGGTGATAGGAGAATAAATAACCACTTTTACATAATATAAAACATAAAACATTTTACTAACTAACTTAGAGACTGGTTTTTTCAAATTACAAACACATAAATATAATTTCCTGACACTAAGTTCAAGCCATATATTTTGTCACTTAAAAAAAAAACTTTCAGTTCTCACTCACATTTTATTTCCATACAATAACATTTTAATTCTTATTTAATTTTAAAAAGTAACATTTGCAATATTGTAAGTTATATCGGCATTACTGTCATGAGATATGTCAGCACTTATACAAAATCTTTCAAAAATCCAGGTCTAGTTAACAGACAAGTACCAATAATTATTTTAGTTACCTTTGGCTACTCAAAATTCAACTTTAAAAATGTTCTTTTACATGTTTCACATATCTATGAAGACAACGACAATGAAATATCCAAATCTTTCATAATGTTATTACAAAAAAGATTAAAAAAAAACCTCGAAACCACTAACTAACCAATAAGTAATTTATCCACGTATCAATGACATGTCTAGGAAAGCTTATTTATTACCTTACTTTTAAGATCTGATCTTGTGGGTTTTTTAAATACATCACAGGCATCAATGACTAAATAATACCATTTAATAATTTTTGTCCAACTATTATCTGTACTGTCACAGATAATACAATAGTGTATCAGTGTTCTGACAGGACACTATTATTAGTAATGTATCATACATTATGCAGCAAAAGTTTGTTGTTAGGCTAACATTTGTCCTAATAACAAACTTCAACTTCCACACTCACCATATCTGGAAACACATGTGTGTGAATGTGGGGGGGGGGGCGAAATACACTACTTCTGATCAACAACTTTTAAATTTAAATAATTAAACATATTAACTTAAAAAGGTAAACTAGTGAATAAACAAAATATTATAAACCATAAACTTGTTCCAAGTTGTACAATTGGGTTTTTCTAAAACAGTTTTTCATAACCACGAGTTTTAAAAATGACAGAACTCAAAACTTGCAAGTAAAACAGAAGGAAAAATGAAGTACACTCTTTTTGTATAAGTCAAAGACATGTCTTAATACTTGCACATCAATTCAGATTTTTAAAATTTAATCTGAATGACTTATTTCTGCATTTATCAAAAAAGGTTTCGATCATATTTACGCTTATTCAAAGAATATAAATATCTAATCTCACCCTTTTTAAGAGAATACTTACAAAATGACACTGGCCTAACAGCGAATACATTAGTCACAATACATATTTCAGTCGTGTATTAAATATAAATCTTCTTCATTTGTAACCACAATACAACTTCTTTTTTTTTTTAATTTCTGAATACGTAATTTCACGAATGTAGTTTACATTTTCTCTACATTAATTAACACACCAGAACCACAAAAACACCTCTGACCTCAGACAACAGCTGAAGATGTTGACGCTTTTCACCAAGGTCATTCCAAAAACATTCGTTACGTTGAAAGTTAACGTCTTTTACAAAAATATTGTTTACATGTGATCAAATGACTATATACTACATTTGGGTATATATAGCCTACTATAAATTCTCCAGAAATTATAAAATGACAATGTTAATACAGTTTGTTCTAACTTTATCGTTAAATTTCATTCCTTTACATTACTGATTAGATAAAAGTGGTTTGAAGTATATGTTAAGGTAGAGCTCTATAGTTAAGGTATAGAAATAGAAACAAACACCATATGATAAATGGCGGGAATTGTCTTGTGTTTACGTTGTAAACGACGGTTGCAGGATGTTTATACGTTTTGGTAAATATCGAAAAGCTGTTTTTTCTGTATTTTACACTTTTTACTTCGGGTAGAGTAATATTTAAAGTATTTCAATTGTGTATTTCAAGTGGTGGTGACGTTTATCGATTAACTACGCATATTACAATTAAAATAAAAGGGAGTAGAAACACATTAAGTTCTGTGTGTCATCTTGAACGTTTACGATATATGATTTTTTTATTATTCTTGCTTTAAATAATAAAGATTCTTAGCTGTAACCTGCTTCAGACTTGAAAGCAAATTTTGAGGTTATCGATATAATTAGAAGCCGGTGAACTGTTGTTTCATTTTGGCAGTTACTAATCGAAAATTAAATTTGACGAAAACAGTGAAAAAAGGATTTCACTATTTACTAGCAACTTCTATAGAACAAGAAATTAAATTTACACAGTTAGCTTTATGACAGGCCTGAAATTTTTTGAAGTATGGCAGCATTTTCTAATTACAGAAATAAAACTGTATGCTATTACAACCATATGCTACAAAACTCAATAAAATACCACTAAATAAACAAGATTATAAAGAAGAACTTAACACCATAAAATACATAGCACTATAAAACGGGTACAACCCGGATTTAATAAACAAATTACATACACAAATCCTAAACAAAAACAACAAACCGCAAAATAAAAAATATCGGTATGGAGAACCATACATGACTTCCATGTTCTAAGATTTATATAAATATCACTATTACATTAACGAGTCGGAACACTAGGTTTTTTATAAGTAAAAGCATAAAGTTTTACCTTACAGCCTGAACCGGTTTTCTCCTTTAAAAGGCTTCTTCAGAGGCTGCCGTTGGTAGCGCTGGGCGTCTTGTTTGTGTGACGGAATCGAATTTTGAAAGATCGATGCTGTGTGTGTGGGATGAGATATGTTCGAATAATGCGTCCAATTTGAATTGTGTCTGTTCGTTTAGGATGTCGTTTTTATTTGTTTTTGTGTGTTTGTATATTTCCAATTGTTCTAGAGTGTCTAGTTTTTGGCCTTTTGTGCGTACGTGTAGAATGTTCATGTTCATTCACAAAAGGCCGAAAACTAGACACTCTAGAACAATTGGAAATATACAAACACACAAAAACGACATCCTAAACGAACAGACACAATTCAAATCGCACGCATTATTCGAACATATCTCACCCCACACACACAGCAGCGATCTTTCGAAATTCGATTCCGTCACCCACAACAAGACGGACAGCGCTACCAGCGGCAGCCTCTGAAGAAGCCTTTTAAAGAGAAAACTGGTTCAGGCTGTAAGGTAAATCTATGCTTTTACTTATAAAAAACCTAGTGTTCCGAGTCGTTAATGTAATAGTGATATTTAGTTAAGTAACGGACACGTCATGGACAACGAAATCCAAGAAGATTTATATTTTAAATCATTTACGAAATGGAATGTTTCCATAGAAACTACTTCTTTCCACTTATTGCTTCAGACTTAACCACAGTACTGTGGTCACTAACGTATACCACCACACGTTATCGCACTCGATTTTCACTGATGATGGCAGTTGACGGCATTGCCGAAACGTCTGGTTTTGTAGAAAACATTGGACTACGGCCAAACATCCCGGGAAGGAATTTTAACAAAAACTACTTCTTTGTTGCCGATAACGTTGTACACATATATATAAAAAATATGCATAAAATCAATGGCTTGTATAAGTTAATGTTTGATCTCCATTAAGTAGTGCTCAAGTTTCCAAAGTTTTAATATTATGATGTCCGTAATTAAAACATCAGAGCAGGTTTAGTGTGTATGAGAGTACACCGTGGACAAAAATTTTCAACATTTTCTATTGAGCGTTGCTTAGAGTAAAGCTGCGAATCTACAGTGTACGTTTCACAGAACAAACACGCGGAAAAGAAGGAGCGCTCCGAAGTCACTCTTGGACCCTCAGCATCTTGCAGAGTGTTCATTCCCTAAAGACGAAAAGTCTGTCTATGAATCGTTCCTCTGTAAACACGTGCAGTTACACTGCCCAGCGATCCACAGGAAGCAAATCGCTATCCACGCTGGACACTTTTTCGGCTTGCACGCGTTATGTTGGTATGGGTTTCGGCACTTTCCATTTAAAAAGCGTGCATAGTAAGAAAATAAACATGAGTGAGGCCAGAAATAACGTGAATTTTGTGTGTGTGTATGTGTGTGTGTGTGTGTGTTCCCTGCCTTTTTATTGCGGTAGTCATAATAATAAAATGGAAACGTAAACATTACATAAATGAGATATGCTTGCCTGCCACGAACGATATATTTTCTCTCGTACATGATTTACATTAAAATGAAAAAATTATAATTTTATTGCCTGGCAACAAAATTATTTTATTTTTAACAATTACCATTGTTTGAAAAAGTTTAAATGAATTTTCAAGTACTTTACTGTTGTTAAAACGTAAAAGGTTGCAGGTAAACTACCCCTTCCCCTTAACTGATCTTCACCAAAATCAAAAGGCCTTGAGATCACTACAAATCAGGGATGTATGCAAAAAATTATTTGATTCTGTTTGAATATGCGGCAGTTACCATTCGTCATAGAAAAAATTACCCTTGTTAAAACATAAAATGTTGCAGGTAAACAACCCTATTCCCTTAACCGATCTTCACCAAAACCAAAAGGTCTTGAGAACTCTACAATTCAGGGCTGTATGCGAAACATTATTTGATTCTGTTTGAATTTGCGGCTGTTATCGTTTGCAAAAAAAAAAAATTCCCTGATAAAAAAAACTTTGCAGGTAAACTACCCCTTTCCCTCAACTGATCTTCACCAAAAACAATAGGTCGTGAGTACTCTTCAAATCAGGGCTGTACGCAAAAAATTATTTGATTCTGTTTGAATTTGCGGCAGTTATCGTTTGCCATAGAAAAAAAATCTACACACAGACAGACAGACAGACACACAGACACTTTTCGAAAAACGACTTTTTCATGTTTTGAGTGTAGTACAATCAGAATCTGCAATAATCTCGAACACGATTTTTTTTTGCCATCACCATACTTTCATTTCCTTAAGGAACATGGAAGTAACAACACACAACAATATAAATACATCACACTCATTTACTACAACTCAAACACACACAAAATTGCCAACACATTCAGAAAATACAACTACAAAATAGCATACAGAACCAACAACACCATCAAAAGACACATCAACAACACAAACAAAGACAATGACATATACAACAAAACAGGCATAGCCTATATAAATTAAAATGCAACGATTGTCCTAAGTTCTACATAGGCCAGACAGGAAGATCTTTTTCCTCCAGATTTTCTGAACACACAAAAACACTAACCAATAATAACATACAATCCAATTTTGCCCCACACATACAGACAGAAAACCACAGTTACACAAACATAAAAAACAACCTTGAAATATTACACTACCTACCCAAAAGTCGAAACTTAACTCCACAGAACAATTCGAAATATACAAACACAACCAAACAACATACTCAATGACCATTTACAATTTAAATCATACACACTATTCGACACAGTAATTAACAACACATACAACAATTCAAAATCCCGTGCCAATCCCCTTCCACCTCCACCCCACACACATCCTGTTAACTAAAAACCGTTACAAATTACCGACAGCTTCGCACATTCAGTATACAAACCTCACTGAAGAAGGAGAACAACACTCCGAAATGTCGTATGAGGGAATACAACAAAGTAAGTTCACAAGAGAAAGTACCATCAGTAGTAATAATTATAAAGTGCTGTGAACAAAGTAGTGATGAACATTCAAAATAGTAGAAATAAAACCCTTTTTGAAACTCTGTGGTAATGTGTCAGCATTTTGTTCACAGCCCAAAGTAATGGTTTGTTTATGAGAGAGCCGAACCAGATGTATTCAGGGGTAGTGTTAAACTGATTCGACCTTGAATCAATCAGTTTTCAATGTGAACTGCGAATCATTGTTTTCAGTGTGGTAGAGGAATCAATAAACCGATTTTAGCAGCGTGTATTGTCACAATGTTTTAGACAACATTTGGGTAAATAGGTCAGTGAAAGATTATACATCACTGATTTGTATAGGATCACCAAGTTCTATGTATTGGACTTACATGGGAAGGAAAAGGATTTTTAGTCTTAATAAAGAAAATAACTAGGCATAAGATACTTTAAAAAAGGAAAGGATCAGTTGTATTTGTTCTTTGTAGTCCACAGCATTGTCTATTCTGCTGACATCTGGCAGCCATCGAGTGATTGCAGAATATTACAGTGTGGATAACCAAATTCAAGAATGTAAATTCTGGCATATCATCACCAATTGTGACAAGTTACGCTCCAAACAATACATTTTTGAGTTATTGGAAGGATCCCTGAAAACTTGTTCTTAATGGATATTCAGTTAAAATGACTAATAAAACAGGTAATATTGTTAATATCAGGTAAAAATGATTAACTTGTTTATAAGCCCACTCATATTATCGAAAGGAAGCCTACATCTGTTGCTGATTGACACCATAAAATTTGAAAAGAATAGTTTTCTTGACTGGACTTGGAAAGTTTTTGTTTTTTATGGCCTTCTTACTACAGTGTAATATAAATAAGTTTGTATTTGTACTCATATTCCATATGTAAATAATTTCATATCACACCTTATAATAGACGTTATGTTTAATGTATTGTTAAATTGTAACCTTAAGTCCAATGTTTAATTTGAATAGTAATAACACCAGTAAACACGTCTTTTGACATGATATAATGAAGTGTTCTTTATATAATTTTTTATGGTAAATTAGAAAATCTTACCAGAATTTCTCTGCCACAGTTCACACAACAATTATTTTCATTCTAGGTTTGCAAATTGTAGGTACAGTGTGCGAGTATTAATACTAATTAGTGTAATATTATAAGCAAAATAATATTTTTAATTTAATTTTTAAAAGGGTTGGACATTACCAAATAAAACAGATACTATGTAAAAGTTTATCAAGCACTTAAATTATTGTATGACTTATCCACTGACATGTATGCTGTGGTTTAAGCAATTACAGTACAATATCACTAAAACGAACAGCATCAGGAAAGGGAAAACTGTCGACTGTTCAGAATTTTTTGTTTTCTGGAAAGCACTGTCACTGGGTGGGTGGAGGGGTTCTGGAATACAAGTAAAATGAAATTTTCTAATTTACATGTTAAGTTGGTAATCATTAAATATGTTCAGTATTATGTTATTATTTATATTATTATGAATATTTATTAATGATTATATTATATTTACTAACGTATACAATAATTGCAAAATTTAAATATGGGGCTAAACTTTATTACAGATGTTAAATGCATAAATATCACTTACATCCACTTTAAGTAAATTAGGTTATACTGTCATTTTTAAAACAAATAACCGTCTACGGAACTTGGTTCGCCCAGTCGTTCAGACAAACATTGAATCCAAAACCGGTATTTATAAGCTTATATGTGACGATTGTGACCGATTTTATATCAGCCAAACGGGTAGACCGTTCATCAAAAGATTCCGCGAACACACACCACAAAGCCATTTTAACAGGGGTGATTTTTCCATAGATAATATTAAATCTAACTTTACAAGGCATCTGATTTCGTGTAATCATTCTTATACAAATTTCAACAATAACTTCATACCCCTACATTATTGTGCTAAAGGCCGTTATATGGATGCACTCGAAGAATTCGAGATATATAGAGGTCATAATAACCCTGGTGTGTGTGACGACATACTTAATGATAAACTTAACTTCAGGTCCAACCAACTGTATGATACCGTGCTGCGATCGATTACAGATAATAATAGATAACATGTTCCATTGACGCAGTTCAGACATGCTACACGCGGTGCACTGTGTTCGGGTAATAGAACGCCTTTATATGTTTATTTAATATATTTTATGTATTTATTTATTATGTGTTTGTTTTGTGTGGATTTTATTGTTTAACGAGCTCCTCTCGGAGTGATGGTCTGAGGATGGGCCACATGGCCTGAAACGCGTAACCATACAAATTACGCTCGACGTCACTGGACGGAAATTACAAGGTAAATTATATAGTATTTCTTTTATGAATTTGCTAACTGCTATAATTTTTATTGTTCGACTAAGCTTTTCGTCATCACTGACATCTTCAGGTTATAATGAAAATTATAGCAGTTAGCAAATTCATAAAAGAAATAGTAAGGATGGCTGCTAATTTAAACAATACGAAGAATAAATTATATAGGTTTTTAATGTCAAAGGAGGCTAATGTGGCATTATGGGGGATGTGTATGTCTTTTATTTTTGTTACTAGGTCAATGTTGTTTTTTACTTATAAAAAACTTAGTGTTCCGAGTCGTTATTACAATAGTGATATTTAGTTAAGTAACGGACACGTCATGGACAACGAAATCCAAGAAGTTAAATGCATGTGTAAACCACATTGTAGTTGCAGAATACACTTCCATATTGTTATATTATTTTATTACTGACCAATAAATCTTACTATGTATTATCAATAATTTTATTCAACTTTTGTTCCGGGCGCCATCATTACAAGCAATGAAATTTTACTTACCTTAAGGCCAGAATTTGTTTAAGCGAAACTCGAAGTAGCGGAAGGTGTTATTTGAAACAATAACTCTTGCTTGAAATGTTTACCAAATGACATTACCTTTTAATAACATCTTTAATTACACAACATGTGATTGATTCTATCGTGCGAAATACGCACGCTTCTATACACCCAATAGGTGTTACGTCATGAGACGCCGTTACATTAAGTCAAAAATTCCCTTAAACATTTCATTTGCCCTCCAAAATACATAATATTAAAATGTTACAATGTTAAACGTATATATTATACGTAAATTTATACATATATATATATATATATATGTATAACTTGTCACAACCCAGCACTTGTTAATAATATCTGATCATCCACTCTTTTTTTCTCTCTCTCTCTCTCACTCTCTGGTACAATTATTATGAGCTCATTATAAAAAGTTAGTTTTGTTATTTTAATGAATTTTGGTCATTTATAATTTTGAATATTAAAATTTGTTGTAGCCAATGGTACTTAGCTGCACTTTTGTGTTACGGACATTGAACACCTCAAATTCTTTGATTCTGGACTGTCACATCGTCTTCGGGCACACGCTCTCTATGGTAGCATCCCCCCTGGATCACACTTTTGCCAGGTTTTTTGGCGTCGCTTCGTGAATTACACTCTGCCGATGTTCTAACTCAAAATTGGTTAATGTACCACTGTTATTAATACACTTTTGGTGGTGTAATACCACACTTAGTGAATACGCCGGCCGGCACGGTTCACTGTCTGGACGAAAACTGACACTGTTTCACCACTGTGCATTGCAGAGGTGGGGCAACAACGACGTTACTGGTTCTTTGTTCAACGGCCCAGCCTAGTTGAATACAATGCGCCTTGCATTCTTTCGTCTGACGTTATCATGGGTTGGTCTTGTTTACTTGTTATCGTGACAAACAGTTTTTTGTTACATTTGTAATTTTCCACAGAATTCGACATAAATCCTGTTAACTTAATATTGCGTTGTTGACAATTCTCACCAAAACTCTTATAGGGAATACAAAATAAATTTATTATTATTAAAAAATTGTTATAAAATAAAAATACAATAATTATGTTTGGAACCATAGGTTTACAAATTTATTAGGGTACTAGAATTGTACCGTCACAAAACCCCCTCAATGAAAGATTTTATGCCGAAGCATAAAGACTTTCATTGACACATTCGTACTTCCTAAAGGGATCTGCTAGGATATGACGCCACAACCCCCTTACTATTTATATGAAAAGAAATACAATAACTCACCTGTGGTCCGATGATGATGACAATACCTGCATGACCTTACTGGACTTCTCCTTCGAGATCCCAACACCATAAGGCCAGTCAGGCGCGTAACGCTCCTGCTCTGACGCGCTGGCCAGCTCAGGACCGCCGTCATATCACCAAACACTGAAACAATAAATGAAAAATCAAAATAGTGGCTTGGTAAATCACTCTATCCTTAACTGATCTGTTTCCCCTTAGCTATGTGCTGGTTTGTGTTAAGAAGCACTGGGTTTGCTTCAAATCAACAAGAATTATATAGAAGTGCCATTCTCTTCATTGACTACCCTTAACATTATAAAATCTTTTCGATTCCCATCGATAATAATTAACCCTTTTCTGTTTTCATAATTAATATAATTATAGAAGAAACACAAATTTTATATAAATGAAACATATAATCCAAAGTTTATGGATACAGTTACCAAAATCTCCCTCTTACTCAAACATTTTATATAAAAGTTTTACTATTATTATTATTTGCTTAAATTTTTTAGTGACCGTCAATCAGTGAATGTTTTAGTGGATGGTTAGTGAGGATCGGTCAATAATACAACTTTTAGTTATTTTGCGTCGACGTTTCGACAATATTTATTGTCATCTTTCAATTTGAGTGTTTGAAATCTTTCAATTCATTATTATCTTAAGTGCCTGAAGATGACAATAAATATTGTCGAAACGTCGACGCAAAATAACTAAAAGTTGTATTATTGACCGATCCTCACTAACCATCCACTAAAACATTATTATTATTATTAATACTATTATCGTTAACAGTAAGTAATCTGGCGCTGTTAACAATATTTAAGATATCCCCTCTTTCTCCTCCACACACACTATTTCCGATACATCATGTTCAAATTCCTATGTTAATACATATTACATAGTACATAATAATACACTCATCATTATATTAATACAGTAATACGGTTAATACATTAAAATAACCAATTCACATTTAAGCTTGATCCAAATTTCTTTAAATTTGCGTATCAAATTGTAAACATTACTTTTTAATTAATTAATACTTTTAATTATTAAACTTTTATTAATTAGCCATCAATTATTGATCATTTACTTATCATTTAATTCTTCACAGTTTCAAATTTGTTATTAATATTCATATTACATTATATTATTTCATCATTCATTTCTTATTACCTCTCTACTCTGAATTTTCTACCTAACCTTTCACATTTTTATCCTTGATTAGTCTGGGTGACTCCTGTATTCACTATGATTTGACTTATTATATAGGCGCTAACATTTATAATCTTACTCACCTTTCTTCCTACTAACCACTACTAACAACCAGATTTACATATTATGACACCAATTTCTCAATTATAAACACCTTCACTAATTCCATTTTAAATCCTATGGCACCGCTCGTCTTTGTACTAAGATGGGTGCTCCCTACCTGGCTATATACATTCATAATATTTTGCCCTTCCAAAATATCGGCAAACACTCCCTTAAACTACGCTATTACCTGCCACAACGCTATACGTTGACTACTCCTTATCACCTCACCCCCACTACAAAATATCATCCTCAACAAATATATGTTTACCCTTTACTATACTCACCTCTCTACAAATAATCACTAACTACTGTGTCCCTAAAATATCTAATACTCTCTTTGTATTATTTTCTTTAAAATTCTTATCTATCTAACTCCCATCAACTTTAATTGACTAACTCACATGTCTTTATCTACACCCAGGCTCTATCCCCTTTTTAAACATTCTACATTACTGTAATCATTGACAATTGCATTAGAGAATTCATCTCTCCACTATTCATAACAATATATCTCAATATTCAAATATATATTCTTACTTAATCATTTATTATTCATTAGACATTTTCTTCATTACAAATTAATAATTTAACTTCATTACACAAACTTTCTTTTGTACCACATTAATTGATTAATTTTCAATTATTTAATTTAATTAATTAAACTTTCCTTATTCATCATTTGTTTAGTCAAAACAAAAACATGTTAATTGTTATTATTAAAACAATTAAACTTACTGTTACATATATGATGTACATAAAATTTACCTGTAATACACAACATCAAAAATACATAAATACATTGACATTAATGCACACAACAACAACAAAAATATACAATCCAGCTTGTTATTTTATCATTGATCAAAATCAGTTCATATGCAGTCCATTTCAAAACCACTGTTCACATATATTAATGTTCATTACACAATAAAACAATCTATCCTCCATCATTGAATAACAGTCTAATCTTAGGTGTATAGAACTTATTTTTTAGTAAAGAAATGAAATTATTCTTATTATCAATATAATATTTGTTTACATTTTTATATTTTTCCACTATCTCGTTAATATTAATGGGTGTATTCCATATTAATTTAGCATATACCATGTCACGATCGGGTATGGTTCTGTCTACCTCAGTATTATCTGTCATAATCATGTAAGTCATATAGTCATCATAATTATCTACTACTACACCCTTTACTTCCCAAGGTAAGTCATTGTTATCATCATCTACTATTATTGTTATCTCAGTTTTACTACAAGGTAACACCAAGCTACACTCTCTCTCTCCAAATATGCAGGGGTTACTAACTCATAATTACTGCACCACCTATGAGGTACACAAAAACACCAAGGAACTCTATTTGTAGACCTTTCGTCTCCCAAATATAAATCTAAGGAACTCTCGTCCTTATTAAAAATACGTGAAGATGACTTCACCCCCTACCACAACATCAAAGGAAAATTCTACCCCCTGCATCCCTTTTACAAATATACTTTCTCTCAGCTCTCTCTCTGACTCAACACACACAAACATCTCATTATCACTCCCAATATTCTCATCATCATTTTCTAACACCATATTCTTAATTATACCATTGTTACTACCTGTAAACTCATTATACAAATTATCATTGTTACTCACCTTATTAATTAGCACTTTGTTTTTCGTCATATTTTCACTGCTACTTACATTCTGATTCTTTATTTGAATTAACCTCTCATCTAACCTTTTAATCACTTCGTCACATTGTTTATCAAAATTATCATTACGTTTTTTAATTTCAGTCTTTAATTCAACAAACTTTACATCAAAACTATTTCTGATTTCAGTTTTCTGCTCGTTAAATTGTTTATCAAAATTATCGAATCTTACACTCTGTTCATCAGATTTGTCATTCAAGTTAGTACATTTAACATTAGAATCAATTTTTTGCTCATTTAACTTCTTGTCTAACTTTAACAGTAATTACATAATTGCACTAATCGCATCTGTTTTATTTTCGTCTTGAGTTGAGATGGGTGTTAATGGAACTGGATTTAATTCAGTGTCTCTGGTTTCACTGATCTGACTAATTAAGTCCATCTCACTCGTAACTGTTTCTTCTACATTATCATCTTTACCAGTATTCATTTTGCTTATTTATATAATCCATACATATAATCCATACACATGCATATAATCCTACAACATAACCTATCTTCTACGATTATGTTTACGTATTTTAAAATTATATCTATTATTTCAGATAACTGTCCGCTACTTCCCGTAGGCTTACCCCACATAAAATAAAATTGTAAGTAGTGTCCCTGTTCGGGCGCCAATGTTATATTATTTTATTACTGACCAATAAATCTTACTATGTATTATCAATAATTTTATTCAACTTTTGTTCCGGGCGCCATCATTACAAGCAATGAAATTTTACTTACCTTAAGGCCAGAATTCGTTTAAGCGAAAGTAGTAGGGGAAGTAGTAGCGGAAGGGGTTATTTGAAATAATAACTCTTGCTTGAAATGTTTACCAAATGACATTACCTTTTAATAACATCTTTAATTACACAACATGTGATTCTATCGTGCGAAATACGCACGCTTCTATACACCCAATAGGTGTTACGTCATGAGACGCCGTTACATTAAGTCAAAAATTCCCTTAAACGTTTCATTTGCCCTCCAAAATACATAATATTAAAATGTTACAATGTTAAACATATATATATATATATATATATATATTACTATAATACTTATAACTATTTTACCTCAAGATGTATTTTTTCCTTTAGGGACATGTTTCGGGAGATCCTGTTCTCCCATCTTCAACCTTCGCCATCTTGCTTCTGGTGCAGTATTTGTGTGTTGGCTTCTGGATGTTATTATGGTGGTTTGTTGGTCTTTGGTCCTTCAATGTTGCATTATTGTGGTTGTGGTATCTGTTTTTGTATTTTGTGTATTTTCGATGTTGAGTGCTTTGAATATTGTGTCATGTTTTGTATTGGTTTGTATTTGTTCTGGTATACAAACCAATACAAAACATGACACAATATTCAAAGCACTCAACATCGAAAATACACAAAATACAAAAACAGATACCACAACCACACACAATAATGCAACATTGAAGGACCAAAGACCAACAAACCACCATAATAACATCCAGAAGCCAACACACAAATACTGCACCAGAAGCAAGATGGCGAAGGTTGAAGATGGGAGAACAGGATCTCCCGAAACATGTCCCTAAAGGAAAAAATACATCTTGAGGTAAAATAGTTATAAGTATTATAGTATTATATACATCAAGAAACGGACAGTAGCAGAAAGTGATTGAAATATATATATATATATATGTATAAATTTACGTATAACTTGTCACAACCCAGCACTTGTTAATAATATCTGATCATCCACTCTTTTTCTCTCTCTCTCTCACTCTCTGGTACAATTATATGAGCTCATTATAAAAAGTTAGTTTTGTTATTTTAATGAATTTTGGTCATTTATAATTTTGAATATTAAAATTTGTTGTAGCCAATGGTACTTAGCTGCACTTTTGTGTTACGGACATCGAACACCTCGAATTCTTTGATTCTGGACTGTCACATCGTCTTCGGGCACACGCTCTCTACGGTAGCATCCCCCCTGGATCACACTTTTGCCAGGTTTTTTGGCGTCGCTTCGTGAATTACACTCTGCCGATGTTCTAACTCAAAATTGGTTAATGTACCACTGTTATTAATACACTTTTGGTGGTGTAATACCACACTTAGTGAATACGCCGGCCGGCACGGTTCACTGTCTGGACGAAAACTGACACTGTTTCACCACTGTGCATTGCAGAGGTGGGGCAACAACGACGTTACTGGTTCTTTGTTCAACGGCCCAGCCTAGTTGAATACAATGTGCCTTGCATTCTTTCGTCTGACGTAATCATGGGTTGGTCTTGTTTACTTGTTATCGTGACAAACAGTTTTTTGTTACATTTGTAATTTTCCACAGAATTCGACATAAATCCTGTTAACTTAATATTGCGTTGTTGACAATTCTCACCAAAACTCTTATAGGGAATACAAAATAAATTTATTATTATTAAAAAATTGTTATAAAATAAAAATACAATAATTATGTTTGGAACCATAGGTTTACAAATTTATTAGGGTACCAGAATTGTACCGTCACAATATTTGTTCACATTGTAACGTTATAGAAACAAGCCGGTAGGCAGTGTAAAGGTGTATCAAGCATGAGAAATTAAAAGGACAAACTCATTGTTTTATTGTTACTATTATTTGTTCTTTTAGTGTTGATATAATTTCATGTTTGTTTATTTATTTGTATAAAAGGTAACAGAGTGTTTTCTTAATAATAGTAGCAACCATGATGTTAAGAGTCTGATACATGGTTCAATTCTATGTTCCAAAACAGAATAGCATTTGTATAAATGAAACCATATGAACTAAAATTTTTTATTTATTTATTTAAAAAAGAAGTAACATATACACATATGGTTATGTATGTACAGAGTGTTGTGTTAGTAAGTGTAATAAAAGTAAATTCAGAAACTCAAACTAGGTACAAAACATTATTTGTATAGAAAAGTTATACTCAAAATGTTTTCCATTGCAATAAATTATACAATAATTGTAAAATTTAAATACAGGACTAAACTGTATTACAGTAATTAAATGTGTACATATCTGTACTAAGAATAACTCCACAGTAAAGGAATTCCCTATTTTTATACACATATGGCACTCAAAATAGTACACTAAACTTCAAAAACTGTACTGGGACTAATTAACAAACAAACAAATCGGTTTGTTTTCTGATTTTATTAACACAAATATCTTCCAGTTTCATTTCCACATTGCACATTATAAAAAGTCATTCGGAATCACAAACACGTAAAAAATATGCCTTAATTTTCACAGCATATTGCAGCACATCTTTTAATGAAATATTCTCATTCAAAGTCTCTTCATTATTTTCTCTTTTATCACAAACAGATGATGAAGTTAATTATATATCTTCATCCACTTTATTTGAGGTGCTCACAATATTGTCTATGTTTATCAAAGTGTCTTCCATTTCAAGTTGATTGTCTACATCCAAAACATCACAGCAGCTCACTCTAAACATGTCTTAAAGACAAGTAAGCTGTTCTTTGGCTTCATTGTCTTGGGATTCAGTAGAGGCACTGTTGCTGTCTTTATCGGGATAACCACATTTAATAAAACAATTATAAACCATGTGTGGTTTTATTTGTTGAACCGATATAAGAATCCACATGATTGCATCTGAAACAGTCACAGTTTTATTCGCGGCTGTTTGATGTTATCGACATAATTTAGCAAATGTTTCAACACCCGCCATTTGTAGTGAACTTTATGATTTGTGATCTAAAGACTGGCAAACGCTTGTAGTATTTGGAGGCAGAAATATGAGCTTTGTGTTAGTACACTGTAAATTATCAGGATGCAACATGGCGTTGTCCAAAAATAAAACTACATTTCTTTTCTCGTTTTGTTAAATAACTATGATAACCACACACTCAATATTTCTTTCGTCGTCCATGATTTTTTTGTTTGAGGACCAGTTATTTGTAACTTTCTTGATTTCCATTTTCAAACCACAATTCAACAGTTATCTTTTGGGTTCAAAATTTCCCTTACTTGTGGGTTACTGCATCTTGAAGAGTGAAAGTTGTTTCTTCACACTTTTTAATAATGTCACGTTTTTCTTTTACTGTTAAATGTTTGCGTTTCTTAGACATTTTAGATCCTACTGTACTGTAACAGGATACGTCCAACCGTTCACTGATAATAAGTGATGAACTAGGTATCAGTGCCTTGGTCTGAAGGTAACATTCGGAAGCCTTTGGTGTAATAATGGGTTCTTAATTGCTCGGCATTTCTCATAACTGTCTATGCGCACCAATCAGATAGCACTGTTAGGCCCCTGTAATGTACTCGCGTGACAAGGTTTTCTGCCGCGCAGCAAGGCAGAGTTCCCAGAGACCTGGAAAGTCAGGGAAATTCACTATCTGTCAGGGAAGGCCTTATAAATTTTGCTAAACGTCAGGGAAAACAAGAAAAGTGGCGGAAAGTCAGGGGAATTTCATAAATCTTTCAAAAAATAGGCTACCGTAATTGTTTATAGTTTTATACATTGTGAAAATTTACATAGAAAAAGGGTTATAAACTGGGAAACAAACTTTATTTTTTAAAGTAATATACATACATTATATTAGTGTATTACATTTTATATGTAAGATAGGTTTGAATATATGTAGGTTTCCCTCTCTTTTGTCAGGTGTCACTGCTTTATTATGTCACTAGGTTGGCAATAATGCAGTGTACACTAGTGACATAATAAAGCAGTGTCCCTCTTTCCTTTATATGTTTCCCTTCAGATTAGTTAGTGCTTACTTGTGAGCTTATTAGTTGTGCCTATTAGTATGTTGCTTTCTTGTGAGTGCGAGCAATTCTTGAGGAGTTTTCAAAGTTCATCACCACTTGGGCCATATCTGTATTCTAATTTACTTGATTTGATGAGAAGTTTAATGGCTCATTGTGTCAAATCCCATTGCTTACAGTCAGCAGATACTGGCAGTAAACTTGTTTCCATTGACCTGAATGACTGAGAATTTAATAGAAACCAAGAAAATTCATATAGGATCTGAAACATATAAATTGTTAAAAGAGGGTAAACTAGATATTATGAAATTTAAGAAGGAATGCCTAACATTTCTTATTAAGACTATTGAAAAAATCAAGGAAAGAAGTCCATTAAAATACAAAGCTGTTTGATCCTGTAATTATGAGTAAATGGTTAAGTATTGGAAAGAACAAAATCAATGTTTTACTTGAAGTTCTGTATGAGAAAAATAGGATTACTGAAGTGGTTGCTGAAAAAGCTAAACAGCAGTATCCTGTGCTCTGTACTGAAGTCAGTGGTGTATTAAAAGACACTTGATTCTTGTACTGACTGTATCAATGACAAAGAGGAACCTGAAATTAGATTGAACGATTTCTATACATCTTTTTTATACAAGAACCCAAGTATTATGAACTGTGGGAAGTTGTTAAATTGGCTCTAATTGTTTCACATGGTAATGCCTCTGTTGAGTCAGGTTTTCAGTAAACAAATGCCTATTAACAGAAAATGAAATTATAATATTATAACTATAGATGCAACAGATGATTTGGATGTTTGAAATATGAATGCAACTCCCGTTGATAGGTACCTGAAACAAAAGAAAAAATCTGTGTTCTTTTGTTTGCTTTCAGAGGATGATGCTAGAAAGAAATGGCACAATTTACATGACCAATTTATAAACTAGTTTAAACAAAATTCCTAAAGGCAAATCAGGCGATTCCCAGGATTGTGCTGCAACTTGTACTGGAAAGTGGCAGTATTTATCATTTTAAAGTATACAGTAGTTCCAAGAAAGACTGAGGATAATGTACCATGACTAGAAGTTTCAGTAGACACACAGATCCCTGGTTAGAATGAAAATGAGTTGAGGAAAGATGAAGATTGAGAAAAAGTTGCCAGTAGCAACTCAAATACAAAAATTGACACTTTCCATGTGGATCCGAGTGAAACACAGACCACTCTCTGGAAATACTACCTACTTCGTCCAAGTCAATGCTACCTCATTCAAAGAGGAAGAGAGCTTGCGAAGAGAACATCGAGATAGAATGATAACTACTGGATATTGAGATTAAAAAGCTTGCACTCATTGAAACACCTGAAGATGAAAATTCTTTGTTTCTGAGGTCATTGTTGCCGTACCTAAGAAGAAAGGATCCTTGTGCAGCAGCTACGAGTTAGAAATAAATTTCAAAAAATATTGCTGCAGGAGCTATCACAATCTCCATCAAATAATGTCAATTCTAATATTTCAAATTATTGTGTGTGCTCAACTACTGCTGCATCATCGGTTAACTCAAATTACTCAAACATTTCTTCACCAGTTTCTCCTGCCAACTCACCTTACTCTTGTAATTCTCTGCTCTTTCCTCTCATAATTATGAAAATATTAACCCTTCACCTCATAATGCAAATGTAATGACAACACAGAACAATTAAGTTAGTAATCTGCACTATGTATTTTTAGATTGTATTTTTAAACAATTAAATAAAAGCATTATAAATAATATGATTATTCAGTCACCTACCGCAAAGTAAGCAAAAGCCTCTCTTCCACAGAAATTGGTCTTTTGAAGTTTGTTGTATTTTGTTTTTAACATAATCGAAGGTATTAATGACATTCTGGTGTATTGATAGAATGTATTCTCATTCTCTCTTAACTGATAATACAGATGATGAAATTCGCCATAAATCAACCTGTTCCTATAGATTACGTGAGTATTTTGTCTGTCGCGTCGCCTACGTTTCTTTAACATTTTTTCAGTTTTAAAAAACTACTTTCCATTAATAAAATGGAGCGCACCAAACTCCACGACATGTTCTCAGAAGATTACAAGCAATTGCACGCAGGCACATTGCCCACCTCCCGTTTCCCCGCACCTATTTGCGGTGTGTGCGATAACTGCAGTGCTCGCAACGCATGTGCCCGGATTCACCTAGGACATGGCGTTACGCGAATCGACAACGACGGAAAAGACGATGAACTGTTCATCCGATCAATCGTAGTCGTTTTGTTGATGGGGCATTCCATAACTTCTATGGAAAATTACGGGGAGACGTTTTTTAATAATTTTTTTTCGAATGCCTGTGGCATTTGATGAGTTGGTCAGTAAATGCCAAAAATGATTCAAACGAGACAGAATTTAGTGCAGGGGTTGGCATTTACTCCACGGAAAATGCTGGCAATGACTATCAGATGAGGGGCATGTTTTTCAGAAAGTGCGTTATGATTTTTGCCGCGCGTGTGCATAAATGGCCTCACTTGCCTCCGTTGTTTTACAAAACGCGCGGCAGAAAACTTTGCCGTAGGCCTCTTTTATGCACTCGCGCGAGTAGGTTTTCAGCCGCGCGTTTTGTAAATCAACGGAGGCAAAAGAGGCCGTTTATGCACACGCGCGGCAAAAATGATAACGCGCGTTGTGAAAAACATGCCGCCCTACTCTAGATTATGCGCGACAGAAAGTCTTGCCGCGCGTGTTGTAAGTACATGTGTGTAAATTGGTGCTTTTATGCAAACGCGCGGCATAGCGTGCCGCCCGTTCCCACGGCCTCAGTACAGCCAACTTCTCCTACAACACACATTCGTTTTTCTTTCTAATGATTCGTCAATAACTACAATAGTGATGTTTAATGACGCAAAAAATAATTATTTTTTTGTACAATGAAATATGTTATGGTGAAATTATAGAATACTATTTTTTTTATTTCTGTTCAAATTATTTGATATTAGACTACTATTAATTAAACTGTTGCCAAACAATTTTGAATTAATTGTAGTCTATGACTTAATAAATGTTCATAAAACAAAATTTCTTTCTTTAAATGTCACGCCAAACAAAAAATACTTAAATTGTTTAAAACAGTACCCTATTTGTATTTTTGTAGCTTTATATATGTGGAGGTATTTTTGTGTTAGTTAATTCTCACTGTGATTAACTATAGTAATGTAATGTTTTGTTCAGTGCTGTTTTCACTTGAAAATTGTTTTTAAGATTTCATATGGTGTTTCAGTTTTTACTCTGTTTATTGAAGTGAAAATTACTAAATTAATTAGAACGTCAGTAGTAAAAATAATGCCAGATAATACGGGGCAATTAACCGATTAGTAGGCCTACGTGTACTTTTTTTTTACATTGCCACACTACGCCGGATAATTCAGCTACTCTTGTATTCTTAGATTAAATTGTAATGAGTATTTTTTCTTAGATCAAATTTAATTTTATGTATGTTACTTTGGAGTAAATGCCAACCCCTACACTAAATCCTGTCTCGTTTGAATCATTTTTAGCATTTACTGACCAATTCGTCATATGATTCCACAGGCATTCGAAACAAATTAAAAAACCTCTCTCCGTCTTCCCGTAATTTTCCATAGAGGTTATGGAATGCCCCGTCAACAAAACGACTACGATCGATGGGATGAACAGTTCATCGACTTTTCCGTCGTTGTCGATTCACGTAATACAACACGACCGGATCCATCTTCCAAGAGCAGTGTCAAATGAATGTGAGAGAATGTACACAGAGGTTGGCAGCACTCCTCGCTGCGCGGCAGAAAACCTTTACGCGCGAGTGCATAAAAGGGACCGTAAGATTGAGGTTACTATTTTCTGTCCACGTTGACACGATTAATATACATCAACTGTGTAATCGCCTTCAATGAAACTGACCCATTCATGTGCAGAAAAATGTCAACGTAACTACAGTGATGCGAGATAAAAAATTAATTACCACAGATAACAAGAGGAAGTATAAACATTATCGTGGTTTGATGAAAGGAGATGTAGTCTCGCGGTCGTTTGATGCCACCCCGTAGTTACAACTTCTAATACGCAAACGTTTGCCGCTGTGATAAGCGTTACAGTAATTAATTATGGTTTGAAGGATTTTGCCGACATCTGATCTGTTCCGTGTAGAGAAAAAGAGGTAATAAATTTTGCTTTGTGGGCTGTCCGCGTCCGTTTTTCAGAACGTCTGCTTTTGGTGAAGTCGCGCCCACTAAAATACGTAAAGATTAGAAAGATAATTTCAAAACTGTCCGTTACAAAGTGTTGTCCGCTAAACGGAGATTTCATTGTCTTTATTCTGCCAGTCTTCTGCTAATCATAGGACAAAATCGTTCATATGAGTGAATCGTTTCTTTAGCATCGGTCCGTGTCGGGATCCTTCCTCTGGAACGGGTCATATCGTCCGTTTTTTAAGTGAAATCGAAAGATTCGTATTGCGTTAGTTTTAGAAACAGATTTTTGTAAGTTCCATTATGCAAATAAGGATGAAACACGGCAAATGGCCGAATTCGTTTCAAACGATACTGTACTTTAAACCAGTGTTTCTCAGACCCCCCCCCCCCTCCTTGGCGACCATCAAAATATTCTTGACAATCGTGTGAACTATCCATGAAAAATGCGATTGAAAAAAGAAAATATTTCGTGCTTAGTAATAGTTGTGTTGTGTGCAGCAAATACTCTTATTCCTAATTTGCTTATAATAAATAATCAAAAACTGTACAATTATATGTACCGGTAACTAAAAATACATTTCAAAAATTAAAAATACTAAATGCGCTTGAAATTTTTATTCACGATTATAACACAACTAATTTCCAGGAAAAGAGATTTTCGTAATCAGAAAATTTTCAATTAGAACTTTTTCTGTATAGTATATGTAACGACAATTAATGTACTTATTCAGATTTGGTACATATGATCACATTTTTCAAGTATATTAGCAAAAATACAAAAAAAAATTATTAAAAATTCAAAAAATTAATGTTTGCTTTTCTATTTTCTCTAGAATAAAAATACCCTATTTAATTAAATAAGCTACAAAAACGCTCACTGTATTTTCATTACTTAGTAAACAAATAAAAACTTTTGCACAGGAATTAAATTTTTATTTAAGTAAATAACTAAAATCTTACTTTTAAAATCGGAATATAGTACACAGGTTATTTATTTCGATAAAAAGTATATTCTGGGAGCAAACGTTTTTATTAATTAAAAATAGTAATAAAAATAAACCTTTAATAAACTAGATCGTGTGTATACAACTTAATTTGTATGATAAAATTAAGCTATCAGTTATTTGTTTTAAATGCCACGAACCTGGCGGGTGATGGAAGGTTGAGACAAAACATTGGTCAATCGGCAGACCGCAGTTTGAAAAACGCGGCTGTAAACTATAATTATTAAAACTTTATACAACATTTAAAAAACCCATATATTATTAAAATATTAAACGAAAAAATTTTAATAACCGGCACATGATTGCACACTTCAAACAACTGACACGAACGGACTACGACGATATTACGGTAGCACGTCGAGGAAAAACTCGACTGGCGGGAAGAAGAGTATTAAGAGTAGGAGGGGCAGGAAATCGGCAACGAGGAACGAGGAAATCGTATTCTTTCGTCAGCGTGTCACCGTTCTTATCGTTCCGTTTGAGTACGACATACCACTAGATAAAGCATTAAACTTGGGGTATGTTTACATTGTATGATAATACAGTTCTTGAGTTGTCCATGACATTTCGTTGTCCGTGACGTGTTCGTTAATTAACTAAATATAATTAAATCACTACACACTCGGAACACAAAGTTTTTGTGGGTAAAAACGTAAAAGTTTTACCTTATAGCCTGAACCAGTTTTCGCTTATTGTAAGCTTCGTCAGAGGCTGCTACTGGGAGCGCTGTTCGTCTTGTTCTTGCCGACAGCGTCGACTTTTGAAGGATCGATGTTGTGTGTGTGGGATCTGATATGTTCGAATAATACATGTGATTTGAATTATGTCTGTTCGTTTAGGATGTCGTTTTTATGTGTTTTTGTGTGTACGTGTAGAATATCCATGTTAGTCGATGTTTTTGTTGTGTGGTTTGCTTCAGTGAGGTGGTTTGCAAAGGTGGATTCGGTAGTGGAGTGTAGTGCCTTTGTGTGTTCAATGTATCTCTGTTTGAAGCTACGTCCTGTCTGGCCTATGTAGCTTCACAAAGGCACTATACTCCACTACCGAATCCACCACACATACAAAAACATCGACAATAACATGGATATTCTACACATACACACAAAAGGCCGAAAACTAGACACTCAAGAACAATTGGAAATATACAAACACATAAAAACGACATTCTAATTGAACAGACACAATTCAAATCACACACATTATTCGAACATATCACACCCCACACACACAACATCGTTCCTTCAAAAGTCAATACAGTCGCCAAGAACAAGACGGACAGTGCTCCTAGTGGTAGGCTCTAAAGAAGCTTTTTAAAAGAGAAAACTGGTTCAGGCTATAAGGTAAAACTTTTACGTTTTTTACCCATAAAAAACTTTGTGTTCCGAGTCGGTAGTGATTTAATTATACACAGTTCTTGAAATTGCATGACATACATTATGCTATAGTTTCTGCTCTGTGCGTGCGCGCGCGCACGCGCGTGTGTGTGTTAAGCTGGTTTTTATATCTCAAAGATGAAACTGTGACTTCTCTAATTAAAAGGTCGTATGAACTTTACAGTCCTATTGGTTACAAAGTTGTGTTCAAGATAATGACTTAGTATCCTCATATTTATTGTGTAAATGTGTTGGAAGGAATGAAAAGACCACTTCTCAGATGTTATTTCTGTTTAACAAATATAACGAAAGTCATCAGCTTTTGTTTAGAACGAAAAAGATTTTTAATCTTTGTTTTTGGTTTCGTTTCCAGTTGTTGGACTCTTGTTTATACTTATTTCCAGCGAGATATTTCTCTTCAGTGGGTATCTTGACCTTGCCAGCAACAGTGTGAATTTGCTGGTTTAATTGGTTACTGATGTGCGTAACATCCAATTTCCTATATTTAGACTGCACAAAGTATAGACCATTTATGTAGGAGGTCTATTTCCTCTTCGTAAAATGTTTCTTGGCTCCTGTAGCTTCTTTGCTGGAGCACCTTAGTTGGTGTTCTTACTTGCACTATTGTTCCCTCTTTCTTCTCTTCATCCCTCCCAATTAGTGTTCCCAGTTTTTTCTTTTCCGATAAACACATGTGACTATAATTAGGAATGAAACACATTTTTCATGTGTTCCTTAACATTCAGGAAACCGTCTCAAACTAATTGAATACTTCTAAGTTATCCTATAAGTGATTCTGTTCCTTTGTAAAATGGCATCAGTCAATTCTTTAATTTACTGAATACTTAGAGTACTATTCAGTTATACAGCCAGAGGCAGAGAGGGAAATAGTAACTTACTTACACAAATACAAATAATTTAGTTCATTATTAGTTTCTTCTCATAGAGTAGTCAATTGAATTGTATAGTTTATTTGTAGCGTTTGTCTTTGCTCATTAGACCTATTCCACTTTACCAATGTTGCAAGGGTCATCTCACACTATGATGTCCCTATGACAATGATACAATATTTTTTGTATATGGTTTCCATTCATTCTGGTCTGGTTCACTTCCCAGTTCACTTTGTATCTCTGTATTGTCTATTCTAATGGCTCCAGATTGAACACATTCCATATAGTTGCATATTTTATCATATCTTCTTTTATGTATGCTTTCATTCTTATTAGAAATTTCATTTCTGATATTAAGAGTCTTGCTTGTGTTGATGCCCACGTTTCACACATTGATGCTGACAGGACTATAGGAGGGAAAACAATAACCAGGCTTGCATAGACTCCAACCAAGCTTTCTGTAAGTACTCCACATGCTTGTTGATTTTGTTTACAAGATCTCTGTCAAACTCATATTTAACATCACAGCCAAGATACTAAAAGTAAAACGTACTGAAATATTTATCTCTTTGGACTATTTTTGATCACCTTCCCCTCAGTGAGAGATTATCTTTGTCTTCTCCTCTGTAGCCTCTGTATCCTCCTGCCATATTGTATTAGCCTACTATTTATATAAATAGTAGGCTATATCTGTTTCTGGAGGTTGTCATCAGTTAGTTATGCAGTCAGTGTCAGGTAATTAACAAATAACAGTATGTTAAAGAAGTAGTGTTCACTTATTTTGATCCCTCGTGCAGACACGTGTTGCCATTCTGTTATTCTTTGGCACGTATTAAAAAGTGGGGGTCACAAGGGGCATGCTTGTCTTACACCTGTGTAGGTTCTAAATCATTTCCTCCAGCAATTTCAACCTTGTGTCCTGACAACAGATTTATAGTATTACCCTTATTAAGTGCTCAGGAAAGTGTGTGTTTTCAATAATAGTCACAGCTTTCTCCAATTTAGGCCTACACAGTAAAAGACTTTTTAAGGTTTATAGCCAGGTCTGTTTGTAGGTTATATTCCCTTTCTTCCATAAGTTCTGAAACAACAATATTTATAGTGGAATGCCCTTTGCAGAAGCCACTTTGTTCTTTAGTCATTATATTGAAGTCATATTTTATAAGTCTAATTCAGCCACACTCATTAAATAATAACTAACACTTTCCAGGCCAACAAAAGATTAAACTAATTTAAAAAAGACAATTGTGTGTGCGCGCGCGCGTGTGTGTGTGTGTGTGTGTGTGTGTGTGTGTGTGTGTGTGTGTGTGTGTGTGTGTGTGTGTGTGTGTGTGTGTGTGTGTGTGTGTGTGTGTGTGTGTGTGTGTGTGTGTGTGCAGGGGTGCCCACAGGGGGGGATCATAGCGCAAGTTGCGCATTGAGAATTTTTTGGGGGGGATTTTTCGGGTGTATTTTAAGGGTTTGGGGGGGGGGATTTTTTCAAGAATAACATTTTAAATCCAACATTGATGGAAATTTTTACCGTGTTTGTGCAACAAACTAAGCTATTAGTAAAAAACTAAAGCAATTGCATATCTTTATGATTGTTTTAACGAACTGGCAGCATAAATGTTTCTACCAGTACAACTAGTAGTAAATTTTGTTTTGGAATTTGGAAAACTGACCCTGGCAGCCTGCAGCAACATCCTGTCAATGAGTCAGAGGGTACGTGAATAATAAATCGTGAATGTAAAAATGTGTGCGTGTGCTAAGCTTGTAGACTGGTGGGCAGTGGGGGGGGCGACTTTTCAATTGGGGGAGTGCTGAGACTTGGGGGGGTTGCGCATTGGGCCTGGGGGGTAATGGGCACCCCTCTCTCTGTGTGTGTGTGTGTGTGTGTGTGTGTGTGTGTGTGTGTGTGTGTGTGTGTGTGTGTGTGTGTGTGTGTGTGTGTGTGTGTGTGTGTGTGTGTGTGTGTGTGTGTGTGTGTGTGTGTGTGTGTGTGTGTGTGTGTGTGTGAATCTTAACACCTTAATTAAATAATAAATGAAGTAAAAACAAAACAAAATGATTTATGTAAATTTGTCAAATATTAATATTAAGTAAACAATAAAAAGTTCCGGTAAAGTCTCTGATGTAGATATAAGTCTGGTCTGGCATTAGAAATAATAATTTATTCTTTGTGTGTGTGTGTGTGTGTGTATGTGCGCGCGCGCGCAAGGCACATTACTATTGTTATTTGGTGTTCATATCTGTGCAAAATATGTAATTATATTGAAGCTGATGATTTCTATATTTTTACATTATTATATAAGCTTAGTGTGCTCTTATTATGTTTTGTGATTGTGTTACAGCAGATTAAATGGACAAATGGCTACTCAGTCTGCATTTGAAGCCGGAGTCTTGCATAAGAAAGGACCACTTCGTGTGTCTATCGAAGGCAATGTTGGCTGCGGCAAGTCAACACTGATAAATTACTTTACTAATCTTCCAGGAATCGAAGCAAAAAAAGTAAGTAGCTGGCAGTGTATACAAATGTATGGCATATTCTTTGTCATGTGTGCAATGAAGGTCTCCTGTAACTGCAGTTGTTGATAGTAGTTGATGTGATGCAAAGCAATGAGATCCTGTATAAATGTGATGAGCTGCATGCTCAGAGGTAATCCAGTGGTGGTAATCCCCTGTGAAGCTAGAAATATTATGAATGAAAGGCAATAACTGATGGTGTGGTCAGTATGTGTCACTATAAAGTGATTTCCTTTAAACTTGCATAATATAAAAAAACAATGAGATAAGGGAAGGGAGAGAGTAGCAGTCTTGCTTCTACTGCTTCTACCCTGTTCAGTCCTTACTTAGTGAATTACTTATGCTTCTTTTGACATTTTTCCAAATACTTTTTCCATTTCTTGAGTTATTGGTTCTCGCATAAATGGTTTTCCATTTGTTTTTAAGTATCGTAATTATTACATATCAGTAACTATTTTATTGTACATAATTGTTGTTGTTGGGTCCTTCAGTCTTTCGACTGGTTTGTACCCTCCCCGCATATACCCGTGGTGCGTGATTGTACATAATAATTAATAGAAATATACTGTAGATTGTAGATTAGCTATAGAACAAATGAAGCGAGTTCCCAGTTTTAACTTGACAATTTGGCATTTGCCTGTCTGTTTGTTTAGGAGATGTCTCGTGAAATCTCTTGAGTGCATGTACTGATTTTAGCATGCGTGTCCATACTTTTACCCTGCAGACGCCAGTTATTTTCAAGTTTGATTCTCCCCAAAAATAGGGGTGATGGCAAAAATGTAAGAGTGAAAATTAAAAAAAATATTGTTACGACATTACAGAACAATCTGTGTGTTTATCGAATGTTCCAGATGAATCCAGTTGAATGTGTGTGTAGCGTACGTGATTCTCAACGCATTTGCTAGACTGTGACAGAATTCGCGCGACCGCTCGCTGACTATGTCTAGGCCACAATTAATTACGTCGTAGTTAGAGATAACGCGTAGTTATGGAATGTTCTGGTCTGTGAACGAGGTATAAATACTAGGCGGCAGCAGCCTTAGTTCAGTGATTATCAGGCGATATTACTGTGTGCTTTCAAGTGGTTCTTAGTGAAGTGTTGTGTTTAATAATCGGGCGGGACAATTGCAATTCAAAGACTTTCAAAGACCATTTGGAAAACCTTAAGGAGGTTCTAACTAGAATTCACGGTGCCCAACTGAAGCTGACCCCGAAGAAGTGTTTTCTATTCCAAAAGGAAGTACAGTATCTGGGCCATCTGGTTTCGGCAGCGGGTGTTAGTATGGATCCTAATAAAGTAGATCCCGTAAGAGACTGGCCAATTCCGAAGAGTAAACACGAAGTTTGCAGTTTCCTGGGGTTATGCTCATATTACAGAAGTTTTGTGAAAGGCTTCGCTACTATTGCTAAACCACTATATGAGCTAATGGAAAATAAATGAAACTCAGAATGTGGTCGAGAGAATGTGACCAAGCATTTAGGAAGATTGCATTATGTTTGCAGCCAATTCTCGCTTTTCCAGCTTCCGAAGGGAAGTACATCTTCGACACAGATGCAAGCAATACTAGTCTAGGAGCAGTTTTGTCTCAAGTGCAAAATGGTAAAAAACGAGTAATAGCGTATTACAGCAAGACGCTTTCTAAACCAGAGAGAAATTATTGTATTACAAGGAGAGAGTTGCTGGCAATCGTCCGAGCTTTGGAGCATTTCCATAAATCCCTCTATGGAAGGGAGTTTTCACTACACACTGACCATGCCGCGCCTGCATGGCTCTTGAGATTTAAAAATCCGGAAGGGCAGTTGGCAAGGTGGCTCGAACGTCTGCAAGGTGCAACATTGGCGAGGGCACCTGCATGGTAATGCAGATGGCTTATCACGAAGACTGTGTCCGGAAGACTGCCGACATTGCCACAGAAAGGAAGAACAAAATGCCAGCGAACATGTTGAAGCCATCACTAGATTTTCTGGTAGACGGCTGGACGACACAAGATTGTCGACAAGAACAGATGACTGATGAAGACATTGGACCGATCTTGACAGCAAAAGAGGAAGGTCGCCGCCCGGTTTGGCAAGATATCTCCCATGGTTCGGAAGTGCTGATGGGCTACTGGGCACAAAAGGAATCCCTTACCTTAGAGAACGGATTGCTGAAAAGGGCTTAGGAAAGTACAAATGGATGAGACGTGGTCATGCAGTTGATAGTTCCCCTAAGTAAAGTGCAGTATGTTTTGAAGGAGATGCATGATGGAACATCTGGAGGCCATCTTGGCATTAACAAAACCCTTGACAAAATACAGAAGCGATTCTATATTCTTCATCTTCGCCATGACGTAGAGAAATGGGTTCGGACATTGTGAAACATGTGCTGCAAGCAAGGGCCCACAAACCAGAAGCAGGGGAAAAATGAGACAATATAACGTTGGACTGCCTTTTGAGAGAATTGCCATAGACATTGCTGGACCATTCCCAATTACTGACGATGGAAACCGGTACATTATTGTTGTAGGTGACTACTAAGTGGGTGGAAGCCTATGCAATTCTAAATCAGGAGTTTACCACTGTGGCAAAGGAGTTAGTTCACAACTTCTGTTGCCGTTATGGAGCCCCTATGGAAATCCATATGGATCAAGGGAGAAATTTCGAATCAGGAGTGTTTAAAGAATTATGCCGTCTACTCAGAATTCGAAAGACCAGGACAATGCCTCTGCATCCTCAGTTGGACGGGATGGTTGAGAGATTTAATAGGACACTTGAGCAGCACCTTTCGAAAGTTGTTGATGAGAACCAAACAGATTGGGACCAACGTATACCACTATTCCTCATGGCGTATAGGTCATCGGTACACGACATAACCGGCATGACTCCAGCAAAATTGGTGTGAGATTCGTCTTCCTGGGGACTTGATGTTCGGATCACCTGAGACTCAGTCCCAAGAGCCACAGAACTATTCCTTGCAATTAGAAAACCAACTGCAAGAAATGAATCGCTTGATAAGAGGACAGCTGAAGAATGCCAGTGATAAAATGAAAACCTGGTATGACATTCGCAGCAATAGTGTAGGTTTCCAAGAAGGAGATCAGGTCTGGTTGTTCAACCTCAACCCAAAGCGCCGTCGTGGTCGCTCACCTAAGCTTCAGACCAACTGGGAAGGACCCTACACTGTGAAAAAAAGAATCAACAGTGTTGTTTATCGGATTCAACAGTAAGGACAGCGAAAGTTCACGGTCGTCCACCTAGATCGCCTGACTAAGTGTTACTTCACAGACGGTTTGCCAGTTTGGGACGAACAGGCTTAAGGAGGGGGCGGTGTTGCATTACAGAACAATCTACGTGTTTATCGAATGTTCCAGATGAATCCAGTTGAATGTGTGTGTGTGTGTGTGCGTGCGTGCGTGCGTGCGTGATTCTCGACGCATTTACTAGACTGTGCCAGAATTCATGCAGCTGCTCGCTGACTGCGTCAAGGCCGCAATTAGTTACGTCGTAGTTAGAGATAAACCGTGCGTAGTTATGGAATGTTCTGGTCTGTGAACGGGGTATAAATACTAGGTGGCAGCGGCCTTAGTTCAGTGATTATCGGGCGATATTACTGCGTGCATTCAAGTGGTTATTAGTGAAGTGTTGTGTTTAATAATCGGGCAGGACAATTGTAATACAGTTGTGTGTTATATTAGTTGACATTTTATTGCGTGTGAACAATTTCTATTTGATTTGTTGTAAGAGACTGTGTCGTTAATTACGAACTGTTTAACTGTGAAAATTAAAGTTGATGATTAGTGCCTTAATTGGTGTCTTGTATTTTGTTTTCCACTGTACCTACGACAATCAAGTAGACCCTCGTAACAATATGCAAAAATTCATGCCACATACCAGATAAAAAAAAGTTTACCCCAATTGCGAGTGTAATTTTTACATTGAAAATTTTGTAACTTTAGGGACACCATGGGCCAAAATTGAAGTCAAAATTTAAAAAAATGTAGAAGTGTATGCAGCATCAAATTATGAGGAATTTTATACAGAATATGAACTTGGTATTTTAATAATTTGACAAAATTAATATCTGTCGGTTATTATGATTATTATAATAAGGGAGTAGTCAAGATTTTTAATGTTCATCATCATCGTCGTCATCTCCAACAAGGATTAAACCAAAAATGGTTTGTTACGGTCTCGAGCAGATAAACTAGAATTTGTCACTCCAATGCTTTTTGCGATGTCCCACACCTCTCTGTCCTTTTGGCTGTAACTTTCCAATTATTTTTAATAAATTTATACTGCCAGTAACTGACTTACCTTGCGATCTTTCTCTCTCGTAACTTACGTTTTACCATCAGAAGTTCAGGGCCGCCAACGTATTTTGGAGTTGAAATATGTAAACTTTTAATGCTCTTCCCGGTAATTAACTCTTAAATAATTTTAATGGAATCTAACTCCCCTTAATCAGAAGACTTCCAGGGCCGTGAGACGAATTTGTGAGCACAGAATGTAGGAGAGGATTAACGATGAAATGAACTATGCTAACACATTGTTATGCTGACTAAATCAAATATTTTCTTTTATTCAGAAACTTAGTTGTCTTTTAATAACACTACTTTCAACTCCTCAAACTCTCCACTTTCTTTTAACACGCTATTCCTTTTTTATCACATCAAAATCATAAGTCTGAGATTACGATGGCTTAATTAATATCAAAATTATAAATGCTTAATTAATATCAAAATTATAAATGCTCAATTACTATAAAACTATTCTTGACCAACAAGTACAGTACTTTTAATATTTTTGTATTCTCACACGCACACCCACTTTCATTCTCATTATATTTTTTAAAATTCCCCTTTTTATTAATAGAGCTCTTTCTTTTCTACCATCGTTTAATTCTCGTTTCATTAAATTTAAAATAGTTACTTTCCTGTTTTACACATTCCTGTTGTGGTCGTCTACCCATTATTTCGCCACTACCATTAATTCACTTTCATTCACTTTATGTCCGAAATCTTGGTTGAACTGTTTAACACTTTGATGTATATTACTTTTGTGTACATTTTTATTGCTGTCTTACATTAATTCACTTTTTATTTGTCGGCCGACTTTAAAATTTTGCTTGAGCACTGATATAGGGAACCGTGCGTTAACACACCCGCGCGGCTCTGAATTAGGACGCCGACTGCGCGTCACAAAAATGGCTAAACGTCTCTGCTTGGGCACCGGCTCCCGATTTCCACCCAGAAACGGGTCCATACTCCTTTGTAATTGGTTGTCAAACTTTTTAATTAGCCTGATGTAACGGAAGTCAGGTCAACATCGCTGCCTCGTGGTAAATTCTACGTCGCAAAAGGCGGCACACACGTTCGCTCGTACGCACAAATACGCACCCTACCGACAATAAACATTCCTGTGCTGTGTCATACCTATCACGGAGCTATAGTCAGTGACCAAAAGTACACTCTGGGTAAATAACAAGAGTTACCTCAGAGGTCGTCTACAGATGGCTAAAATGAATTTCTTGAAATTACAAACCCCCTTTCATTTGCCCTGTTACAATACCCCCCCCCATGAGAGGTTTTCTGTCGAAACAGAAAAACTCTCATTGCCTAAAACCTAAGAGGACCAGCTAGGATATGGCGCCACTAACCCCCCGTAAATCCTTATTAAAACCATGGGTAACTTAACCCCCTAGTCCGGCGACTGCAGCTCCACCTGCATGACCTTACTGGACTTCCCTTGTCGAGATCCCAACACCATAAAGTCAGACAGGCACGTCACCACAGTATCACCAAACTCTGTAACATTCAATAAAAAATATCAATCACTGGCTTTTCAACATACCATATCTTTAACTGGCTTGTTTTCTCCTAGTCGTACTGGTTTGCCTTTTAGCAAAGTACTGGTTTTATCTCAATGATCTACTTAAATAAACAATATTTCTTAACGCATCTATCCTTAACATAAACATACTACACTTTTCTGTATTACATTCCTAATCAAATAAACATTTATATTTCACAAAAACCTAGACTCAAAATATATCGCCAACCTTGAACATTTCATCTCTGGATATAAGTAAAATTCACTAGAATTACACAACTTTTAATTTCAATTTCTGTTAATTAAACATTTTAACCATTTATCTTGCATTATCACTTCAATTTTGTTTTTATATTCAATATTTTAATCATGGCATTTTCATCAGTTACCATTTACTCTACAATTCAAATCAAAATAAATTTAAGTTCATTACCAAATTCACATTTTAAATTATTTAGACCATCTCTTTCAATTAATTACTTTAATTGTATTATTCAAAACAATTCAGTTAATTTAATTTCATCTTGCATTTATTTACTGTCATAATAAAATTCATTTATCAATTTTAGAACCTTCAAATCAAAACTTTCAAATTGATTACTACGATTTCTATCTTTCAAATATTTTACATCAATTTAATTCTCATTGTAAAGATTCATGACTACACACTGTTAATTATCCACTTCAAACTAAAACATTACTGTCAGGAATTCAAACAAACCTGTAAATTGACTATATAAAATACAATGTACATAACCTTAACAAAATACATTTAACCTCACTATAAATTTAACATCATAAAATTACCACCTGTAACGGGACATTTAGGCCTACCTGGGATAATATAAAAATTTATTATGTTTTGATAAAAATAATATTTTTATATGTAACATTAATTTTGAGGAAACATATAAAAGGTAACATAAAATAATAATTTGGGGAAAAGTAAACAGATTTATTTCATGAATTATACACCGCAATAGACAAACGTGCGAAATTGTGCCAAGGTCAGTTCCTGTGAGAAGCAGAGCAGTTATTTTGAGATACGGGATTTACAAGTTATGTAACATGAAATCATAAGATATTACATGAGTTAATACGTCACGCTGGTATGCTAGGAGTGTCAGCCGAACCTCACATATTGGCGTAGTGATACAAACTAGAACAATAAGATTTGATCATGTAACCGCGACCACTTCAGAAAATAGTCCAGTTCGCCTCACCCCAGTTAAACTTTGCTACTTGTACCGGCCGGTCGAAAACAAAGTTCTAGAACGTAAAATCGTGGGCGCCCGCACCTAGAATGTGAATACCGCACGTATAAAATTTTATAAAATGTAAAATAACAATTTTAAATTTTCTCAGAGTGAATTAACAGTTTTAAACATGTAAATTCAGTGAAGATCACAAAATAATCTACGTAGTGCGCGTAGAACAATGTGACGTCTTCTGGACTCAAATGAACAGCTAAGTAACAATTGGGTAGAGTAAAATATTAAAAAAGGCTAAACCAAAATTATAATGTTATTATTGTCTTTTAAAAAATGAGAGCTCTAAGGGTATAGGGTAATAGTGTGTGTGTGTGTGTGTGTGTGTGTGTGTGTGTGTGTGTGTGTGTGTGTGTGTGTGTGTGTGTGTGTGTGTGTGAGAGAGAGAGAGATATGTTAAACAAAGAAGGCTGGTTTGTGTTTAAATTTAAGTTTGCGTTTAATTTTTTTTTTGTTATAGAAATAAAATAATTTTATTTGTTCAAGAGCTCTACAAAATCATATAACCAAGATATTGTTTAATGTTAAACTCATAACAGGTAATGGAGGGGAAAAGAATATTTGTTTGTGACGAAAGAATAAGAAATATAATAATTAATGAATAAAACTTAATTCATGGGAAACAAATAAAGTTTTCTTTATTTCGAACAACCATAATATGTTCTCCTGTGTTCGCCGAAAATAACATGGCCCTGGTAAGTAGCAAATTTTCATATGTAGTTGGCAAACTTAAAGATGGCGTCTGAATAGATAGACGTAAACAAGTGGTTATGTCAATTACTTATTTTTTGCGTACCGTATCACTTATTATATGATATATAATTACCTTAATATCCACTTTAGTGATGCACAGTTTCGTCAATGATGACGCGTTTCGGGACTAAGTCCCATCCTCAGATACACTTAATTAACTAGGAGTCGCGTGACGATCGCGGTTGCGGGTGAACGCATGCGGGAGCTCCAGCCGTGGTTAGTAAAACTTATTACATGCGATTTGTAATTTATTTTATTTAATTTTGACTTGACCAATATCATGGTCGTGATTTTAATATTTTAGTTAATTAAGTGTATCTGAGGATGGGACTTAGTCCCGAAACGCGTCATCATTGACGAAACTGTGTATCACTAAAGTGGATATTAAGGTAATTATATATCAAGTGGTTATGTGCAGACAGATAGATAATAAATAATCCTAAAAATTAGAGTTACATTGACGCCCGAACTAGAGACAAATTTAGAATTTATATAAAAAAAAAATTATAGTTACATTGGCGCTTCCGAACTTAGGGACGTTTATATAAAAAATATTTTTATATAAATGTAGGCCTACTTGGGAGAACAGAATGGTTGTTTAAGGTAACTAAACAATGTGTGAACATAAGTAGTAAGGTTATGATATGGTTGATAAATGTGTATTGTAGATAAGTAAAAAATTAAATAATATAAAAATAAATACTAATGAAAATATTAGCAAGGACGTCAGCTTCACTGATAGTCAAACTGGAAGTCAAATAAATAGCGACTCAGGAAGTCAAACAAGTGAAAGTAATTTTGATGAGTCGAAAATAATGAATGAAGTTGAGATTCATTCAACACCTATTTTAGTAAATCAAAATAAGAAATCTGATGATGAAAATATGTTAACACGGTTGTATAATATGATGTATAACAGTTTAGAAAAACAAGATAGCAATTTTAGTGAATTGAAAAGCGAAATCAATGAAATAAAAAATAATTTCAATGTAAACTTGATGAAGTGAACATTAAAATGAATGATAAACTAAATGAACAGAATCATAAAATTAAAAATAATTTTACTGAAAAATTGAATGAGATCAGAGATTAAATAAAACAACAAAATATTAATTTTAGTAAACAAGTAAATGAAATTAATGCACGTTTTGATAATATAAAAGATGAGATAATAGAATCAATAGATTATGTGTTCAAAAAACAAAATGCAAGAGTAGATGATATAATTAACAACTTTAAAATGAATAAAGTAGATGACAATTGTGAAATTAAAATGGGGGTAGAGAATAGTGACAAGTCCGATAAATTCGATGAAAATAAAGACTATCAGATGACATAATGAGGTAAGTAGGGGTGAGAATTACGATGATATAAGTAAAAATGTGGTATTAGCAAATAAGGTTGTGAATATTGATAATGCTGATGAAATTATAGTGGGAGTAGTATTTGATAATGAAGTGAGAGAAACAAGTGTTGATAAGTTAGAGAGAGAGAGAGTGTGAAGAGAGTTATATTGTGGATATGAAGCAGAGGGTAAATTTTCCCCAGGTTTATTGTGAACCAAGGTGTTTACAAATGTTGTTGTTGAAGGGCAAGAGTCCCTTATTATTGGAAGACATGAGGTCTTTGAGTTGTTCCCTGAATTTTTATGAGTTAGTGCCCTCTATGGGATGGTAGAGAAAGTGTGATATGGCGTTATGGTGAAAGATATTTAGAGAGAGAGTTGTGTGTAGATAGAGAGATAAAATTATATAAGGTGAATATAAATTATGAAGAATTTATAGAAAGGTTGGATGTAGAGAGAGCTGGTAATTATATAGAGTACTCACCTTGTATTGAAACTGAGGTAGTAGCAGAAGTAGATGATAATGTTGAAACTTACTTTACTTTAACAGGAAATACTAAAGGAGAAATTACCCTACCCGATGTCGACAGGAATTTTGAATTGATGGTATACAATAATATTTGCATTATCAATATATTGATATAACGGATAAAAGTAATGATGATGACTATTATGATTATAATAGCGATATATCATTAATTGTAAATGAATGGTGTAGTCATAAGATCAGATTATTATATGATGATGGGGGTTAAATAAGAAATCAGTGAATGGACATCTTAAATATTTTAGTTTATGGTAATGACCTGGCTAGATTATGTAATGAGGTGTGGTAAACAGAAAATAATGACAAAAAAAATTGTAAATAAATTTATAGTGAAATTAATTGTGTTTGTGTTGTAAAGTGTATTTTCTGTAAACAATGTGTGCATGTAGCAGAAATTGATTCTAATGATAATAATATTTTATCAGATTAAATAAATAATGAGAGTTTGCAATATATGAATTGTAATTGTTTTGAAAGAAGGTAATTATAAAGTAATGTTGTGGTTTAAATAATTGATTGAATTAAATAATTTGAGATGTTTAAATATTTTTGTTTATTTAAAATGTTATATAAGAAGATTTTGATAATGAATTTAAATGATTTTCTGAGATTTAGATTCTATAATGAATAGTAAATGATTACACATACAATATGTTCAGGTATCGAATTATATTGTTATTATGAGTTGAGTGATGAATTTTCTAAGGTAATTGTCAGTTATCATGTTAAGGTAAAATGTTGTAAAAAGGTTTGGGTAAGGATGATTATTTCAATAAGGCATTTGAGTTAGTCAAATTTAACTTTAATGGGAGTTAGAATGAATAAGAATTTTGGGATAGAAGTAAGACAGAAACAGGGTTAATGGTAGGGACACAGTAGCGATAGTGTCTATATGTAGAGTAGTGTGAGTAATGTAAATGGTAAGTAAATAGTTGGTGGTGAAATTTTGTAGGTGAGGGTGATGTTGTAGGGAGCGATCAACGTGCGTCGTTGGGCAGGTAATTGTGAAGGGTCGAAGAGTGTTTGCCGATATTTGGTGGAGCGCAAGAGGTTATGCATGGAATTGCCAGGTTAGGGAACACACATCCTAGTTACAAAGAGGGTATTAAGTATTTATTTTGAGAGGAAAATGATTTAAGTGGAATTAGTGTTGAAGGGGGTTATTATGGAGAGATTGGTGTCGTGCTATGCAAATCTGTTAGTAGTTGTTAGAAGGAAGAAGGTGAGTAAGGTTATATATATAAATGCCCATTCAATCAAATCATTGTGAATAATCTAGAATCACCCAAACTAATTAATGATCAAAATGCTAAATAGAAAATCATAGTTAAAATGTAATAATAAATGAAACAAGTGAAAGAGTTAATAGAATTTGAAATAAAATTAAAGCTGTAAAGTGTGTAATTTCTGATCAACCTTAAATGTGAATTGTTAATTTTAAGGTAATAACAACAATGTGAATATTATGAGTATACTATGTTTTATGATGTTGTATTACGTTTGTTAGGGTGTAGGAAATTAAATAATAATATATAGAAACAAATAAGGGTTTACCATCTGCGAATTGCAGTAGCAGTGTCAGTGTAAATATTATATGTCTTTTAGTAGTTTCCCCAACTTTCGGGCGGTCACGGCTTCACAGAACCCTGACCGTGGATTTATAATGTAAATATATTCTAAATTGGTGAACTTAGAAATTAACCGGGGGGTGACTCAGGGGAACCTACATAACTATGGAACAGCGGCTATCATGGAAGGTGGTGATAGTGCCGTATTAAGGGTGTGTGAATCATTATAGTAGGATTACTGGTGTCCTCGGACATCAGTAATGCCGAATTTTTTATATAACGCTGAAACAAGAACGGGGTAGGCAGCGTCTACACCCTAATTAAAATTGCAGTTCTTGTGGATGCAAATGGGCGCTACAGTCAACCATAAGTAAACAATAGAGTGTGTGGAAAAGGAGCTGGCAGTTACAAGCCAGGGGCATAAACAATAGAGTGTTTATGCAACCAGGTAAATGCCTTGCACGGTTTATTCTGTGAGGTGATTTACCTAAATTGTAACTGGGATATAGGGGGCATATTAGATTTTGATGTAGAAGGAGGTTACTAAACTGTTAGTAATGAGTTAATGAATATTAGATTGAATGATGTAGAATATGTAGTTGTTTTTATAATGTACTTAAATGATTTTGTGTTGATTTGAGATGTTTTGTTGGAGATGTTTAACAAAAGTTGAGAAAGGTATAAGTAAATAAGTTGTTATTATGTAGTTGATTTAATATGATTTACATGCTGTAAGAATTTTTCTAATGATTATAAGTATTTTGAAATGTGAATTATATAATGGAAGATATTTGTGATGATGTAATGGGAAATGTTTATTTAAATTCTGATTGGAATCAGGGAAACAATTTTGAATTTTGGGATAAGAGTAAAAGAGAGAAGGGTATACAGAATGATGTTAAGGAAGTTTACAAATGTATCATGTTATTTTAAGTGTTCATATATACATGTGTGTTAAGAATTAAGAAAAACCAGTGCTTCTTAAAGCAAACCAGCACAGCTAAGGGGAAACAGATCAGTTAGGGATATAGTCATATACAAGGCCACCATTTGATATTTTTGATTTGATGTTTCAGTGTCTGGTGATGCTGTGGCGGCAGTCCTGAGCTGGCCAGTGCGTCAGAGCAGGAGCATCAAGTGCCTGACTGGCCTTGCGGTGTTGGGATCTTGAGAGAGAAGTCCAGTAAGGTCATTCAGGTGCGGTCACGGTCACTGGACCAAGGGTAAGTTAGATTTTTTTTGATAAAACGTAGAGAGGGTTGTGACAACATATCCTGACTGATCCCTTTAGGAAGTATGAGTGTGTCAATGAGAGTTTTTATGCTTCGGCATAAAACCTCTTATTGAAGGGGTATTGTAATGGGACATTTAGGCTATCTGTACTACGACACAAAAATTATTCAATACAATAGATACATTGATCATCACAACAACCTCCTCCAATACTTCATTACTATCAGCACAATTACAATAATCATCAACTTTATCTTCTTTTTATTCAATCAAAACTCATTCATTAACAATTTAAAAACCTCCTTCCACACACACTATTGCCCCCCTGGACTGTAGAATCCAGTTGCCTCCACAAGAACTGAAGTTTTTAGGGTGCAGACGCTGCCTACACCGTTCTTGCTTTGGCATTATAAAACATTCGGCATTACTGGTATCCGAGGACATCAGTAATCCTATAATCCTACTAAAAATTAGTTATATGCCCTTATATGGTCTACCATCCCATTCGATGGATAGCCGCTGTTCCATAGTTATGGTGATTCCCTGATTCCCCCCCCCCGGTTAATTTTTAAATTCACCTTTACAATGATAACAAGCTATGGCCAGACTTAGGCAGCGTGTAACGTAATGTGCCCTGACCATAGCCGGTTAAAGATGAGCCAATTCCACGGTCAGGGTTCGGTGAGGCCGTGACCGCCCGAAAATGGGGAATCACATTTAAAATATATAACATTTGTTTCACATATATACCTAATTACATCCTAATCAAATAAACATTTATATTTCATAAAGTCTAAACTCAAAATAAACATTACTAACCTCAGGTTAATATAAAACATTTCATCTCTGAATTTACTAACATCACAAAGAAGTGAAATTTACTAACCTTACACAACTTTTTAATTTCAATTTCTATTGGTTAAACATTTTAACTGTTTGTCTTGCCTTATCACTTCAATTTTGACTTTATTACATTTTAATAATTAAACATTTTATCAGCAACCTTTAATTATTTATCATTTATTATACAATTCAATTCAATTCAAAATAACTTTCTCAAATTTATTACCCATATTTTCATCTTTTTTAAATTACTTAACCCATCTATTTTAATTAATTACTTTTAATTGCATTATTTAAAACATTTTTCATTCATTAAATCCTCTCACATAAATTTTAATTACCTCATAATCAAAACACTAAGTTACTTCAATTACATTATTCAAAACAAATTTAATTCATCTAATTTCATCTTGCATTTATTTATTTTTTTAATAAAATTCATTTATCACTTTTATAACCTTCAAATCAAAACTTTCAAATTGACTACCAATATTTCTATCTCTTACATTTTACATTAATTTAATTTTCAATATTTAATTTACATACTGTTAATTATTCAATTCAAACAAAATATTATTACTGACATGACTTCAAATAAACCTGTAAATTAACTACTGTACATAAAACAGTGTACACATAACATCATATATCAGCTGATATCTCATTGTAACAACATAATCTTAACACAATACATTTAACACCAATACAAATTTATTTACAATTTTTTTGTCATATCATTTCACTGTTTACCACACCTCATTACCTAAATAAGCCAAGTAATTACCATTAGCTCAAATAATTAAATGTTCATTTACCATTTATCTAACCACCATCATCGAAAATCAATCTTATTTTTGCATAACAATTTTCATTCTTAATTACATTCATTATATTATTATTATTAACATAATATACCTTTATTTTTTTGTTTATTCCCTATACCATAATAATTCACCGGATTACTCCCCCTTATTGACTCATAAAACCCGTCTACATTGGTAATTTTAGTCCTGTCTCCGTCAGTATCTTTGGTTAAAATCAGGTAAGTTACATCATCACCACACTTATCTCCTACTACAAGTACACTGGTTCTACTCCAAGGTAAATGCTTTTTATCAAGAATACTATTTTAATTTATTATTTCTGTATTCATTATTCCCCAAGGTAAGTCTTTATTAACAATTCTCTCACTATTTATTCGCTCTATCAACTCTCCATAACCTCTTTTTAACTTAAACCACTCTCTCTCTCTCTCTCTCTCTCTCTCTCTCTCTCTCTCTCTCATTCCATGCAAAGGGCAACACAACATTAATATAACACAGCCTGGCTTTTCCAGGGAAATCATCATACACAGGGGACTTATTTGTAGACCATATGTCTCTCAAATACACTCGTGAAGCCTTTTCTTCACCCACAACAACACCACAGGAAAAAATTTACCCTTTGCAACCCCTCTACTTGTAAACTCTCTTTCCACTCTTTCTCTAACTCATCTACACTCACTAACACTTCATTATTAACCCCAACTAACCTTCCACTCTCATCATCACTAATATTACTTAATGTATCACACATAGATACCTCTTTTTCAACTACATCACTGTTATCACTCTTTATTTCACTATTAAACTCGTTACTATAATTACTACTTACCTCGTTAATTATTTCTTCGTTATTCCTATTTTCATTTGCACTTAACCTGTCAACCTTATTATTCGTAATTACTTCCCCATTACAATTATTACTTGTTTTAAAATCATCACTTATTTTCACCACATTACTCACCTTGTTCTCCGTTATTCCATTGTTTATATTCTCATTAAACTTACCTGTATCTTGTAATATTCTTCATTTACAAAATCCAATGAACCTGATTGCAAACTTCCACCCACCCTTGTCTTTTCGATCTGGCCTGATCTCTAAGTGGGGACGAACCCCGTTCGTACGGCGAACTTGACAGCACAGCAAATGAAATAAGGTTTTTGAAATGACTTTGCTTACCAAAATATATCATTTAAAAAATAATGGTTTTTTATTTTACGATTATTAAACATCTTTTCCATGTATAAAATATGAAGAAATGTTACTCTCTCCACATGGTGTTTTAAATTTTGAAGTACAGCATTAGAAATTCTTTTAACATAATAAATACCTTACCTTATTCTAGTGCACATAAAAACACAGCCCAGCCTGCCATTCACTCATTCTCTCAATTTATAAACCCTCCCCCGAACATTTTTATTAACCCAAACCCTTAAACATGTTGTGAAACTCCCCAGCCGGCAACGCGGTTTTAGCTCGAGCTTACTGTTTCGCGTTTTAATTGATACTGGTGTCCGAAAATAACTGTATACGTTCTTCACTGAATAACTACTCTCCACTGTCACATTATTATCACTGGTAATTCATTTTAAACTGGCAATTTATAAGATTTTTTAAAAAGAAGCCCCGTGGGGCTGTACCTGCAGGTACGGTCTGTGTCGGACTGCCCAGAGCGGCATAGCATTCGCCGCTAACTCGATCACGTCTTTTTTAGTGGAAACCAAGGCCTCATAGTTCTTCGTCGCTTGTAAGTCCTATTCAACCCATGCAGTTGATGGTGTGTTGATCGTACCAGATATTCGCGCAGCACTGGCTGACGTCACGACTTAGGCTCACATCCGCCAGCATGGTAAACGAAGTGAACAGAATTTGTTACTCCTAGCCATCTTTGGTGTTTCACACCGGCGTGGGTCCGCGCGCATGGTTGTGTGATGCGCTCAGACGTACTTCCACACACTCACAAAGTTCTTGGAAATGACAACTTGGTACATTCTTCTGTACTGATTGCACAACGGTTGAAACATGTTTCGCCTTTGTTACAACACTGTTATTACCATACAACACGTGGCCTGGTCACAGTTGGAAATAAAATTTACAAATATTTTCTATGAAACCCCGAAAATTTAATAAAATAAAATAACCCTCAAATTCGGCCCGTTACAATACCCCCCCCCCCAATGAGAGATCTTCTGCTGGAACAGAAGAAATCTCATTGCTAAACCCCTAAGAGGACCGGTGAGGAACTGGTGCCAACAACCCCCTTTTGCTCTTACACCTCATGGGTAAACGACCCCCCTGGCTCGGCGACTATGGACGCATCTGAACGAGATCACTGGACTTCTCTGTGCGAGATCCCAACACCGAAAAATCGAACAGATATGCACCACAGCGCACCTCACCTTCTAACATGTTTCCCCTTAAAAATCCAAATCCCTGGCTTATATCATGCCAGATCCTCAACCGATATGTTCCCCCTTACATGCAACTGGGCTGCCTTTAGCAGTTACTGGGCTCACACACACACTTATACTACATACTGTAAACATTGATATACTCTTAGCTATACCATTCCATTTAAGTTAAAATCCAAAAAATCAAACTAAAATCTTTTATCTAAAAAAATTCTCTTCATTAGTTTTTTGTTATTAGAAAATACACAAATTGAACATTTCTTAAAATAGGAACATCCTTAACCTAACATGTGATTATACATATGCCCTAACAATACAATTCAATAATAACACTAATAATACACAAACAATAACATCATCCAAGTTCAAAATATCAATTAGATGGCAGGCGCAAAAGTCAAGAATTTTTTTTTTTTTTTTTTAATTAAAATATTTTTTTTTTCATATTGCAATTATTTAAAAATTGTTCAAATCAATTAAAAGCAACATTGGATTTACTTCCTTGCTAAACGTGTCTAGTATAGTGTATCACCTATCAGCTGATCAAAACTGGGTCAAGTCAAGAACCTTGATCTACATAAGTTATACACAAATTACATCTGACAATGCTTGAACATCTTTAAAATACTGTCTTTAAACATAAAAACATCATAAAATAAAACATTTAAAATTAACAAAATATTATTATAATTAACAATAAGCTTGATATTTAAATTACTCAAATAAACACTTTACAATTTTACGTTATTCTCAAACTCTATCAAAAATTGTCAGTGGTTTCAATCAAAATTTTATATTCTTACTTTAAATCTCTTTACTTAATCATCTCATTCTCCATTAATTTGGGTGATTCAATTACATATAATAGCTTGATCTGCCACTTGGCATTTATACATATATAATCTTTCTCACTCTGACTCTAATACCACTAACAACTTTAACTAACATGACACCCATCCCTATCAAAACATCTATCAAACAATCTCTAAACCCAACTTACTATTAAACTCAAATCACCACATTCTCTCGATATATATAAAAAAATTATTCTCTAACCCTTTGTACTTAGGATAAGTGTCCCCCCCCCAAAAGCTCAATCCCTTATGTTGGTTCCTGGATTCTACCTAAGGTAACCCTTTCCGGCGACAAACGGTCCCTTCCCGTCCCAACCCTTTTGTTGCGGACTCCTACATTACACTATCCCCTCTTACAAAATTTCCATCCCCAAATCCCATTCTTATTACCTCACTTCAACTACAAAATAACATCATCATTTATTTATATCAATATATCAATCATTACTCTACATATATTCTCCATAACTACTGTGTCAACATCAATACTTCTCAAATTCTATTACATTAACTCACAACAACATTACATTACTTCAAAACAATATTTTCATCTCTGTTAACACTTTAACTTTAACTTTAACTTGGACTGATCTATATGTCCCACAAAATATTCATCACCCAAAATCTATCTTTTATTATCTCTGACAATTCATTTAAAAATCTTACTACATTAAATTACTTTTCTCATCGTTTGAAATAGCATCTTTAGCACATTAAAACATTATATTTAACATTAATTACCTTGAACATCAATAAACAATTTAACAGTGACATTTTACTACTGATCAGCTGACATTCCTAGCCAAGTGAAAGCACATTTCAAAACTGTGCAAATTACATGAAATACATATTTTTTAGCAATCCTCACCTCTAACCTACCGCACATCATTGTTTCCCCTCTTTCTGACTCTGGTGCAATTATGTAAACCGCCTGCCAGTTGGTTTAGTTATTTACTTTGTTATACTCATTTCAAAATTACAAATTATATAAAACACATACTTTTTATCCATTCTTATATCTAACCTACTACAATAAAATAACACATTGTTAAAATAGAATGAACACAGTATACTGAATGTCTGAACCCCTATTTATCAAGCGTAATACAAGCATTTTATTAGAGCAAAATTGATTTATCATTTTTAATTTACAAAATTTAAATTCGTTGCTCATCTGAGCAACCACCCAATCCACACACACGATTGTAATTTATGTTGGACTGTAGCGCCCATTTGCTTTCACAAAGACTGCATAGTTGGAGGAATTGAACACCTCCGTGTCTTTGCTTCGGCGTTACATTTTAAAAGTTTTAGGTATCGACATACCCTCGTTTTATACTTATAAGCCCTTAAAACGGGTCTACCACCTGGCTATGCTGTCCCTACGCGGACAGAGTGGCAGCCGCTGTTCCATAGTTCCAGGGATTTCCCCTAGTTTCACCCCCTGTTAATTTCTATTATCAACCAATTTCAAGCCAGCTATGGTCAAGGGACTTGATTATGGCCATAGCTGACCGCTAGCCAAAACCACGATTAGTGCTGGTAAGGCAGTAATCGCCCGAAAAGTCGGGGAAATCAAACTTCACTTTAATGCCTGTTCTATTCATCATTATTTTGTACGGCACGAAAGTCTATCATGGTACAAATTAAATTTGTACGAAAAAAGGTGTGCCGTACATTTTTGCCATGTTGGCCTCTGATGGAGGTAACACTCACTGTTACCCCCAACCCATTCCACTATCTACTGGGGCACAGGCTACCCCAGCAATAGCGCCTTAATAACTAAATAATAAAATTTTTATATGCAACATTCTAATGTGACATTTTCATCAATCATTAATCATTTAACTCATTCATCACCTTAAAATTTTCAAATTTATTATTAACATTTATGTTACATCATAGTTTAGTTATTATTTTTTACATTATTATCTCAAATTATTTTCATTATTGCATTTAAAATTCTTTCCTTTGAATTAAACATCTGTAAACATCTGATTATATCTGACTGGTATCATAAAAATTTTATACTTACAGTCCATTATTCACATACCGACATACACAAAATACATACACCATACACACCCATAACTCCACGTTACCTCTGAAACATTTAACCACATGTTAGTTCAAATCACACGATTTAACAATTAATTACCAAATTCATATCTCGTAAAATAATTTAAATCCATTAGAAAATTCAATTATATAACCTTTGAATCAATCAAAATATTTTAAACATTTCAAATCATTTTAATTACTTTAAAAAATTTAAATTAATTATTGAAAATACAATTTCCATTGCTATCAAAACAATTACAATTAGCCAATTACTGTCTTCAAAATTAATTTTGTTATTTAGTTAGATTGCAAATATTAATATTATTATCACAACCATTGCTACCACATATACACATTGTTCACCTGACATCCTACAATACACAAAATTAATTCACTACACTTATTTACAATTCTTCATCATTGATTATTTAGTCATATCACACTTCAATGTCCAAGGTTGTGAGGTCAAAAACCATAAAACAATATATTTAAAATTGTCCAGTTATTGTTTTATTGTCTAACCTCCATCGTCAAAAATTAATCTCTGTTTTAAATAACACTTTTCCATTTTATTGACACACATATTACTATTTTGTGTGTCATAACCATAAAAATCAAATTCATCCGTTTTATCAAAATAATCATGAAACAAGTCAACATTAAGTATTTCTGTTAAGTCTCCATTATTAAATATTTCCAATATCGGGTCAGTTACCTTTTTATTATAACTTAAATCATTCTTATTTAAATACACTTCTAACATTGCTTTCCACTCATCATAATCTCTCTTTAATTCATACAGTTCTGTTTCTCTCTCAACACACAACTCTCTATCTAACTCCCTCTCATCATAACACCATCTCATACTTATAAAATCATTCCACACAGAGGGTATAAACTTATACAAAACTGGGAAGCAAATTAAATCTTCCATTAACACGGGACTCTTACCCTTCAAAAACAACACTTGTGAACACCCTGGTTCATCATAAATAATAAGGGGAAAATTTACCCTCTGCCCCCATTCTACCACTATACTATCTTTCCACTTTCTCTCTGATTCATAAACGCACATTAACATTTCATCATTACATTCTACAACTTCATCAATACTCTCACTATTTATTTTCAACGCATCACTCTCAGATACTACCTTTTCGATTACATTACTATTCTCAATATTATTTTCATTATTTTCGACATCATCATCATCACTTGTTAACTCTTTATCTAGTACCACATTTTTACACATGTCATTACAATTTTCATTTGTATTACTTTTGTCTGTGTTCATCACACTCACTCCCATTCTCTCAGTACTCTGTTCTAATTTATTCAAATTATTTCTTATTATTTCATTGGTACTTTCTAAACGTTTATTCTTTTCTTGTATATCATTTATTAATTCATCAAATTTTACACTTATACTCTGCTGGAACTGAATATTCTGTTCTTTAATTTCTTTAAAATTAATATCATTTTGAATATTCTGTTGTTCACATTTTATTCTCTGTTCATCTAATTTATCGTTAAAATCACTTTTCATTTCATTCAACGTTATCTCGTTACTATCAAAACGTTTATTAAAGTCATTACTTAAAATCTCAAATTTTTCGTCATTTCTATCGAAACGTTTATTTAATTCGTTAAATTGATTCAACATAATACTCATTATATCCATGTCATCGGATTGTTTATTTTTATTGGTTAAAACTGGGGTCAACTGAATCCCAGAATCAACAGCTGTTTCACTTAATTGTATTTGAGCAGCAATTGGGGTAGAATGAATGATTACATTGCCGCCAACAGCTGTTTCTGTAACAGCGCTGGGATTGGCTGTCCGCATATCACTTTCATTCAGTGACTGTGGTTCAAGGTCACTTTCACTCATTTCTACGTTAGTTATATTGCTTTGTTTAGTATGCTCAGGCATTTTTAACTGATTTATTTTTACTTACGTAATAACTACAAATGATTAATCTCCTTTCAAAACATTATACAACAACATACATAAAATCAACCTTACACCATAATTACGTACATTTCACGTAACTAAAATTTCGCTTTCGCAACCGTATTTCATTCAGTGTACTGTCAAAATATAGGCCGGTGTAATACAACTTTCAATTATATTACATCCTGCAGTCACGGCACCAATTGTAATATTCTTCATTTACAAAATCCAATGAACCTGATTGCAAACTTCCACCCACCCTTGTCTTTTCGATCTGGCCTGATCTCTAAGTGGGGACGAACCCCGTTCGTACGGCGAACTTGACAGCACAGCAAATGAAATAAGGTTTTTGAAATGACTTTGCTTACCAAAATATATCATTTAAAAAATAATGGTTTTTTATTTTACGATTATTAAACATCTTTTCCATGTATAAAATATGAAGAAATGTTACTCTCTCCACATGGTGTTTTAAATTTTGAAGTACAGCATTAGAAATTCTTTTAACATAATAAATACCTTACCTTATTCTAGTGCACATAAAAACACAGCCCAGCCTGCCATTCACTCATTCTCTCAATTTATAAACCCTCCCCCGAACATTTTTATTAACCCAAACCCTTAAACATGTTGTGAAACTCCCCAGCCGGCAACGTGGTTTTAGCTCGAGCTTACTGTTTCACGTTTTAATTGATACTGGTGTCCGAAAATAACTGTATATGTTCTTCACTGAATAACTACTCTCCACTGTCACATTATTATCACTGGTAATTCATTTTAAACTGGCAATTTATAAGATTTTTTAAAAAGAAGCTCCGTGGGGCTGTACCTGCAGGTACGGTCTGTGTCGGACTGCCCAGAGCGGCATAGCATTCGCCGCTAACTTGATCGCGTCTTTTTTAGTGGAAACCAAGGCCTCATAGTTCTTCGTCGCTTGTAAGTCCTAATCAACCCATGCAGTTGATGGTGTGTTGATCGTACCAGATATTCGCGCAGCACTGGCTGACGTCACGACTTAGGCTCACATCCGCCAGCATGGTAAACGAAGTGAACAGAATTTGTTACTCCTAGCCATCTTTGGTGTTTCACACCGGCGTGGGTCCGCGCGCATGGTTGTGTGATGCGCTCAGACGTACTTCCACACACACACAAAGTTCTTGGAAATGACGACTTGGTACATTCTTCTGTACTGATTGCACAACGGTTGAAACGTATTTCGCCTTTGTTACAACACTGTTATTACCATACAACACGTGGCCTGGTCACAGTTGGAAATAAAATTTACAAATATTTTCTATGAAACCCCGAAAATTTAATAAAATAAAATAACCCTCAAATTCGGCCTGTTACAATCTCTTTTACTCTCCTTTCTTTTTCTGATGTCATTTACATCATCTTGTATTTGTTTCTTCCAAGTACTAAAATGTTCGTTTATCTTATTCAGACCTTTATTCATATTATCTTCAAACTTAACATTTTGTTGTTTCAGCTCATAAAATTTAATATCAATACTCTTTTGTGAATCGCTCAAACGCTTATCAAATTTTTCGTCAATATTATTAATGTCACCCCTTAATTCATTAAACTTGCTTTTGAATTTATTACTTTGTTCGTTTACTTTAGCATTTACTTCATTGACATTACTGCTTAGTTTATCAAACTTAACATTCTGTTCATGAAACTTTTCATTGCTATTATCAAAACGTCTACTCATAAAATTCATTATATCGTCCATTGACCATTCTTTTTTTTTTTTTGTTTTATTTTAGTTACCACGGGAGTAGATTTTGCTCACGCGTTAACTAATTATTACAGACTCTGTCAAATTACTTTCATTTGTTATGCTTGGAGTTGTCTCCATTCCCGAATCATTCGTATCATCTGATTCGTTTATAACACTTTCTTTGACTGCATTAGGATTTGAATGAACTTCTGCCTCCCCCGTGAAAGTTACGTCAGTCAAACTGACCTTATTTTCATTATTTTCCTTTTTTTTCAATTAATTTAACAATTAATATAATGAACTATTTACTTCAGTATAATTTCGTGTATAAAATTTACAAATACCCAACATAACCACACTTATATGCAACGTACTTATTTACGACACTTTCACATAAAACACCACTTACCACCACCTACCCTCTGTGCCACAAATAGGTCTCTTTCATATAATATTGTTATATAAAAATCCTGGCAGGCTCGCCATTTGTAACTTTCCAATTATTTTTAATAAATTTATACTGCCAGTAACTGACTTACCTTGCGATCTTTCTCTCTCGTAACTTACCTTTTACCATCAGAAGTTCAGGGCCACCAACATATTTTAGAGTTGAAATATGTAAACTTTTAATACTCTTCCCGTTAATTAACCCTTAAATAATTTTAATGCAATCTAACTCCCCTTAATCAGAAGACTTCCAGGGTCGTGAGACGAATTTGTGAGCACAGAATGTAGGAGAGGATTAACGATGAAATGAACTATGCTAACACATTGTTATGCTGACTAAATCAAATATTTTCTTTTATTCAAAAACTTACTTGTCTTTTAATAACACTACTTTCAACTCCTCAAACTGACCACTTTCTTTTAACACGCTGTTCCTTTTTTATCATATCAAAATCATAAATCTGAGATTACAATGGCTTAATTAATATCAAAATTATAAATGCTTAATTACTATAAAACTATTCTTGACCAACCATTACAGTACTTTTAATATTTTTGTATTCTCACACGCACATCCACTTTTACACTCATTATATTTTTTAAAATTCCCCTTTTTATTAATAGAGCTCTTTCTTTTCTACCATCATTTAATTCTCGTTTCATTAAATTTAAAATAGTTACTTTCCTGTTTTACGCATTCCTGTTGTGGCTGTCTACCCGTTATTTCGCCACTACCGTTAATTCACTTTCATTCACTTTATGTCCGAAATCTTGGTTGAACTGTTTAACACTTTGATGTATATTACTTTTGTTTACATTTTTATTGCTGTCTTACATTAATTCACTTTTTATTTGTCGGCCAACTTTAAAATTTTGCTCGAGCACTGATATAGGGAACCGCGCGTTAACACACCCGCGCGGCTCTGAATTTGGACGCCGACTGCGTGTCACAAAAATGGCTAAGCGTCTCTCTGCTCGGGCACCGGCTCCTGATTTCCACCCGGAAACAGGTCCATACTCCTTTGTAATTGGTTGTCAAACTTCTTAATTAGCCTGACGTAACGGAAGTCAGGTCAACATCGACGCCTCATAGTAAATTCTACGTCGCAAAAGGCGGCACACACGTGTGCTCGTACACACAAATACGCGCCCTACCGACAGTAATTATTCCTGTGCTGTGTCGTACCTATCACGAAGCTATAGTCAGTGACCAAAAGTACACTCTGGGTAAATAACAAGTGTTACCTCAGAGGTCGTCTATAGATGGTTAAAATGAATTTCCTGAAATTACAAACCCCCTTTCGTTTGCCCCGTTACATGGCTTATATTTCGATAGTTGTTTGGTGATGCAGCAGTCAACTATTCATTTAAGATATTCCAACCATTTTAGTCGATATTGGGCAATTGGGCAATCCTCTATCGAGTACATTGGTAATGTATTTAGTTCCTGCCATTTATCTGCATTTCATCTGTGATTTTGAAGAGTATATCCTGCCACATTCCTGATAAATCGCATTTCAGCGGCTTAAATATGACTGGCCTGGGATTTCATTAAAATATAATTCTCAGAGAAGTGTAGGGAGGACCATCCACCTTGTAGAACTTAAGATGTGTTTCTTTACTTGTTGAATTTAGAGTTCTCCTAATGGTCTCACACGTAAGATTGAACTTATATAGCTTATTGTGTGTAATGTAAGACACATTATAGCGCAGATATTCAAAATTACTGACCTCCTCCAGAAGAGCATCATCTACAACAATTTTTTCTCATATTGGATCAGCTCCATGAAAAGCCATCACTGTGGTCTTCAATGTGGCGATCTGTAATCTAAAGTCCCCTTGCAGATTCGACTCAGTGAGTGTACAGCCATCTGCAAGCCATTTTCTGAGTTCAGCAGAATAGCCTGATCAACAGTAGACAATAACATGTCAACTGAAGAGTTACCAATCATAAAATGTTCTTGAAGGTTCATCTGCCAATTGCAGACATTATGATATTATGACATCGTCTGTATATAAATTAAGAGAGAAGTAATAATGGACAGCCATGTCATATTCCACAATTAATCAGGCCCACACTAGGAGTTGTGCTCTGTCTTCCTGTCCCAATTAAGATTTTGTTTTCAACATAAAAGACTTTGTATGGCTCCAGTGAGGTGTTGCGCAATCCCTTTCTTTGCCATTATTACCCACAACCTACCCATATTCACTCTTACCAAATGTCTTTCCAAAATCAGTGAAAGATATGTGGGCAACTGATATTCTCTGTACTTTCCAATGGCTTGGGTTATTGTGAAGACACAATTTTTAATGTTTATTGTATTCATAATAACAAAAGAAAAGTAATAATATTTCTCAGTTTGTCAAGTGTTTTATATTTCTGAAGAATAGTAAAGTAGTTGGGGTTTTTATATATAATTTATCTTTTTCATTTTTTCTGTATAATTTTAATACTTAGGATAGTATTTGTATCTTTTGGATTTGCACACACACACACACACACACACACACACAAACACATAAAAAATAAAAAACTAAGATGTTAGAAATAATATATGGTCTCACATTGTCATGGTCTTTTTCAGGTAATGCTAGGAATCAGGTATATAAACAACTTTACTCGGTAAAAAAAAATTATTAATTTGATTTATCTTATAATAAAAGTGTTTAGTAGTAAAACATATTATAAAAGACTAATAATCTTCATGAGTAGAGATTATTAAATTCATTAAACTCATACTGAGTTGACACTAAATTAAAACTTTTTGAGTTTTAAAATAAAAATTGGTGCCATTATTTGTGGTTGTATATAGTTTGTGAAATAAAATTACGGATATTTGGCCATTAAAATTAACAGTACTATTGTCAAAACAATTATCTTTTTGAAATTTTTATGTATTTTTTAATCGACTGTAACTGTAACTTTCTGTATGCCTGGAAATGAGGTTTGTTAGAGTATTTATATACAGCTAAAACAAATCTCTGTTTATATATCTCTGTTTTAAATCTATGTTAAAATAAACCCCAGAATGAACTAAGCAGTTGAAGTAATTTATTCATTTTTTCTTAGTTTGCCTTCACTTACACTACTTTATTACAACCAGAATGTTATATTATAAGGGTGTTTTTATTATAAGCAACGGATTTTAGGTTTTTTTTTTTTTTTACCGATGTTTCAAGTTTTATTTTTATAAAGTTTGTGTTTATACATAAATAATTTTTCCCTCTCTGGATAACAGATCAAGAATAAGTAGATATTGTATGTATGTTATTATCATGGCTGTTTTTACTATTTTACTATCAGACGTGTGTAAGCCTGTAATGTGTTACATTTAATTGATCTCATTCTTGCCTTCAAATAGATCGAGACACCTAAAGCTGAATAAAAAGTTAGAAATCATTGACCCATATGTTTTTGTTTGTTTCTTCTCTGGGTCCTGGATACATCAATTCTACGAAGAACATTTGTAATATTGCTTGTGAGAAGAATTGTTGAACTTAATTTCTTAAATTGTTGCTGGAGAGAGTATATATGGTATTATCTTTTTGTGAGATTTTCGGTAACCAAGCAAAATACAGGCAAAATAGGATGTATTATATAGTGTAGTTGCCCCTATATTATTCAGAGAATGTTTCTTGATTCCTAATTATTTAAAATAATTACTTGCCATGCAGGTATATACAAACTAGACATATTCAATATTTTTTAAATAACAATAAATTATCTCTACCGCATACAGTTTTTGAAATTTTTATATGACTGTATGTAGACGCTATTGTCAAGCAAGAGTATAAAACTAAAAGAACAAATTTTATATGCTTTCAAGTCATTTGCTTTTTCGTTAATACCCTTGTAGGTGATTAATCCTTTTAGATATCCAGATTGCAAGGACTTTGTACTGTATGCCAACAGTTCTGTTGGGTTTGAGTCAGTTGTTATTTATTTCAGATCAGTGCTAGAGTAGAACCATATAAGCACCATAGTGTTGCTTCAGTTGTGGAACACTGAGAGCAGTACTTCCCTTGTGGACAAATACTATCAAACTCTTCGTAGGGCTGTCTTTCCCTAGTGTATACATTCTAATAGGACATTGTGTGTGGTCAATGTCAACAATATTGAGATTTCTAATGTGTTTTGTTTGTCACAGGAGCCAATAAACGAGTGGCGGAACGTTCAGGGACACAATTTGCTAATGCTGACATATGCCGATCCCAAAAGGTGGAATTTCACATTTCAGCATTATGTACAGCTTAGTAGACTGAATCTTCAGTCTAAAAAATCAGAGAAAGCAATACAAATATTTGAAAGATCATTGCAAAACAACAGGTGAGTTAAATCTGTTTTGAGTATTCTGGTTACAAAACTTAAATTTGTGTTGTCCTACCTCTCCCTCCCCTTTTCTCTTCTCATAGTCTGGTCGACAGAGCCGAAAAAGGGGCAAACCTCAGAACCCAGCCTCGGTACACAAATCAACCTGAAACCATCTGTATCTTATTCCTTATACATTAAAAAACAAAGTCTGTATGGAAATGTGACTGTTTTTTTTTTATGTAAATAATAATAAACAAATTGGGTAAACAATTGCATTAACTTTTGAACTAATGGTCAGATCGCATAAAAAAGAAGCACATTTCTGGAGGTTTTTGGGGTCGCTGTTTACGAATCTGAAGTCAGAAATTGAAAATTCAAAATGGCGGCTGAAAATGGTGTATAGTGTTTAATTTTTATAAAATAATGCCAGATTGCTTTTCAATATAATTTTAGGATCCTTTCAAAGTTCAGTGGTTCACAGTCTTCAGTTTAAAATTGAAATTTTAACTCAATGAATTCAAAGTGGTCGAAAGACACATAGGCAAAAGAATTAGTCTTGTTGTTTAAGTCCATCATTAGATCATTATAATTAAAATAGATAATATGACTGAACAGGTTTCTGTTCTTTGTTGTGTCCAGTACAGCTTCATGCTTTCTTGTTCACAGTGCACTTAATTTTTTATAGGTTTTGCTTCGTAGAAATGGCTCATAACAACGGATTACTTGCTGAACCAGATTATATCGCATTATGTGAATGGTACAGTTGGATTGAAAGTAATATAGACATCAGCTTGGACTTGATAGGTAAGTAGAGCCAGATTACAATGTTTCTCACTGATTTTTTTTATATTCTACAGCTAATGCAACATTTTGTAGCTATAAAATTTCAGTAAATATGTTTAAATGTGGTGATTAAACAGTAAGTTTTAAGCTTCCTCCTCCTCCTCCTCCTCCTCCTCCTCCCCCCTCACCTCCTCCTCCTCCAGGTATTTGGTTGCCTTCCATCGTAATGATGTGTCCTGCCCATTGCAATCTATGCAGTCAGATGCTGGTGGCTAGATCATTGTTTTTATATAGCTTGTGTAGTCCCTAGTTTTAAGCATCTATTGTTATTAATTTAATAATCCCCTATGAATCTAGGTGACTTTATTTGTTTGGTTATTATGGCAGCTGTAAAACTTCATTCATTTATGTCATCTTCTCTATTTATTAAACATTTTTTAGTTATTCTTTTTGTATGACACAGTCAGTTACCTTTTGAAAACAAGACTACAACACCATTAGTTACCTCAAAAGGTATACATAAGAATTTACAGTTTTTCACAATACTCAAATGCAGTAATTTTTTTTCACTCCCTCTTATTGGGTTTTGGTGATAAGCACTTTATACTCTTCCCGTTCTTAGTTCAATCCGAATGTAAACAAACCCACGTGGCAAATCTGAAACGCTATTGGTCAGGGGCATTGACACTTTTACACAGTAATGTATTATGCGCATGTGCAGAATGTCAGTATAGTCATGTAAGAGTTATCTTGCCACTTAAATCGGGGCACGTTATTTTAAGACTTCCTCCTTATCACTGTATTCTGAATCATATTGAATTAATATGGGGCCAGTTGAAAGGATATGTTGCCCGTCACAACACAACGTTAGCTGCTTGATATAAAACAATTCATTGAGAAGGCGGAAAATGAAACAACGGTGGACAAGTGGAGTCATTATGCAGCATATATACAAGGAAGATGATAAGCTATGGCAACTGGCCCACATTACTGATGTCGTTGTGGACAATGAACAGCGTTATCAATAATAACGCTGACTCAAGTGATGATACAAGTTCAGACACACAATGGAAGGCATTGAATTACTCTCTGACTACAAATGATAGTATTCAGTACACTGGAAATTATTACAGCTTCTATTTTTAGTTTAAGTAACTTTACTTTTTTGTTTTATAGCGATATTTAAATGGTTAATTAAAAAAGCCATTAACTGGTGTTATAAAATGTTTCACTGTCGGTCTGACATTGTCACACAAATTTTACTTTGGTTGGGACAAATCATTACAATTTACGTGTGTTTATACAGTATCAATATAATATGTACCCTGTCTGTACTCCTGTCAGAGTGACACGCCTCTAATTCAAGTAGCAATTAGTGTTTCAGATGTGCCATGCCTGTTTCTTTATACCAGGATTAAGCTAAGAATGGAAACCATATATATACAGGTGGCCACCGACCGGGAAAACCGGGAACAATGCGTGAATTCCATTGACCAGGAAAGACTGCGTGAATTTTCAGGGAATCCTGAAATTTTAAAAAAAGAAATAAAGTTTAAGAGTACGACATTATTAATATGTGTTTTTTAGCAACTGCTGACTAATTTTTTATATACGAGAAATGAAAACCATGATGAAATCTTTTATAAATTTGTATTTCAGTAATAGATGTGAACGCTGCCAGCGTTGTAACACCCCGTTTGAACCAGAGATGCCAATAAAGCATCTGATTCGGGCATGAGCAGTACGACCACTTTTCCTCTCAGCTGCTTTTATAAATTTTAAAATAGGCAGTGGCTTTTGACGAGCCTAACAATATTTCTGAGGCTCAGTGTTAGAAATATATTCATAAAAAAACAATTTGTGCGATACATACGTACAAAATATCGTATCCAATCCCTAGTCTAACAGAGCCAGTGAACGGAGCAGTGTTTTTCTCACATAAAACTATGGTACTGGTATCTAAGCTGCTTAGTTAGTCGTTCAATTCAAACACCGTTGTTTATTTAAATGAGTTTTTTTTTGGTGATTATTAACGAAACCATGTGATGAAATAATTCATTTTAAGTTTTAGACGTAAATACAACTAATTAATTGTCAAAGATTTATAATTTTAGGTAATTGGTTTTATTGTTATATTTAATTTTCCGACCTTTAAAAATGCTTACTCTATAATTTTGTAGTTCCAAATCGGGCTTTTCAAACTGTTCCTAACCAAACATAACTAACTTTTTTGTGTTTTGTTACCGGTTTCGTTCAACTTTTTTAAAGTTACTTTTATTGTTGTTTTTACTTTTCCAACCTTCAAAAATGTTTCATCTATGATTATAAAGTCAATCTAAACATTAGAGGTGACGGTGAAATAGTGAACAATTACCGATTTATAATTTGAATCACTTCCCATGCAATTTAGTAAAATATAATTTTTTTAAGAAAACTAAGAGTATAAGACAAATTCCTACATGTAAATTTCTGCATATATCGTGTTTTTTCGTAAGTTTTAGTCACTTTCTTCAGCCTTTTTTAATAATTGAAAGTAACCTTTTTTTTAATTAGTCATGTTTATCACTTTTTTGGACTTCAAAACCTGCTTCAAGACCTGGAATGTGAAATATAATAGGCCTACTCAGATTATTTAACAACTGTCGGAAGAACTAATAATCCTTTTTTTTGTCGTTAGCATTTAATTTAAAATGAAATTTTTCAGTATTGATTAGACTAATCAGAACTTAATTATTTCGGTAAGTGTGTTATGAGCGTACATGGTCCAAGCGCTGCTCAGTACACTGTGTAGTGACAGTTCTTTTGTGTGAAGTAATTTCCTAACCTGTATTAATAACATAAATATATTTAATTTGATAACCTATAGCCTATGTGCTGATTATTTCGAATCAAGAGAAAGTAAGACGTGTCGTAAATATGATATGGTGTTAATTCTTTTTTTAATGTTTCGTGTTATAATTTGATTTATGTCAAATGTGTAATCAGTAACCTGGAATTTTTTTGAAAATTGAAACCCCTACTTCATTTTGAGTAGTTAAAACAAAAAGAATATTTCTTTTTGTAAAGAGGGGCTACAAGTTATTTAAAACTAGGCTAAGGCCTAGAGAAGCTAAAAATTGCGCTGGATCCAGTAAGACGGGACTTGCAATAAAAACTCAAGAATTAAATAATTAACAATCCCATTTTATTATTCTATCTCCTAATAAAAATAACAAAAAACAACAGTGATTTATAATTCCCCTTTTAAATGGTTAACTAAAGAAGTATACCCTCTCAACAAGGCCACCTGAAAAATATTAACTGAATCCACGAAAATAATTGCTATGTCACCATCAATGAATTGAAAATTTAAAATAATCATTAACCTCAAAATAAAACTCCCATTAAACTATTTATTAAAATATAAAATTTATATCATATGTTCCTTTTAAAATGCAGTATATAAATTGATGAAGGTAAATGATTTCATTCCCAGTTACTATTAATAATTAAAATAATTACTCATCCAATTTAAATGAACTTTAAAGGTGACACTTACTATACTTGTTAAATAAAATAATTAATTTAAAGAAATGATCAGCCACGATTATTGAGATAGAATACTCGTCTACTGGTGTATATAAATTCTAATAATAAATCCCTATATCCCACCAAAAGTACAGCAATGCATAATATTTATATATATATATATATATATATATATATATATATATATAGATATCCCCCAAAATGTACACAGAAATATACAGACATAACATGTTCCACAAGGCAAATTACATATACAATAGTATACAAATACATAAAGGTCTCTTGCCACGCCCTTTTTTTATATTACCCTTCTGGTGTATATAAATTCTAAACTTCTTCTTTATAGGAATCCCAATTAGGATTAAAGATTTATTTCTATAAATGTACCCCCATGGTGTGGGTTAATTGCACGTCATGTGTATCATAAAGTATTGCATACAAATGTCCCCAGGACATTAAAAATTTAAAAGAAGTGCCTAAGTGGCTAAGTGCTAAAATACTTAATTAAGGTGAGAAATAAAAATTGTTTAAAATAATTAACGCCCCCCAGTTACCATGATTAATATAAAGAATTTATATAGACTAAAATAGGGCCAATTAATGAAAAGAGAAAAATTGCACAATATTAGCACCCTATATAAAAAAAATACATTTGTGTGTCAGAGACGGACATGTTTCTTCAACTTATAACCAGTCTCAACAACCTTGTTTCGACAAACAAGTTGACAAGTGTTTCGACAGGCACAGCTTGGTTGAAACTAATTTAAAATAACACCTACCTCCCCAGTAATCTTTTTATACAAATGACATAACCTGATTTTAAAAATAAGAGAAAATATATGCTTTTATGCCTAGTAAATTAAACTTGAGAAAATTACTAATAACAACACTGACTTTAAATCTGTAGCGAAAGCCCTATAAAGAAATGAGTGGAAATCTAAGTTGGATGCTGTGTTGTAGACATGTCAGTCTCTGAACTGACAATTTATTATACATATATTGAAATTTTACAATTAATTCTTAGTGTTCACACTAAACTGTCCCATCAATTGGGGATCCAAATGAATGTATACTTGAACGGTAAAAACTGATGATTATGTATAACTGGTGCCATGTTGATTCTACGTGTGAATAATAAATGGATATTTTTCACCTGCTTATATGTGCCCAGAAGGATGATCTCTTATTTGTAGCGTGGCGATCTCATGATTGGCATGTTGTTGTGGTCTTATTCTCTTCGGTGTCGAGTGTGGAGCTTTTAGGATGTCATTCTTTCAGTCGTGTAGCAGGACTTGTCTCTATTCGGTGAACCCTGTTCACACATTACATTTTTAGTGAGAGACCACACACAAATGTCCCCACTGTTTGGACACCCTCCAAAATCATAAATAAAAACAACACCTAGTTATGTTGTACATAATAAAACTTGGTAACATTATTTTGGCCAACATGCCTTACTTAAAAAGTTCTCTAACAATGATTCTTTATAACGCTTTATAACTTGAACCTCACTGAATGTGAGTTGCTTTTGCAATATAATAATTTATCTTGGCTCTGTAACATCTTATGAACTTATTACTTTGAGTGAAATTGAGGTTACCACGTGGCGAAGAATTTATTTAAAACACATAGTTTTTTACTCCATAGAATCTGAGAACATACTACTACTTTGAATGAGACATGATTTACGTTTAAAACGTGCCTGAGTAAGTTCCCAATTATATATGTATAAAGTTTTACTGTCATTGTAGCAAAACTTTATACCACTTAATGACGACACATTGTGTAACAGGTTAAGTGCTCAACCGAATCTCGTTACATCCACGTTAATGAAAGTGCAAAATTAAATATATTGTGGTTATTGTACTTTAGGTATTAAAGCCGAGATTCTGACACTCCAATAATCAAGTTTTATTGGTTTATAAAAACTTTACGAACAATTACGTCTCTCACCATGCATGATTCAACAAGTGGGCACGCTTACTCAAGCTTACTAAAAAAAACGTTTTCTCCTTTAAAAATTTAGTATATAATTAATATAATGAAATCAAAACTCACCGCAGTCGTGAAGAGAAATTTATCTAGACATAGTTATAATAAGTTGTAGTTGGAATTCCTTCCTCTCCACCGAAGAGAAAAAGCGTCCGTCAACCCTGAAGTATTTTGTTAGAAAAACTTAGATAATTCGGCATCGTCTCGTTTGCGTACCGCAATTAACGCCAGGGAGCAGCACGGGAATTTTCGTACCACCGAGAGTCGGCAAGTGCCGCCCCCCGACCGCCGTTGTCTAAACTATTAATTTTTCCTAAACACAGGTAGAGCGCAGCACTAATTACTGCCTTAAATTTCGTACTGCCAATAACGTCAAAACTGCCGATAAAATTACTGAACTCGCGCTGAATCTTTTGACTCAGCACACCCTCACCCCAAAAGGGCAACATGGTTGCCCCAACGTTAAAGGCCAGGAGGGTACCCTGCAGTGTACCTCTCCCCCGAAGATACCAGTGGACGTCGTGGTTGGGTTAGCTCAGCTGAGCTTGCTCTCAGGAGAACAGAAATCAAAAAGGGAAAATGAAAGAGACGAAAGAAGATATGTATTATGTAAGTGTGCGGGTGCTGCATGCTGACCTGATCAGAGTCCGCATACAGCACAAGAGAGAGAGCTAAAGACAAAAGAAAGATTCTAGCATGCATGCGTGGATCTTCCGACCTCCTGAGGCTCGCCCCATTCGCCTGAACACGACTTCCACATATAACAAGGACCTCGGTCCTATCTTTACGGGGACTATCCCCCTTCAAACGTTTTGGATAGCCCCCGACAACGTTTAAGTTTGGAAATGTGGCTTGTCATCAACTTTTGTTTGTCTCCCGGTACGCCCAGCCGGGCCGTCACCGGTGACGTAAATCCTATAATTCGGTATGGCCCCGACCAACGGTAGCATAGCTTCGCAGCACGTTTGTCGGCGGCAGAGCTGAGTGGGTGGCTTTGGCAATAGACCCAGTCGCCAATCCGGAAGGGGTTTGGAATACGCCCCTGATTATAACGCCGACGGACCCGCTCGTGCGCTCGCAGCAAATTCTTCCGAGCCATTTTCCATCTCTCCGCAGTTTTATTATTGGGCTCCCGCGGCAGAAGATCTTCAATATCCCATAGGTTGGTCAACGGGAGTGCGGGCGAGAATCCAAACAAAATTTCAAAGGGCACGGCCTGATGACTGTCGTGTCTGGCCGTGTTGAAGGCTAATTGTAACCACTTCAGATTCTGATCCCAGGTGGTTTGTTGCTCAGCGTGATAAGCAATCAAGGCGGACCGGAGATTCCGATTGAATCTCTCCGCATGGGACGGTTGTGGATAATAAGGGGAAGTGGTTACGTGTTTGATGCCACTGGCGAAACACATACGCCTAAATTCGTTTGAAATAAATTGCGGGCCATTGTCCGAGACAATGATGGTCGGAAGACCGAAATGCTGAAAAACGTGGTTCTGTAAAGCGTTGATGGTCAAACGAGCGGTTGCCTGCCGTAAGGGCAGTAGCCAGGCAAACTTTGAAAAAGCATCTACACAAACAAGCAGGTAAGCATTACCTGACTTGCTACGGGGGAACGGCCCCATGTAGTCAATAAATAACTTTTCCATTGGTCTGCTCGCCACCTCAGAAGATAACAACCCTAGTTTGGTGTTCTGGGCAGGCTTGCTCAAGCCACACAGATGACAGTTTTTTACTCTCGTCGCGATGTCTCTATCCATGCCCTTCCAGATAAAATGTTTCCTCATACTGGAAATGGTCTTCGAAATTCCCTTGTGGCCTCCGATTGGGGAATCATGGTAATAACTGAAGACCATGGGCACTAATTTGCTAGGCAGCACGATTTTAGGTGCTCGTCCTTTTCTTTCTCGACAACAAAGGACTCCCTTGGACAAGAAATAAGGGGCCTGTACGTTACCCTGCTTAATATTTTGGATGACTTGACCCAGCACTTCGTCGTTTAACTGATGGGGTAACACATCAGTGAAGGCTAATGGAAAATCGAGAAGAACGGAACAGGGTTGCTCAGCTTGGGCATCACTTGGTTGGGAAAACATACGGGATAAGGCATCTGCAACCACATTCTGGGATCCCCTGATGTGTTGCACGGTGAACTTAAAGGATGAGATTTTCACCACCCATCTACCAATTTTACCCAGTTGCCGGGGATGAGCTAGAAGCCATGAGAGAGCCTGATTGTCGGTCTCGAGCAGGAACTCAGCATGTTCCAGGAAACGCCTGAACTTATCTAGAGCGTATACAACAGCTAAACACTCTAGCTCATAAACGGATGATTTACGTTCTTGCTGGGTCAACGTGCGTGAGATAAAAGCCACAGGCTGCCTAGCGTCGTCAATAACCTGGGAAAGGACCGCTCCGAGCGCAACCGAACTCGCGTCCGTCTGCAAAATGAACGGCTTTGAAAAGTCGGGCATCCGCAACACCGGTGGGGAATGATGGCTTCCTTTAAGGTATCAAAAGCCTTCTGTTGGTTTTCCCCCCATGCAAACTTTGCCCCCTTCTTCCTCAGTTCATTCAAGGGAGCGGCAATTTCAGCGATATTCGGTATGAAACGCCGATAAAAATTTATCATACCGACAAATCTCGCTATGCCTTTCGCATCCCTTGGCGGAGGAAAGTCACGGATGCCTTGTGTCCTCTCTGGGTCTACCGTCACGCCCTTGTATGAAATTAAATGGCCCAAGAAAGAAATACTCTCTTGGGCGAAACGAACCTTTTCGGGATTGACAGTGAGGCCAGCCTCTCTTAAACGACCCAACACCTCTCTTAAATGCCGCAGATGATCCTCGAAAGTCGCACTATACACCAACAGATCGTCAAGATAATTATAGACGAAACGGAATTTGACGTCGTGAAAGACAGTGTCAAGAAGGCGAGTAAGTGTCTGGGCCCCCACAGCCAAACCCATGGGAACCCTTGTGTACTGGTACAAATTCCAGGGTACACAAAAAGCTGTGTATCGTTTACTTTCTTTGGCAAGAGGTATCTGATGATAGGCCGCGTTCAGATCGATAATGGTATAAAATCTGGCCCCACTGAACCAATCAAAGGCCGAATGTAAATCCGGGAGGGGAACAGAATCCACCTCGATATTGGCGTTCAACTTCCTGTAATCTATAACCATTCTTTGTTTGCCACCAGGCTTTGGCACTAAAAATGCTGGACTGGCATAGCTGGAATGAGAAGGTTCAATCACCCCTTGGTCCAATAATTCTTGAACCTTCTCTTGCAGAATGGTCATCTTAGGAGGGGCAAACTTGTAAGGGTGTGACCTCACTATTTTCGTATCTGTAAGACTGATTTTATATTCCAGCAGGTGTGTGAGTCCCAAAGTAGGAGTTAACACCTCGGGAAATTCCTCACACAAATGATCTAAGGCCGTCTGCTGGGATGGAGTGAGATGGTCTCGTGCAGAATCGGGACAAGCTACTTCTTGGATACCCGGCTTAGCGCCCTGGTACCCAAGGAACGGAATTAAAACCTCCCGATTAAATTTAAAAAAACATTGGTGCGCTTGGATGTCCAGCACGAGACCACTTTTTGCGATAAAATCGGCACCAATGATACAATCCACTCCCAGAGCAGGAGAAACCAGAAAAGACCACACCCAAGAAAACCCATCGATTTTGATCTTAAAGGAAGTAACCCGGGAGATAGGCAAGATTTCACGGGATGCTGTCCAGCATATAGCAGATGACTTTCTGACCTTTTAATTAAACCCTGTCGTTCAAGGTCCGCATGTACCCGAGATGAAATGATGGATCGGGCTGAACCGGAGTCAACTAAGGCTCTGAGCTGACCCCCCTTTACCTCGAGCGACAGAAAGGGGCATACAGAAAGTTGTTGCGAGGTAGCGGACTGGACCTTGATATTTGAAGATTGGGCTTTTAACGACTGCCTGGAGGTCGACGAAAGTTGAACAGAATTGAAGCGGGGGGAAGACATCCTCCGAAATATCTTCCCCTGTCTACTTAGTTTTTTGGCGCTGGTCTAGACCTAGGTGGTGCTGGTCACGCGCGCCCTCGCATACAATTTCTCGCCACGTGTCCCGGGCGGTTACAATTATAACAAATCACAGTATTTGAATTTGTTTGCTGACGATTTCGAGCTGGCTGGGCCTGTCGGGGGAAGGTAGGCTCTCTGGCCCCTTCCGATGTCTGAGGTCTTGGTTCGGCTCGTCTACTGTTTCCGCTCGCCTGGTCGGTCATCTGCATGGTCTCCGTCATAACGCAGAGTCGCTCCAGGTCGGTAAACCACTGCGGCCGCTGTGCAAAAACTAGTCGCAGACGGTCGTCGGCAGAGACGCCGTCGAGGATGTGTTGGACTACCTCTTCCTCCGACATGCCCATTCCCAGAATACGAGCTACCTGGCGCATTCGCAGCACATACTGGGCCAATGTTTCGCCCCGTGCCTGTACTTTATAAAAATGCCGATGGCGCAATTGCTCCATCAGTCTACTGGGTACGAACGCCCTCAGCACCACCCGGTGGAACTCATCCACACCTTCCTTACGTCGCATTACCTCCGCCACCCTGTCAGCCATGGTACCGCGACAGTAGGGGAAAATGAGTTCGAGCACCGTTCGCTCCAGCATACCCGGATAGTCCTTCAATTCAAAGACTATCTTGAAAAAAGGGAGTAGTTTATCTGCTTCCAGTCCGTCCACGACTGGCAGTTGCTTAATAATATCGGCAAGTGGGTTGGGCAGGTGGTTGTACGTTGCCGCCCCCGAACCAGTCCGTACAGGCTCTACTTCTCTGTATGAAGAAGTGTTCAGCGCTGAGATCACGGACTCCTCAACAACCGGAATTGGGGTGGATGCTCTTACCGGTGGTGACCCTTGGAGGGTCGAGGTAATCTCCTGTATAATCTCTTTTATATTATATGGTGGCGGTTCACTGACTTGTGCCAGTAAATTCTGCAGCCGATGAATCAAGTGCTGCATACGTTGCCGGATCCGCAACATCCCGGACAACGAGAGAGCATCCCGGTCCCTCCTCCAAACTTTCGACGGATTGAGCCAACTCCTGCATCTCACCCCACTTTTCCGTACACCGTTCCCACTCACTCTCGGGGTCAGTGATAGTGACCCTGGAGAGCGCATCACCCGCGGTCAGCGCTTCACGGAGCAGCCGCCGTAAGGTTTGGACATTGCCTTGGGTTTCTTTACCCCGGGCCCGGAGCTCGAACTCAATTTCCTCCCTTAAAAACAACTCAGGATTTATCGAAGTCATCCTCACTTCGCGGTCGGCACACTTAACAAAAACTTTAAAACTTATTCTAAATAACCAGAATCTGAAAAACCCAAGTACTGTTCTTCCAAAGAGTAGACTGCGGGTCCACCTAACGATGCGAGAACTAGCCCACTACCTGAACAGCTCACACTCGATTACACCAGACAAAAGAACGCGACACACACACAACACGAAAACAAAAATACCGACCAACGAAAATTTATTTTAACCATTTCTTAGGTTACCTCCGGCTACCATTTATCGGCAGAAACCGACTGCCGATCGGGCCATACCGCCTAATTACAAAAAACCGCAACACCTCCCCAAACATGGGTAAGGTAAACTCAAACTAACCAAGCACCGACTGCGATAAGTCTTGCCCAGGGATCTCCCCTTCTAAAATTTCCTACCACGTGGCACTATTCACTATGCAAGGCGGGCAAGTACATATACCTATGTTTCAAACCTTAAAACTAACAAAATATTTTCAACCTTGGTATATAGGGCCTTTAAAATTTTCTAAGTTCTATTTAAGAACTAAACATTGTGAAAATTCCAAAATATTTCCTAAGTTTGCAAGCCCCGTCACACCCACAGGACCCTTGTCGTAACCACGCTCTGCTACCAAATGAAACCCCTACTTCATTTTGAGTAGTTAAAACAAAAAGAATATTTCTTTTTGTAAAGAGGGGCTACAAGTTATTTAAAACTAGGCTAAGGCCTAGAGAAGCTAAAAATTGCACTGGATCCAGTAAGACGGGACTTGCAATAAAAACTCAAGAATTAAATAATTAACAATCCCATTTTATTATTCTATCTCATAATAAAAATAACAAAAAACAACAGTGATTTATAATTCCCCTTTTAAATGGTTAACTAAAGAAGTATACCCTCTCAACAAGGCCACCTGAAAAATATTAACTGAATCCACGAAAATAATTGCTATGTCACCATCAATGAATTGAAAATTTAAAATAATCATTAACCTCAAAATAAAACTCCCATTAAACTATTTATTAAAATATAAAATTTATATCATATGTTCCTTTTAAAATGCAGTATATAAATTGATGAAGGTAAATGATTTCATTCCCAGTTACTATTAATAATTAAAATAATTACTCATCCAATTTAAATGAACTTTAAAGGTGACACTTACTATACTTGTTAAATAAAATAATTAATTTAAAGAAATGATCAGCCACGATTATTGAGATAGAATACTCGTCTACTGGTGTATATAAATTCTAATAATAAATCCCTATATCCCACCAAAAGTACAGCAATGCATAATATTTATATATATATATATATATCCCCCAAAATGTACACAGAAATATACAGACATAACATGTTCCACAAGACAAATTACATATACAATAGTATACAAATACATAAAGGTCTCTTGCCACGCCCTTTTTTTATATTACCCTTCTGGTGTATATAAATTCTAAACTTCTTCTTTATAGGAATCCCAATTAGGATTAAAGATTTATTTCTATAAATGTACCCCCATGGTGTGGGTTAATTGCACGTCATGTGTATCATAAAGTATTGCATACAAATGTCCCCAGGACATTAAAAATTTAAAAGAAGTGCTTAAGTGGCTAAGTGCTAAAATACTTAATTAAGGTGAGAAATAAAAATTGTTTAAAATAATTAACGCCCCCCCAGTTACCATGATTAATATAAAGAATTTATATAGACTAAAATAGGGCCAATTAATGAAAAGAGAAAAATTGCACAATATTAGCACCTTATATAAAAAAAATACATTTGTGTGTCAGAGACGGACATGTTTCTTCAACTTATAACCAGTCTCAACAACCTTGTTTCGACAAACAAGTTGACAAGTGTTTCGACAGGCACAGCTTGGTTGAAACTAATTTAAAATAACACCTACCTCCCCAGTAATCTTTTTATACAAATGACATAACCTGATTTTAAAAATAAGAGAAAATATATGCTTTTATGCCTAGTAAATTAAACTTGAGAAAATTACTAATAACAACACTGACTTTAAATCTGTAGCGAAAGCCCTATAAAGAAATGAGTGGAAATCTAAGTTGGATGCTGTGTTGTAGACATGTCAGTCTCTGAACTGACAATTTATTATACATATATTGAAATTTTACAATTAATTCTTAGTGTTCACACTAAACTGTCCCATCAATTGGGGATCCAAATGAATGTATACTTGAACGGTAAAAACTGATGATTATGTATAACTGGTGCCATGTTGATTCTACGTGTGAATAATAAATGGATATTTTTCACCTGCTTATATGTGCCCAGAAGGATGATCTCTTATTTGTAGCGTGGCGATCTCATGATTGGCATGTTGTTGTGGTCTTATTCTCTTCGGTGTCGAGTGTGGAGCTTTTAGGATGTCATTCTTTCAGTCGTGTAGCAGGACTTGTCTCTATTCGGTGAACCCTGTTCACACATTACATTTTTAGTGAGAGACCACACACAAATGCCCCCACTGTTTGGACACCCTCCAAAATCATAAATAAAAACAACACCTAGTTATGTTGTACATAATAAAACTTGGTAACATTATTTTGGCCAACATGCCTTACTTAAAAAGTTCTCTAACAATGATTCTTTATAACGCTTTATAACTTGAACCTCACTGAATGTGAGTTGCTTTTGCAATATAATAATTTATCTTGGCTCTGTAACATCTTATGAACTTATTACTTTGAGTGAAATTGAGGTTACCACGTGGCGAAGAATTTATTTAAAACACATAGTTTTTTACTCCATAGAATCTGAGAATACTACTACTTTGAATGAGACATGATTTACGTTTAAAACGTGCCTGAGTAAGTTCCCAATTATATATGTATAAAGTTTTACTGTCATTGTAGCAAAACTTTATACCACTTAATGACGACACATTGTGTAACAGGTTAAGTGCTCAACCGAATCTCGTTACATCCACGTTAATGAAAGTGCAAAATTAAATATATTGTGGTTATTGTACTTTAGGTATTAAAGCCGAGATTCTGACACTCCAATAATCAAGTTTTATTGGTTTATAAAAACTTTACGAACAATTACGTCTCTCACCATGCATGATTCAACAAGTGGGCACGATTACTGAAGCTTACTAAAAAAAACGTTTTCTCCTTTAAAAATTTAGTATATAATTAATATAATGAAATCAAAACTCACCGCAGTCGTGAAGAGAAATTTATCTAGACATAGTTATAATAAGTTGTAGTTGGAATTCCTTCCTCTCCACCGAAGAGAAAAAGCGTCCGTCAACCCTGAAGTATTTTGTTAGAAAAACTTAGATAATTCGGCATCGTCTCGTTTGCGTACCGCAATTAACGCCAGGGAGCAGCACGGGAATTTTCGTACCACCGAGAGTCGGCAAGTGCCACCCCCCGACCGCCGTTGTCTAAACTATTAATTTTTCCTAAACACAGGTAGAGCGCAGCACTAATTACTGCCTTAAATTTCGTACTGCCAATAACGTCAAAACTGCCGATAAAATTACTGAACTCGCGCTGAATCTTTTGACTCAGCACAAAATGTCCTGGAAAACCTGGAATTATGCATGAATTTTCTGGGCTTTGTTTAGTGGACACCCTGATATAGCAAAATTGAAAGTTAAGGGCATAGAAATGTGCAAAAGTGTGTGTGTGAGAGAGAGAGAGAGAGAGAGAGAGAGAGAGCGAGATAAACCTATCTTGTTTTTTTTAGTACTGTAATTGTGTGCTGTTGAGACGTATTACCAGCTCGTATTGCAATGGGAATGTCCAAAATATGGACTGTGCACTTCCTCTCCTTAATTACACTGTACTATCTCTCCATTTTATTATAAAGGGACGTATCAGCTTACTTCCGACTCTCTTTTAATCTTATACAAGGAAAATCTGTTTCACAAAAAAGGAAAAATCATATTATTTTAATAAAGTATTTAAGAAAATAATATCTTTTAAGAGCATCTTTTAACCCTACAAGTGTTGCACCCAGTACAAGTAACAGATGAATAATAGAGAGATCATTATGTTTTACCATCTAGCAAAACAACCTTTTATTGTAAATATTCCAAAAAGTTAAAGTTATAACATAGTCGATATTTTTACAGTTCTTTTTTTCATTTCAATATTCTACTTCATTTTATTGTTACTCAAATCGCAAATAAACCCGCGCGCGTGCGCGCACACACGTTTTACATCTGAATAGAACTGATATTCTACTATTACTTCTGTACGGTTTGTTCTATACATATTTATTTTTATTGTAAAGATAAGCAAGATATTGTAGCATGACAGATATTCCACCAATAATTAATTTATTTAAGATCATAAAAAATAATTAAATTACATATACTCAAAGAATGTCAAATGAAATTCAATTACACTTCAAAGGAAAACACCACTATAAAAGAAAAACCATAATTAAATAATAAAAATACAATTAAAAGTCAAAGAAAGAATTAAAGAAAACTCATATTGAAAAATCAGGAGATTACCCAGGAGAATAGGAGCAGGAGATAAACAAGATACCCCAAAATCAAGAAAAAAGAATAGTATTAGGAGTAGGTGATAAACAAAATACCCCAAACACAAGAAAAAAGAAGAGTAAAGTTTAATATCAGGTAATAAACAAGATACCCTGAAACCAAGAAAGAAGAGTAAAGTCAGTATCAGATAATAAAGAAGATACTCCGAACCAACCATCAGACAAGATAACACTGAGTGCCTTGGTTTACCCAAGAATGAACACAAGAAGGAAGACGAGAAGAAAGGAAGAAATAGGATGGAAGAACCACCATAAAAACCTATTATTAACTACCATTAACCCCAAACCAATGGATACCATTAAAGAAAGTATAACATCCCAAAACCTTATGAAAATGTAATTATTTATAAACAAAAGTGTTGTGTAGTATGATAAGAAGTGCACCAACTAAAGTTATTATATGATGAAAAATAAACAAATCTTCACAGTCCATTATGACTAAAGGTCTGGTCTGAGAATAATAAAACTCAAATATAAGTCAGAACCAACAGTGAAAGTGTACTAGTGTAAGTGTTTTGAAATGTAATAAACTTCAAGTTGTAGTGTATCTATAACTTAAACAATATGCTATAAAATAACTTTTATATTTTATAATTAACAAATAATGAAATATTAAAATGGAAAAATTTCCAATATTTCATTAAATAAGGTCACTGTATTATCTCAAGACATTCGTAGGAATGACAATAACAACTAAAGTATGGGTGGAAATGTTTACTGTATAAGGGGATGTTAGATAATAGTAGTAGAATCAGAAAGGACTGGAAATAGTTTAAGTTTTAATAGAATTAAGAAGTTTAAATGGCTGATATTGTTCAAAGCCATGAACTCCATATTTTTAAAAGAGTTCTAATAGAATAAGGTTTATATGTTTAGAGTAAGTTGTATTAGTTATATAACAGCATACATACCAATTAAAATGTTTCAGTATGGATGCTGTATTAATTTACAAATGAGTTAAATGTATGTTCAAAACAGTTTCAGCAAATATGTCCAACTTTATAGAATGCTGATTAATGTTAATTATTATTTTTGTAACAGTAGCTAAAATTAGATGCTACACATAACAATAGTTATGTAAACAATTTTCTTTTATGTCATGTTAACTATTAAGAGTCAGAGGAGGAGTAGAATTAAATTTATTTGAAAAAACCATACATGTAAAATACTAAACTCTAGGCCAAATAATGAATTCATAAAAATTAAACTAAACCAGTTAATTCACCAATGAACCATGTAAACTGACAAGATTTAGGTAAGGTAGGTCAATTAACAACTACTGTAAATGAACCTATGATTTAAAAGAGTAATATAGAAAAATATCTTAAATTATTGAAAATTTTTGAAATGTATAAAATAACTATTTTTAAAGAGGAATGGTAAATTCAGAAATTATCACTAAAAGACAGTTCAAATGTTAAATTTATAAGTAATTAAGGAAAGGAATAAATTTATAAGTAATTAAGGAAAGGAAAGGATTTGTGACCATTTGAAATTTATTATAATTATATTAATAACACTTAAAATGGCAGTAAAAGTGTGGAAGGACGGAAACAGTTTTTTTGGGCCTAGATTTCCAAAAAGACAGAAATTTGGTAATTTTAACAAAAATCTCAACAAATATGGACTATGACATATCAAAGTAAACAGAATGAGATAAATAAACCAATTATATGGTTAATAGTTCATGAAAGCGAACAATAAACTAAAATTATTCCATATATAATGTACTTTGGAATTATGTACATGGGAAGTGAAAATTATTTTAACAATACTTTTCCAATATTAACTTGGCAAGATATTTACTAAAGTGGAGGAAGTAAGTTAGTTCTTTGTTAACATTCAAACGGAACAGTCGATGCAGAATCGCGTTCTTAAAACCGTATAATGAAGTGCATAGGTTAAAGCCTAAAATCAGTGGAAAACGGGAGTTACATAAATTAACACTTTTCAAGTTAAAACTAATGAAATACTCCACGACAACAGTGAAAACGAACAATACACCGCATAATACAAGTGATTTAAAACATTGAAACTACATAATATTACTAAATCACTCTACAACAAATTAACAATTCTTCATCACGAACAGACAGTGAACACCTCTCATAGAAAACAGTTAAAACCAGTGGACACTGAACACTTATCCAGAATACCTCAAACAACATACTAGACAGTATACACAATTTCTGATATCTTTAAAACAATTATAAAGGTGAATTTATTGTGAGATTTTCCTGTGACAATATTACGTATAACCTCATCAATTCAGCTAGCCGCCATGATGGTCCCGGGATGCACTACAACATTTGACTGATCTAATAGCCTGCAGCATTGGTTTGAGAATTCAAATATATTAAACATTTTGTATATTATTCACAATTGTTAAATATTAATTATTTAAGATTATTTCTTGTAAATGTTATACTTCCTAAGCCTGCCCTCCTCTGACTATTATAAAATAATCGTTGAAAGAACCTTTTTTAATAATTATATAAAATTTTAACCTGTATTCACATATCGATCTATACCTGTGACGGAGTCGAGCAATTGCTCTAAATCGATTTAAAATCGATTATTATTAATAACTGTCAATAAATCAATTTATTTCAACTGTGTGAATTATAAAATTATTTCACATTTTACTTTAAGTGTTTAATTAACCACGAGACTTTCTGGAAGACGAGAATTATTAACGAAAGGTGAGATACTGGAGCAGCACTGAAGATCATTAATCGATTGCTGAAAGGAGATAATCTGATTAACTCCAGATTTTGTTAAGCTCTACCAGAAGTGCAAATTAAACCAAAAGTACCTTGCAGAATTTTAAAAATTTGAATAAAACATAAAACCAGGATTAATAGAATTATATACAACAAACAAACATAAAATTTTTTTTAATAACATTTTTCTTTCTTTTATTTGTAACTACAGTTAACAGGTCTTGTTACAATATTAATAAAAAACGTTCAGACCACTCAAGAATATGCAAAAGCTAGGATGAATAGTTTCATTTTTAAAAAAACTCAGTTCTGATTCAGTTAGTGTATTTTGATGCTCAGGCCTATCGTTATCCAATTTTTCTTAGAACTAATTAATTTCTTAGGAGGTTAGTGTTTTCTCTAATTATGGGTAGCAATGAGATTGCCCTTAGACACCTCTTTTGCATGATATCAAAGTGATTAACAATCCAACCAGTAACGTGTGTCAAAGTCATCCATAGTTGTCTTTTGACTAATCTGGACTTTAAACTGTTGGGACTCTTAAATTGTCCTCCTAATTTTTCCCCTTTTTTGCAAGATATGATATAACGTGCGAGTTAACATCCTAGTTGCTGTTCAAAAACACTTTTAATTGATATTTTATTCCTTCAGCCGCTTCTTTTCTCATGAACTATAAAACATTAAAAATTATTTCCATACTTGACTGTGAATAACTTTCCTGTCGTGCTGGTTAAGTTTGAAGGAGAAGTATCCATTTTAACAAATTGGATTATTGGGTGATAACACAAATTATGAAACTATGTAATTATGGAATTAAAGTACCAATAGAAATTAAATAATGATTAAAATGAATAATTATATTATTAATTATAATAAACTGAGATAATAATAACAAAAGCAAGACTGGGGTATTATGTAACACAGTAATTAACAATGTAACTAAAACATGACATGCATGTTGGCAACACCTTTGCTTGCATAGCAGCTGACTCTCCGTTACTCTCCTGCCATTCACAAGTTCAAAGTGACTTGTCCGTTAATAAACTGGTTTCTGCAAATTAGGTTTTAACTTTCAATTTTGCTATGCATCAGTTGTAGTAAATAGTCGTACTTTGAAACCTTTGATACTGCGTCTTCAATTTTAGGGGAGTGGTAATGCATCAGGTAATGTAAATCTGTTGACCTATTATTATGTTCTAAACTTTATAAAATTTTGTTTCCAGTTGTTATAAATAAAATTAACAAATAATCAGAGAGGAGACAGTTTCCAAGCTTGTAAGTACAGTAGTGGCTGTTTATCATCCTGTGTAATGTTATCAGATGATTATATTTCAGAATAATCTTTCTGTTAAAAAAAGCACCAACTCTAGAGACTCTAACTAGAATACAGTGTGTGCATTGTAAACAAAGACTTGTTTTGGAACACATTAGTATTGAAATGGTAAGCGCAACTGTACTTCTTCGAATTTTCCCTCTCTTTACTTTTTTCTCTTTGTTACATTATGGGTTGTTGTTTATTCATTCACATTTTTATACAAACAATTTATAAATTAATGGGTCCCACTGGCATTATCATCAAAGGTTGATATAACAGTGTAGTGTTGGTTCGTGGCTCATAATCCCAACAGCTGTGCTGTGGTAGTGGGATCGAGTCAGCTACTTCGACTACCTGTCCACCCCTATGGGGGGAGGTATAATACTGCGATCTTATCTAGTATGCCTTGGCCAGGCAAACAACAAAGGTGCACTTACACTAACACACAGCACACTGCTTTCTTCACTGTGTGGCTCACCATCACACATGGTTAACACGTTGGGCCCAAGCCACCTTAGAGGGTTCCCTACTGCTGAGGCCTGAGAATTTTTACATGAATTTTCACCTAATTTAAAACAAACAAAAAACTACTTACTCCACTGTACATATACTGACTGAAAGCTCAAATTGTCCCTTTTCATTTGGTATAATATGTGTCCAGTAACATGTTAAATGAAATTCACTGTAGGTATCCAAAGGACACCATTTTCAAAAGTGTTAAATTATTTGCACAGCAACATTCCAACTAATGTCTATACCAGCGTTAATCAAAACTAAATAAATATCATATTCTGTATGATATTTACATGAATCAATTATAATAAACCCACAACAAGAAAAAAATTAAAATGTTATTTTCTCAATAAGCAGTTTATATTGTCATAACTGCCGTCTTTAATTCAATTCTGACATTTCAGCTACCTTCAAGTCAGAAATCATACATACAGAAGCCATAGAGACCTCGCCTTTAAATGGTAAAATTTTAAATCTACTTTGTTTAGTGAATGGATCACTAGTAAAATGGTGAGTGCGGCCAGTATTGATCACTACTTCTGCTCTTGAACCATTGATTTTGGTGAAGACAGTTGCCTGAGAGAGACTAGAAGGTGATGCAGCCACTATGTTGGTGCGGGTCACATATTGTTTGTTAGGAAAACAGGCTCGACACCTCTTAGCAGAAAATGGCACTTTTTGTGCTTGATATGTCCATTAGTTTTACTGTACCAACGGTACTGTTGTTGCTCTGATGTAAATTTTATCATTTTGTGCCTTCCCTAACCTATTCTTAGAATTTTGTGGATTCATTGCCTCAGGTTTAGATATTATTCTGAAGATAATTCAAATTTGTGATGTACTGGAACAAATAGAATTTAAAAAGAGAATCAATACAATGGACTCTGTCCGAAGTAGGAATTGTGTTCATTTTATGGAATGTTGCAACATAATTTGATATAAACTTATTTTGGTATCCTTATCTTTTCATAGCTATAAATAATATTACCAAGAAATTTTATTGATATTCTTGTTCTCATACACTGTTGCCAGTAATTATTTTTGTGCGATGACGTATGCTTGTAAGGGGACTTTTTACGTGAATGGGATTTATATTAAATATAGAGGATTTTTAAGTGTAACCATGGCAAGTGGAACAGAAAGCAGTTCAAATATGTAACTGGGAGCAAAATCAACATAGTCTCAGATAGTGTGTATGTGGCAGATGCTGCATTTTTCTAGAGTGTAGGCAGCAGTTCTATGCTTTGACTGCACACCTGCACATGGTTAACCAGATGTAATCGACATCTCAAGTTGTGATATTCAAATACACCACTAAATATATAGAAATACATAAATAAGACTTTCACCTACCTTCAATGTTTCGTTTCTCTGGGGCCAGGATTCTTTTGTACGAACACTAGATACAAACATGTGTTTCATGGGTTATCGAAATAACTAACTCTACACATTTTATGAAGAGAATTGCTAATTTAATGTAATTTGAATCATTTGAAGTTTTTATAAACTTTACCACATCTGAAATAATTTTGTGAGAATATGTTGCTTGGTTACATGATCATCACTCTTAGCCTATCTTATGCTACTGCTTACCTTAATTTATACACACACACACACACACACACACACACACACACACACACAAGACTGCCCAGCCTGCATATTTTGTACACACACAAACACACAAAAATTATAAATCCCTTAACATTTTTGAATAATATTCCCCCCCGTCGGCCACGCGGTCTTCGCGCCCGCACTCATTGTTCTTGTAAATTTCTTGTTAGGTCACACAACTTTTCACTGTTATTTCTTTTTATTACTGGTAAAATTATGAAATTTTGTAGGGAGCCTAACTTGGCCCTGTGCCGGCAGACACGGACAGAGTAAGACTGGGAAGCGTCCTTTGTTGAGCGCCAGGAAGTTCAGATCCACTGCCAACAGATTTTGTCGCCGTTCATAGCTGATTTGCCGTGGCTTATTAACTATGACCATGACACATAGTGGTAGTTTCTATAGTGAGTACCGACGATATTTGACACTGCTAGACTGACGTCACCAAAAGGAGGCAGTCCTTAACTCCGTTTCCTGTAGGTCGCTTGTTGGTTTTCACCAATTGTTCGCTCCAGCGCCATTTTTTACAGCGTCGTTTAATTTTCTTGGCGTCCCAACAGCGCGCATACTTGAGTCGTTGCGTACGTGCGCCGTCACATTCACGCACAGTTCTGAGAAATAGAGGGTGGTACAAATTCTTTGCCTGGTTTCGCAACTGAATACTATGCTGCTGCTTTGTTTCAACACTGTTTTCTACACGTGGTCTGTTACAAAGGAATTAAAATTTGCACAATATGTTTTTTGAAACCCCGAAAAATAAAATAAATGAATACAAATACCCCAAAAATGCAATAAATGAAATTACCCAATTTTGACACGTTACAATACCCCCCAATGAGAATTCTTCTGTCCAGAACAGAAGAAATCTCATTGATAAACCCCGAAGAGGACCGGTGAGGAACTGGTGCCAACAACCCCCTCGTTTTATACTTCATGGGCACACAACCCCCCTGGCTCGGCGACTATGGACGCATCTGAACGAGATCACTGGACTTCTCCGTATGAGATCCCAACACCGAAAAATCGAACAGACAAGTACAGCACACCTCACCTTCTAACATGCTACCCCCCAGAATCCAACACCCTGGCTCAGATTATGCCAGATCCTCAACCGATATGTTCCCCTTATACGCAAGCTGGGCTGCCTTTAGCAGGTACTGGGCTCACACACACTCACATTACATGTTATAAGTTGAAAACTTCTTTAAAATTTCTTTAAGTTGCAACCCATTGGTTGTTTTCATGTAAAATCACTTCATAGATTTTGTATAAGTTTTAAATTATTCTCTTCACTGGTTTCTGTTTTTATTTAAAATAAATTGATTTAAACATTTCTTATAATTAAGAACATCCTTAACCTAACATGTGAATACTTAGAGTCTAACAATACAAGTCAATACAATAAATCAATAAAAATAAACATGGTTAGTACACAAACAATAAAATAATCAAAGCTTAAAAATATTCATTAGCTGGCAGGCGAAAAATAAGATTTTTTTTTCCAAAAAAAAAAACATTTTCCAAAAAATTTTAAAATTCAACGAAAAAAATTTAAATTTATTAAAATGTTCCTTTACATATAGAAATTATTTAAAATTTGTTTAAATTGATCAAAAAAAACAAAAGTTGAATTGACTTCCATATCAAACATGCTTAGTATATGGCCTCATCAGCTGATCAAAACTAGGTCAAGTCCACAACCTTGAACTACATGTGTTATGTATAAGTTCTATCTGAAAATACATTTAACATCTGTAACATTCTAACTTTAAACACAAAACATAATAAAATAAAACATTTAAAATTAACAAAATATTAATATAAATACTAATCAAATTGACATTCAAATTATTTAAAATAAACACTTTCTGACTTTATATTTCCAAGTTCCATTACAATTTTGTCACTGGTTTCAAAAATAAAAATTTTATATCTTTATTATAAATCTCTTTCTTTATTTAACAATCTTATTCTCCATTACTGTGGGTGATTGAATTACTTATCACAATTTAATTTACTACTTGATCTGTATACATATATAATCTTTCTCCCTTTGACTCTACTACTAACAACTTTTACTCACATGACACCCATCTCTATCAAAACACTCTCTAAACCTCAACTTACTAATAAACTCAAATCGCCACCTTCTCTCGATATATAAAAAAATACTCTCTAACCCTTTGTACTTAGGATACGTGTTCCCCCCCCAAAAAAGCTTATTTCCCACTATCTGGTCCCTGGATTCTACCTGAGGCGACCCCTTCCCCCTAAATCGGTCCTATCCCGTCCCAACTTATCATTATGTTGCGGACTCCTACATTACACTACCCCCTACTACAAAATTGCCATCCCCAAAATCTCACTCTCATTACCTTACTTCAAATACAACAAAATAACATCATTAATTATAAACATCAATATATCATTCAAAACTCTACATATATTCTCCACGTAACTACTGTGTCAACATCAACACTTCTCAAAACTCTATAATATACATTACTTCAAAACAACATTACATTATCTTCATCTCTACTATTTCTTTAACTTTGACTTCAACTTAGACAGATCTATATGTCCCATAAAATATTCATCACCCAAAACTATCTCTTATTAGCTTTCACAAATTATTACTTTATTTCTCATTACTTTAAATAGCATCTGTCATACATCGAAACATTACATTAAACATTAATTACCTGGAACATTTATAACCAATATACCAGTGACATTTTATTGCTGATCAGCTGATCTCCTAACACAATGAAAACACATCTCAAAATTTTACAAATTACATGAAATATATAGGTTTATCAATACTCACTTCTGACCTCTTTGTTTCCCCTCTTTCTGATTCTGATACTTTGTGTTAACCGCCTGCCAGATGGTTTAATCATTTACTTAGTTGCAAACATACACAAATTATATAACACATATACTTTACATCAACCCTTATATCTAACCTACTAAAATACAATATTGCCTTTAAAAATTATACAATGAACACCTTATAGTGAATGTATGAGCAGCTAGTTATTTAAACAGAGCACAAGCATTTTTATTGGATCAAAATTTTAGTTAGCAATCTTTATGTTATCAAATTTAAATTCGTGACTCACCTGAGTCACCTCCCATCCACACACTCTATTTTCAAATTTATTATTTATAATTATTATATCATTTTCAGTTATCATTTAAAATTTTTTAATTATCATTTTTATTTAACACAATTATTGCAAATAAACATTTTTATTATCCTTGATTCGTACTATAAAATTTCTATACTTACAGTCCATTTAAATTGATATACACAAAACATCTACCCCCTACACCCCAATACTTTCACCTTACCTCTGAAACATTTAACACGAATATTAGTTTAAAACAAACAATTTATCATTTAATTACCAAATTCACAAATCTCATAAAAATAATTTAAATTCATGGGAAAATTTAATTACACAACATTTAAATAATCAATCAAAATATTTAAAACATATCAAATTGGTTTAATTAAATTAATTACTGAAAATACAAATTACCTAGCTATCAAAACAATTACAATTGGTCAATTACTGTTATCAAATTTAATTCTGTTTATTTATTTAATTTGCAAAATATTATTATTCTTATTATCACTTACCTATATACATACATTGTATATCTGACCTTCTACAACACACATAAATAAATTCACTACATATTTATTTACAAATCTGATTTATTATTTATTCAGTTGTCATATTTCAGTGTCCAAGTCAGCTAAGTTAAAACCCATAAAACAAAATATTTAACTGTCCTTTATTGTTTTATGGTTTAGCCTCCATCGTCAAAAAGATATCTCACATATTTGTAGACTAAATTATTTTTGTTTACCTTTAGTTTATTATTATTGTTTTCATAAACCATTATTTCTAAGTTCATCATACCATCTATTATTTCATACAACTTGTCGCTATCAGTTAATTTTGTCCAGTCTCCGTCAGTAATTATATTCATTGTCCAGTCAGTGATTTTATCATTCATTACAACATAAGGTAAGTTATTATTATTTAAAACTGTATCATCAAAATAATCTTCACTTTCTATTTTAACAAGTAAGTATTTCATATCAATTAACATCTCTTTCAACTCATTATAATTTCTCTGCAACTTATATAATTCTATTTCTTTATCAACACACAACTCTCTCTCAAAACATCTTTCATCATCATAACACCTGTCACTACCCCCCTGAATCTCACTCCATGCAAAGGGCCACACAAAATACTTATTACATCTCCTGGCTTTACCAGCTAAATCACAAAAAACTAAGGGACCATTTTGAGACACCATGTCTCCCACATAACTACTGGAGGAAACTCTCTCCTTATTAAACATCGGTGAAACCTCTGTTTCACCATAACCTTGGGGAATATTTGCCCTTTGCCCATCTAAATTTTCATTACACACGCTCACTAACTGACAAACATTTGTTTCTACTACTTTCTTGTCACATACTGAAACTCTACGAATTAATTACAAAAGTATAATTATATTTATCTCTTACCTTCGGGTTTTTATTCCAAAGTCTTTCAGACGAAACCAGCTGCAGAAAGGATTACTTGGATTTGATATGTTCACTAATTACGTTAACACATGTGATACTGTCTAAAACACATACTTATTTTTATTTATCAAAAATTTCGCCTTTCTTTTATGTTATTACAATCTTTCAACGATAGTACAACTGGTTGAAATTATTTCTTATCTCTATTGAGTTTTATTTTGGTTAATATTATAAGTGATATTGTTAAATAATTAAAACATTGAAAATGAACCAGTGGATAACCTCTATCTTAGCACACGCACACTCATTCTGTTACATTGATCTTTAAATAAACTCTGCCCCTGAGAGAACTCTATCGTACAAAGTATTGGTGTTATATATTTTCCTTTTATAACGAATAATCACCAGTTAGTTGGCATTGGTTTTAATATGCATATTGAATGTTTCTAGTTACCCATACGCAGCGTACTCCTAGGGTTAGTTGCGCGAACTGGTGTTGAATACTTGCTTCGATCTCACGCACTCCGGTACTCGTTTAACACGTTTACTGTTTGTGGTTGAAAGCCCTTACTGTTTTATACACTAAGGTTCCACATTATACATTATGATTAAGTCGGCCGACGTATTTTATTCGCACTAATTTTTTGCAGACTGGCCGCGCGGAACTGTTTTTGAGTTGTTTAAATAGATAGGCCCAATTAATCTAGGCCTATCTTATGCCCGAGGCCACTGGTTTTAATTTACGCACTTTACTGTCTGATGCTGGCTCTGTTGTGCACTCTCTAATGACACACTGCAGACTGGGTTTCACACAAGCCTGCTGGTGGGTGGTTACGCAATGCGTCTGGTAATTGTTTTGGCTGACTGTATGTATGTTGCACTGCTGCTTGGGGCTCCCCACAGGTGAAAGTCTAGCAATTTGGAAAGTGCTTAAAATGATGATTTATTAATATGAAATTAAACTGGGGTGGCTCACAATTCCGTACCGTTACAATACCCCCCCAATAAGAGATTGAAGGCCGAAGCGTTCAAACTCTTATTGCCTAAACCTAAGAGGATCAGTGAGGATATGGCGCCGCAACCCCCCTGAACACTCTACTACATCATGGGTTCTTACCCCCCTAGTCTGGCGACTGTGACAGCACCCATCCGATCTTACTGGACTTCTCTGTTCGAGATCCCAACACCGAAAAATCGAACAGATACCCGACCCAGTATCGCCTGACTTGAGAACATTCAATTAAAAAAACGACAAGCGGCCTTCCATCACTCCATATCCCACAACTGATTTGTTTCCTCTTAGCCGTACTGGTTCATTGACAACGTACTGGCTCATTTTATATTATAGACCCTAAAGAATAATATTAATAAAACAATATTGGTTTACAATGATACACATAAATTCCAGTTAAATTGAATAATATTCCCCATACAATGTTGCCCAACCAAAATGACACATTAATTATACAAACTAGCATTAACTCACAATAAATACAAATTATATCCTTACTTGCCTACTCATATTTATATAGAATAATTTTTTTTTTTTTATACATATATAACCCCCTTTTAATCCCTTAACCCCTGATACCCGTTACATTTTAATGTGGTCTGCGCGAGGCTTCTTGGCCTTTTTCAGCCTCATCCTCGCCGTAACCCACATCTCCCTCGTGACCTGTAACTGGGTCACCGCCCATCCACACTCACTATTACCCCCCCCTAGACTGTGGCGTCTAGTTGCTTTCACAAGGACTGATGCGGAAGGGGTGGACATTTTTTTCTTTTATTCCACCCCCCTCCTTGCTTCGGCGTTACAATAAAATTCGGTATACATATAACCTACTATTCTTTTTTATTTATACGCCCCTAATGGACTACCACCCCTATCTGGGTGAAAATAGACCTGTTCCAAAATTTGGTAGATTCCCCAAAAAATAACCCCCCTACTAAGTCTAACAAACCACCGGGTTGACAAAATAAAACAAACCACAAGCCGGTTATATCAAGTAAAATTTATGATTTGCCACAATTAACTACTTTCACGGTCATGGTCCGGTGAGGCCATGACCGCACTTAGGTGGGGAATCTACAGTTAACATAAAATATAGATTAGCATTGATACAAGTTACTTGGATAGTAATGTACACATCTTATTTTCCAAACACCGCTTCAGCTCAAACATTTCCTTCAGTTTTCAATGTTAAATAAATATTTTAATCATTATTGGCATCAATGAGCATTTAATTTATAATTCCAGTTTGAATTCGAAATAAAGTTAAGTTCATTATTACGAGTTCATTATTAAAAATCATCTTTTCAAGTAATTTAATTACCAAATTGATTTAATGGTTTTTTAATTTCTCAAACTACAAGTTACAATAATTACCTCAGTATTATTTTGTCTGTAAAAATTTAATTTCAATTCTTTTATGTCACAATAGGGTTCTGCTGCTGCTGGTAATGATTCAGCAGACTACAGCATTTTTGTTATTGTTACCAAACATGACCACAGACATTAGTCTCAACATACCACACCTGTTTATATAAACACTAGTCTGCAAGACTCACATAGTATAAACATTCTGGTTACATCATATACTAACACCTGTACTTTTCAGTTTTTTATAAATTTTTTAGATAACATATTTATCAATGGCTATTTCTTACAATTTAAGCCAAATATTATTTTAATTCACCTTTCAGTTATTATTTCTCTTTTAATTACAATTTCTATTTAATGCTATTATCTCAATTCATATTATTGAATCAACATTTTTTCACTCCTGTAAGCATTTTATTCTATCTGATTAGTATTCTGGACTTTATACTTACAATCCACTTATTGACATGAATACAAAATACACACCACACACACACACACCAATATCTCCATGTAACCTCTGAAACATTTAACAACAATGTTATTTCATACAAACAATTCAACATTTTATAATGCATACAATTAATTTCGCTACACATGTATTTACAACTCTTCAACAATAATTATTCAGTTGTGTCACACTTCAATATCAAAATCAGCTAGGTCATTACCATATATTAACGTATTTAAAATTGTTCATTTATGAATTTCAACCTCCATCGTCAAAAATTAATCGGGGTTTCAAATAACAATTTTGAATTTTATTTACATTCCGTATACGGTTATCTTGTGTTTTGTAACCATACAATTTCTGTTTATTCATTTTACCATAATAATCATATACTAAGTCAACATTGAGTACATTGGTTAAGTCTCCATCAGTAATGTTCATTATCAAGTCAGTTATTTTTTCATCATAAGGTAAATTATTGTTGTTTGAACATGTATCATCTTCACTCTCTATTTTAACAGGTAAGAACTTCAAGTTATTTAACATCTCTTTCAACTCATTATAGTCTCTCTTTACTTTATATAATTCTATCTCTTTTTCACTACACCATTCTATATTTAAACTTCTCTCATCATAATGCCATATCACACTCTCTCTCTCATTCCATGCAGAGGGTACAAAATTATTCAACAAAAATAAACAACTCAAATCTTTCACTAATAAGGGTCTCTTGCCCAAAAATAACACTTTTGAACACTCTGGTTCATCACAAATAAGGGGAAAATTTACCCTCTGTCCTACACATTCATCTACTCTTTCTTTCCATTCTTTTTCTATTTCATCAACTCTAATTACAACTTCGTTACTGCATATAGCGCTCTCTCTCTCACTCACTATTTCACTATCTACTTCTAATGTATTATTCTCTGATACCACCCTTTCAATCACATTACCACTTTCAATACCATTGTTAACATTTGTTAACTTGCTCTCTACTACCACGTTTTTACACATATCATTATAATTATCATCTGTTTTATACTCAAAATTTTCAGTTACCTTTTGTATTTGTTTCTCAATTTGTTCTACCACTTGTTCTTTAAATGTATTGAAACATTCATTCGTCTGTTGTTTCATATCATATAAACGCTTATCAAATTTTTGGTCAATATTATTTATATCGCCCTTTAACTCATGGAACTTAACATCACTTACATCAAAACGACTGTTTATAATATCAAATTTACTATTCTGTACATCAAAACTACTCTTGACTTCACTCACGTCACTACTCAATTTATCAAATTTATTATTCAAACTGCACAATGTGCTACATAGATATTTCAACATATTATCTTCTGGTTGATTATTTTGATTCATTACGGGTAGGGTTACCTGAATCCCTGAGTCATCTATTTCATCTGACTTACTTGATTCTCTAATTTGAACTGGGATTGGGGTCGAATGGACCTCCAACCCACTCATGACCGTTGATTCGGTCAAACTATTACTTTCCATTTTTTATTTATTTTTTCTATATAGATAAATATGCCTAATTTTGTTTCTACAATTTACAACCTCGCCCCACTCCCAAATAACCCGTTCTGCAGCTTAATTAGGTCTGGCGAATATAACCACAAATTATATTCGCCGTCCCTGTTCGGGCGCCAGTGAAACTCTACGAATTAATTACAAAAGTATAATTATATTTATCTCTTACCTTCGGGTTTTTATTCCAAAGTCTTTCAGATGAAACCAGCTGCAGAAAGGATTACTTGGATTTGATATGTTCACTAATTACGTTAACACATGTGATACTGTCTAAAACACATACTTATTTTTATTTATCAAAAATTTCGCCTTTCTTTTATGTTATTACAATCTTTCAACGATAGTACAACTGGTTGAAATTATTTCTTATCTCTATTGAGTTTTATTTTGGTTAATATTATAAGTGATATTGTTAAATAATTAAAACATTGAAAATGAACCAGTGGATAACCTCTATCTTAGCACACGCACACTCATTCTGTTACATTGATCTTTAAATAAACTCTGCCCCTGAGAGAACTCTATCGTACAAAGTATTGGTGTTATATATTTTCCTTTTATAACGAATAATCACCAGTTAGTTGGCATTGGTTTTAATATGCATATTGAATGTTTCTAGTTACCCATACGCAGCGTACTCCTAGGGTTAGTTGCGCGAACTGGTGTTGAATACTTGCTTCGATCTCACGCACTCCGGTACTCGTTTAACACGTTTACTGTTTGTGGTTGAAAGCCCTTACTGTTTTATACACTAAGGTTCCACATTATACATTATGATTAAGTCGGCCGACGTATTTTATTCGCACTAATTTTTTGCAGACTGGCCGCGCGGAACTGTTTTTGAGTTGTTTAAATAGATAGGCCCAATTAATCTAGGCCTATCTTATGCCCGAGGCCACTGGTTTTAATTTACGCACTTTACTGTCTGATGCTGGCTCTGTTGTGCACTCTCTAATGACACACTGCAGACTGGGTTTCACACAAGCCTGCTGGTGGGTGGTTACGCAATGCGTCTGGCAATTGTTTTGGCTGACTGTATGTATGTTGCACTGCTGCTTGGGGCTCCCCACAGGTGAAAGTCTGGCAATTTGGAAAGTGCTTAAAATGATGATTTATTAATATGAAATTAAACTGGGGTGGCTCACAATTCCGTACCGTTACAATACCACTTCCACTATATTCTCAGAATTGCAATTAACATCATTATCATCACTACTCAATACTTTACTATCTACCACCTTTTTAATTATATTGTCATTTTCGACCTTATTGTTATCACTTGTTAATTTCTTACTGTCATTATTATTTTTACTTTTACTCTGTTCTCCCACTGACTCTACTATTCTCTCAATGTCTCGTTTCAATTCGTTACAACAACTTCCGTATTTCATTTGTACTTTATTAATGTCAAATTTAAGTACATCAAATTTGCAATTAAATTCACTTTTAATTTCGGTCTTAATTTCTTCAAAACGATTATTTATTTCGTTAAATTTGTTATTCTGTTCATAATGTTGTTTTTCTGAATTTTCTTTCATACTACACATCAAACTATACAAATTTGTTAACATGCTACTGTCGTCACATTTTTTATTTTGATTCTTTGTAATAGGTGTTGATTGATGTTCGACATCTTTCATTATTTTTGATTCTGTTAACTGGCTATTACTGTCAGTGAGGCTGACTTCTTCATTATTAGTTGTACACTCCCTACTCAGATTTGGGGTTATTTGAATCCCCGAATCTTCGGTTACATTGTTTTGGTCTGTTATATTTATTTCTATTTTATTTTGACTCGCACTTGGAGTCGAATTGACCTCAAAATCGCTCATGTTTGACTCATTAAGATTTTCTACACTAATTGTGTCATTTACGTTATTTTCGCTATCTGACATTCTTATTTTTATACTTGATACTTGTGCTTACATATACTATATTCAATATATAAGATATTGTATAGCCAATTTCATGCGAATAACGCACTTTTTATTTTATTCCGCTAACCCCAAAAACATGTTTGTATCTTTTCTGTAGGTACGGTTTTTACTAATGTAGTTTTTTAATTAATAAAACTGTCCCTGTTCGGGCGCCACTTGTGATATTCAAATACACCACTAAATATATAGAAATACATAAATACATAAATAAGACTTTCACCTACCTTCAATGTTTCGTTTCTCTGGGGCCAGGATTCTTTCGTACGAACGCTAGATACAAACATGTGTTTCATGGGTTATCGAAATAACTAACTCTACACATTTTATGAAGAGAATTGATAATTTAATTTTATTTGAATCATTTGAAGTTTTTATAAACTTTACCACATCTGAAATAATTTTGTGAGAATATGTTGCTTGGTTACATGATCATCACTCTTAGCCTATCTTATGCTACTGCTTACCTTAATTTATACACACACACACACACACACACACACAAGACTGCCCAGCCTGCATATTTTGTACACACACAAACACACAAAAATTGTAAATCCCTTAACATTTTTGAATAATATTCCCCCCCGTCGGCCCCGCGGTCTTCGCGCCCGCACTCATTGTTCTTGTAAATTTCTTATTATTGTCCGAAAAAACGATCTGAATAGGTTCTGTTCCTTTAACTGACCGCGGTCACACAACTTTTCACTGTTATTTCTTTTTATTACCGGTAAAATTATGAAATTTTGTAGAGAGCCTAACTTGGCCCTGTGCCGGCAGACACGGACAGAGTAAGACTGGGAAGCGTCCTTTGTTGAGCGGCAAGAAGTTCAGATCCACTGCCAACAGATTTTGTCGCCGTTCATAGCTGATTTGCCGTGGCTTATTAACTATGACCATGACACATAGTGGTAGTTTCTATAGTGAGTACCGACGATATTTGACACTGCTAGACTGACGTCACCAAAAGGAGGCAGTCTTTAACTCCGTTTCCTGTAGGTCGCTTGTTGGTTTTCACCAATTGTTCGCTCCAGCGCCATTTTTTACAGCGTCGTTTAATTTTCTTGGCGTCCCAACAGCGCGCATACTTGAGTCGTTGCGTACGTGCGCCGTCACATTCACGCACAGTTCTGAGAAATAGAGGGTGGTACAAATTCTTTGCCTGGTTTCGCAACTGAATACTATGCTGCTGCTTTGTTTCAACACTGTTTTCTACACGTGGTCTTTTACAAAGGAATTAAAATTTGCACAATATGTTTTTTGAAACCCCGAAAAATAAAATAAATGAATACAAATACCCCAAAAATGCAATAAATGAAATTACCCAATTTTGACACGTTACAAAGTTACAAACAAAAGTGCTTTGAACAAAGGGACACTAAGGAATGCGCCGGACAGTTTCTACTCAACAACATAATAGAATACACGAAAAGTGGCAGTAGCTCATGAAAATGTAATCGTAAAATTGGTAATCATTGGCACCAGTCTCTGCACGGTCATCACACAATACGCAAGTTGCTCAGCGTGTAATTATAACACCGGGGTCATTCCATATCAAATCATCCAGGTGATGAAACCCATGGTCTCAGAATTTCATGAAAATTTTGTTTATTGTTCCTTTTGCTATACTTATTATAGCAAAAATATAATAAAATTATATTATTATAGTAAAATTTAATTTATTTGGTAATTATTATATTTACATTATTATAGTAAAATTTCATTTTGATATCTTGAATACTTTTTGAAATAAAAATTTTTTAAATTTAATGAAAAAAGACATAACCATCATTTCCGAGGCTTTTAGCTTCAGTGACACTGTTTCAAGAAAAAATTATAACTTTGTTAATTTTTAACATATCACAGCGATCTTTGAACTTAAATTTTCATAATCACCTGCAGATCAAGGAAAAACTGCATTTAACAACTCAGCTTTTAAGTACTACACAAAATATTAGCTCAAACCTGGGTTTCATGAAATTTTTTAAACGAAAAACATAAAATTTTCAAATGTGATTTTAGATAAAAGGCAGAGCAGGAACCAAAGTAATTTTTTTTAATTAACCCTAAAAGTATGAACTAAAAGACTGGAAGAAAATTAGTGTTTTTTTAAATCCCAGTATTGTTTTTTAGCTCATAAGTAACACACTTAACTGCCCAAAAAACTCAAATGATGATTCATCACATTGATATATTATGGAATCAGTATTACAAATGAGTGCGGACAACAACTGATAGAGTCAACAACTTAATAATAACAAAAGTTCACACAACGTATAATCAAAAGATAATTAATACAAATGATAAATACTCTTGATAGATACACACAAATTATCACTTATTGATAGTGTATTCTTTATTTATTTACACGTATTAGTTTGTGATTAGCCTGAATGAAGATGGCAGCCAATTGTGTGGGTAGCTGAAATGTCACATTTATATTTTTTTCTGTGATGGTAAAAGTAAGTCAGTTAGATTAATATTACATCAGTTAAGATGTCTACAATGCATCACAGCTATCTTGTAAAGAATGTGAAAGGTCATAGTGCTTACAAAATTCATCATGAACTGTGTGAAATTTATAGGCCTACTGTAATGAGTGAGCCTCCAGGTGGTCTATTGGCTAACACGGGCGATTGATGCGCTCGTGGTTCCGGGTTCGATTCCCGGCGGAGGTTCCGTACGGCGTGCACTCAGCGTCGTGAGGCAAACTGAGTAGGTGCTGAGATAACAGCGCTGCCTCCTGGCTGTGAATACCGCAACTAGTGGCTGGTGGCGCATAGTACTAGCCGTACACCGTCACAGTAACACAAAAAGCCGCGCGGTACGCCTTGGTCCTTTAACAGACTGTTGAGCGGAGGATTTTTTTTTACTGTAATGAGTAAGGTGTTGTGAGTTTAATAAAGGCTGTACAAACTGCCATAGTGAAGAGAGGAGTGAAAGCCTAGTGTTCAAACAAATAATGCTATTGAACAAGTGAAACCAAAGAAAACCAGCAGTATACAATTAATGTTATTGCATAAGAATTTTTAAACATTTCAGGGAGAACAGTGTACAGAACTGTTACTGCAGAACTAGGCTGTTGTTAACTGTGTACAAGATGAGTTCAAAAAATGTTGACTGATGTACACAAAAATCAAAGGATGGCGTCTGTGCGTGCATTTTTGGACTGCTACAAGAAAAAGAGGGTGGAAATGACTTTTCCCATATAGTAACTGCTGACGAGTGTGGATTTGTACATTAGTGTTGAGTCTAAACAACAATCCATCCATTGGCATCATTCAAGTTCACCTGAGCAAAAAAAAAATTCAAACAAACCCAGTGAACTGAAAAGATCATGCAACTGTTTTCTTGGATAAAAACTGTTATCCTGTTGGTGGATTTTTAGAGCCAGGAACAACAGTCACAGCAATTGTTTAGTGTGAAGCATTTTGAAAAATGAGCCGTGCAATTCAGAACTGGTAACATGGGGTCCTGACATCAGGAGTTCTCATTCATGAGAACATATGGTCACCCACTTTACTACCTGGATATAGAGGCCTAGTGATTTCCAAGTCTTCCTTGACTTGACTATGTGGCTAACATGTCAATGGTTTGAGGATAACAGAGAGTTGAAAACAATTGTGTTGAACTGGTTGAAATCTCAGGCAGCAGATTTTTATGAACAGGGTGTAAAAATGTAAAAAGGCTTATTTCTAGGTACCAGAATTGTTTAAAGTAGATGTCTAGAAAGTAACAATTTTTTTACAATAACTTTGTTTTCTTTAATAACCTACCGGGCCTTACTTTTGAAAACCACCTCATATTGAAAATAAATCATGCCTTCACGTATTCCTTATAAAAATGCCCATTACATCATTACTTTTTTAAATTTAAATATTTTAAGGGATTGTGAATATTTTTATAGAAAGTCTGAGTTAAATAATCCATTGTAATTATTAGAAACTTGACAAATGCTTTAGGTGATTTAAAAAAATACTCTTGCCCTCTTCAACTAGAACAGAAAAATCATTGTAATAATTATTGTTTAAATTAGTCAATATATAAACTGATTAATATATAAAATGTAAAGAAAACAAAATTGGTTGACCATCTGTTTTTAATTTGGTGTTGAATCCTTATGAATGAAGTTACTAAAATAAACCTGCATCTGTTTTCACTGATCTTAATGTTATCATTAAGAGGACAGCTTCATTAAGACTAAACACACTACACTTTTTGAAGGTAACATTCATACCAATAATTCACAAAAGAAAATTATTAAAAGCTACTACTCTTCCAATAAGTTTTGTCAAATTGTACTGCGTTCTAAATATTGAATTCATAGTATAAATGAATACTTTATCTGTCAGAGCGTATATACTATGAAAGCAATAATATATTGCAAAATATAATGTTTATTTTAATTTATACAGAAAACAGTTACAATGTTAGCATTTCATTCTTACAGTGTATCTACGGAGTACTCCTGAAGTAGTGCATGAAAGGATGCAAAGACGTAACCGGCCAGAAGAGAGCAAAATCCCATTGGACTATTTGAGAAAAATTCATGAGTATTATGAAAAGTGGTTGGTCACATGTGAACCGAACACACTTCCCGCACCTGTATTAATCATTGATGTGAATAAAGACTTATCAACAGTGAAAGCCATGTATAAACTTGTCGAGCAGTATATTTTTGGTAAAAAACAGTTACCGAGTAAGGGTTATGTGGCAAGTTCTAATGTTCCACTAGACAGAGTTGATTTTCCATTATTCAAAAGTGAAAGTACAAATATCCCTTGTTAGCTCTGCAATATGCTGCAAAATCTGTGAACATTATTATAACAAAGATTGATAGTTGTAGTGTTATACAGTTATAGTATGTTATAGAATCTATTTACATTGGTATAAAAGACATAGTTTTATACAAGAAATATTACTTTTTATAAATTTAGTATGCCCAGAAAGTAAGTTATATAATTTCGTGTGTTCATGTTTCCAAAACGACAGTTGGTGGGTTTACTGGTGATCATCACTCAGTTGCTGTAGTAGGTAATTGAATTTTATTAGACTTTCGTCATTGCAACATATTTGTTGTCTATATGAACTCACAACATTTGTTTCTAGTAACAAAGATCTGTAATTTTTTTATAAATCAGAAACACCATGAAAGCTGTAAAAAGTAATGTTGACTGGATTGAAAAAGAAAGTTTGGAGTGAGCCATAATTTTGTCTTCGTGTTTGTATGACAGCGAAATCTTAGTTTTTCATACTTTCTTCACTTATAAATCCATTCTCTTGAAATCTTCTTTCTTCCATAACTTGCTTTCTTCCATAACTTGCTTGAACACTTATGGGTTTGGTCTTCCTTTCTTTTTCTAGAATTTGAAGACTTCTTCAATAGAAAGTAGATGCCTGCCTGTATAGATTTACACATTTTGTAAACCTTGCTGTGTGCCACTATGGGAGGATAAAGGTTGTTTTCAGATAATAGAGCATGTGTTATCAAACTGTTGGGAAGTATATTTCCTTTAATTTGTTCATAAATTCGTGCAGCTTCCTGTACAAAAATAACTTCATTGAACCTAATAGAAATTATGGAAACATTTCCCTGTATTTTTAAGTGACATTTTTATGCTGATTAGCCCTCTTCTGTGTTTTTTAAATGCATATTTGTTATATTTACATGTAGATTTATAGATGAAAGTAAACAAAGTGAAATGTCATTAGTCAAAACAAACTTTAACACATAAATAAATCTCTATCAGCCTACATTTGTTGCAATATCTCATTTTCATGACACAGTTAACGGAAAGGCCAATTTTTTCTTCTTTGTCAAGCTTCAAATTTGGGAACGCCTGTGCATCTTGTTCACTGTGTTCATTATGAACTTGTGTTCACATAACTAAAGGTTGGCAAAACTGATAGCATCAGTCACTACCCAGTACAGCTGATCAAAATATGTGGTTGTAATTCTGTCAAATCCTCCAAGTTGCGTGACATTACGGGTAACCATAACATAAAAGCTTTGTAGAGGGTGAAATAAATTGGCAAATAGAACTCTCACTTCCGCTCACATGAAGTGGTAAACCTGCCCGTACTGGTGAGCATGGGGGGTAAAAAATAACTAAAATAGTAATTGGTACATTACAATCTATTTAGAAAATCTTATGAGTCATGAGTACTGTTCCTATATTGTTGAATTTCTGTTTTATTGAATACATTAATATACTTGAAATTCTTAAACAATTTTGTGGAATAAAGTATAATTGTCAGGTAAATGTACATAAAGACCAAACTTCACCGGTTCCCAATTCCCTCACTCTCTTTGTGGCCAAACAATTTTTATTTTTGTAATAACTGTATTGTTGAGGTGTGAATCATTCATCTGTATGTTAATTATGTTAAGCTTTTGAAGCATGTAATCATTGTAGCTGAATGAATTTGTTAAAGTGAAAATGTCCATTTAATTTTGATTTTATTTGTGTGTATTTACCATAATAATTCTTTATTAATTAGATGTAGTTTTGTAGTGATGTTTGTTACTTGTAGTATTACTCAGCCTAAGGTGTGCAGTGTGTATATTATTGAACTGAAAATAAATTTTGTAGAGAAATTTAATTTTCATACATTTCCAAAAAATTTAAACACCAAAGTACACTGCTGGAAAATGTCAAGGTAGTTTTAAAGAAATGTTTAATATGAACAACCAGCTAGACATTACTGACAGGGAGTAGTTTGATTGAGATGGATACCTTGTAGATTAAGTCATGTATTAACAGTTTGTGATATCTATAAAGTAACTGTCTAAAATCTAAGTTGCTTTGTCTAAAATACAAAGTAACTGCCTAAAATGTAAGGTATATTATTTACAAATTATTGCTTATTGAATAACAATCCATTAGCATTTTGGCATCAGTTTTATGAAATTAAGGTATGGATAAAATTTTAGAAATTATTGGAATTTGGAAATTTTGTTTGCTTCATTTTTTCCTTCGATATTACTATCGTCAGAGCAACACTTACAATGTTTTTAAAGAAGGAGAATATAGGAAATTTCATAATTCCAGTGTATGGTATTTTTCAAAACTGTATATGCTGCAGCTAAATGTAAGTATTATAATATTTATAATCTTTGAAGTATTATTTCACAAGAAACTGCTGTAATCGTAAAAACACTTTACCATAATAATAAACTCATCTTACCTTTCTCTGGGTCCTCAGGGTTCTTCACACGAACTTGTGGACTACGAGCGTGATTTAGGGTTTACGTTAGTAATGTACTCAACTCTCATTGTAATTGTTAATTAGTTCAACCTTTATTAGACATGTGATTTAATATTCTATTTTTTCTTTCGAAAATGATGACAAATTTATTCTGTATCCATTAGGATTTAAGTCTGACAAATATTAATGTTGAGACACATGCTCAATTTAACCAAGACAAAACAAAATTCACAGTTTTCCTTAGCCTATTTAAAATACATGGTTCATTATATTATATTAGATAAAGGCGACCCAGCATTTGCATACACTCACATTCATTCATTTTACCCCATTTACTATAAAGAGCTCTTTTAACTTAAATTTTCATGATTGATTGGATATTATACAGTTACGTCTTTAACGGCGTCTCTGCTGACCATGTGGTGCACTCCGCATTTTTTATCACTATTTGTCCGAAAGATGTTGCACTGGTTTAATTTCGATGCCACTGAGTTTAGTTAATGTTACACTGTTTTTATAGCTTTAGATTCTTTGTTTAACTCACATTTTATACCTTTTAAGTGATTTTTGGCTCGCAAGCCTTTTACGTTGAACCGCACGGTTCGATCACTGTAGTCAGACAGACGCCAAAACGACGCTTCAAGATGGCCAAAAACTTTTTCATGCACGGCAACTTGGTCTGTGATTGGCTCCCAGAGGGACCACGTGACACAACAAATATTTAACACTGGTTATAGTACATCCACTCTAAGTGACCAGTGAGCCGAGTCCGTGCTTATTCAACTGCACGGGCAAGCACTTCCGCACGCTCTCACATTCCAGAGCATCAGAAAACAGAATATGTTGATAGATTTTCTGGACCAACGTGTAAACGGGCGTTCCCTATAGGAATTTCTATTGTTACAGACTGAGGCCCGATCTGGGTACCTCCGGTGCGTCGCACTCACAATTAAATTAAAACCTATCGCCCATTCTGTCCCGTTACAATACCCCCCCAATGAGAGGTTTTCTGCCGAAACAGAAAATCTCTCATTGCTAAACCCTAAGAGGATCGGTGAGGATATGGTGCCAACAACCCCCCTTTAATTCTTTAACACATCATGGGTAATCCACCCCCCTAGCTCGGTGACTATGGCTGCATTTGCCCGACATTACTGGACTTCTCTGTTCGAGATCCCAACACCGTAAAGTCGGACAGGTACTCACCACAGTACCACCTAACCTTGTAACATTCCAAATAAAATCAACAATTAGCCTTATACCATACCAGATCCTCAACCGATATGTCTCCCCTTACATAACATACTGGATTGCCTTTAGCAAGTACTGGGTGCATACATATTCATTACTAGATTAAACATCTTATGTACACATTAATTATTAATTTAAAATTCACAGAAATATTAACAAAATTCATTCCCATTTCTCAACCTTAAATTTTCTTGACGTTCAAATCAAATTAAATTATTTAAATTTTGTTCAAATAGTGAAATTAATCTAAGTCCATTATCAAAATTACTACTTTAATTTAACTGACTTCATTACCTTTTAATTACTCATTTCAATTTCAAACTTCAAAATACTTTAACTTGAATTTAAATTTCCTTAACTATATGTTAACAATCATTATAAAACGAACAACTTATTTCTATCATCTAGTCAAATACAATTACACAAGGTTATAACAGATAACCTAAACATCATTTATCAGCTGATACTTTATCAACCTATGACGAACATCAAAAAATAAAATAACATCTTTACTGCAAAGAACAAACTTTTTTTTTACAGAAATATCTATTCTGACAGTTAATAAAAAAAACCAAAATTATTTCATTACTTAACAAAAGAATCCATGAATCAATTCCAAGAAACATACTACATCTCTAACATCAGTCATCAGCTGATGTCTCATGCCCAGGTGAATGACCTTACTTCAATCATACGAAATACAACTATCACAAATACACAAAATTATACAATGTAAAATACATAACACATGTTCATAATTCCTACACTCTAACATAGTACAACATAATAAAACATAAACACCTTCCCTCCTAGAATTAATCTTTCAAACAAGTAAATTCATCTATAAAATTCTCATATACAACAAAACATATTTAAATCAACTACTTCCGAACAAATTATCTACTTGAAAACATTAATCATCTTCCATCGTCATAATATTTCTCAACTCAAAATAAAATCATTTAATTATCTCATCAGATACTCAACATAATTCATCTTCATATTCATTAATGCGTTACTAACCTTAGTAACCTCCTTCCACACACACTATGGCTCCCCCTGGACTGTAGCGCCCAGTTGCTTCCACAAGGACTGAAGTTAGGGAGGAATTTTGTCATCTCCTGTCCTTGCTTCGGCCTTACATTTAAAGTTCAGATATAATAATAACTGATTACATAGTCACAACCTTAAGACGGGTCTATCACCCTTTTATTTGTTCCCACGCGAACGGGTGATAGCCGCTGTTCCATAGTTCCGGGGATTTCCCCTTGAGTCACCCCCCCCCATTAATTTCAATTTCTAACCAATTTTCAAGGCAACCAACCATGGTCAATTTTACAATTCCTGTCCACAGCTGATTGTCGTCCAAAACCACGATTAGTGCTGGTGAAACAGTAATTGCCCGAAAAGGCGGGGAAATCTTGTCATTAGCATGTTTTAATTCTTGTCATAATTTCTTCATACACTCTACGTATTAAATTCACATATAATATAATATTACATAAGGTTGTACAGTGTATTTTACGCCCTATTTAGGCCTCCGATGATGGTAACATGCTTTGATGTTACTCATCAACACTTACCGCTATCTACAGTGACACATGCCGCCACTGCAATAGCGTATCTTATAACTAAACTTATGTCCTTCTTCATTTACTAACACCACATTCCACAATTTATTTTCTCATCTGTTGACAACTAACAACCCCCCAAAATCATACCTTAATCTTGCACAATAACAAGTTCTTCATGAGCATACAAATAGTGAGTACCACAAAATATTTACTTGTTTACCTAAACTAATTTATTCATAATTTTACAACCTAGCACCAACTAATGATTTTACCATTAATTACAATTAAAAAAAAAATTACTCTCTCTCATTCATCCAAGCATGCTGTCTATCCACCTCCAAACCCATCTCTACAAAACACGTTTTGGTTAGAATACTGAAAATTTTTTAATTTGTAGATCATAATTTACAAATTACACTGGTAATATATATATATATGTGAAAATTGCCTCATTCTAATTTTATTTAATGCACTCTCTAGGGCAATTGTCGGTACGTGGGGTGGTGCACATTGTATGCACCTTGAGTCTAAAAATATTTTTCTTCACGTACCTTAGGGGTCCCCCTCCCTGTTCAATAATCTGGATGAATTTCTAATTGTTACCAATTTTGTGAAGCCGGACCATCGTCGCTTACACCACCAGATGGAAGTTCCACCAACCATGGTCCGCCTTCAAACAGCCAAAACCCACGGTCAGGGTTGGTAAGTCCGTGACCGCCCGAAAATCGGGGAGGATCCCTTCTGAAACATACAAAACATATTAGAATTCACAAACTTCATTTAGATTCTATTGCGACCAATATCGCTTTAAATTTGTGGCATTATGTGTACCCACTATTTCTCGTGTCGCCTGGTTCTGCACAACATATGAATTATTCATTTTGATTTCTATTATTTCGTAGGGGCCTTCATACAGCAAAAAGAACTTTTTTATCTCCTTATCTTGAGCACTTGACAAGTCATGGCGCTTTACCAACACTAACTGCCCGATTTCATATTTCACGCACTTACCTTTCATATCGTTCCACCGTTTTCTCCTTTCTCCTTTTGTCAATAATCTCTCATTAGCCAGCCTCAATTTCACGTCCTGGTTCATGGTATTCGTCTCTGGTGGATAATCGAATAACTGCTCTAAAATCCGGGGTGGACGTTTTCCTCTTACCAACTCGTAAGGTGTGAACCCTGTCGACTCGTGCGTTACGCAGTTCAGCCAGTTCTCAATTCTTTGAACGTATAAGGGCCACTCGCTATGTTTGGCGTGACAGTAAGCTCGGAAAGTTCGGCCTAATTCCCTCATGACCCTCTCTGCCTGGTTGGACTGCGGATGATATACTGCAGTGTGTTTTGGGATGATACCTTCCCATCCGAGAGTCTGGCGCCATTTTCCACTGATGAACTGGGGTCCGTGGTCTGAGAGTATTACTTTCGGCTTCCCGACGTGGATCATGTAGTTGCGCATGATTTTCTCACTCAACACCTTACTTGTCGCTCTCTTCACACTATACAATCGGACATATTTTGAAAAAGTATCAAGCACAACGAAGATATACATAACACCACCCCTACCCTTTGGCAATGGGCCATACAGATCTACTGCTACTAAGTCAAATGGTTTATCAACCTTAATGTAATTTAACTCACCTTCTACCCTATAATTCACCACTTTAGATTTTTGATATATTTCACAAATTCTAAGTATTTTTCGCACCCGCCTTTCCGTATTTCTAAATATACAAGATTCTCTTAGTACACTCACACACTTTTTTTGCCCCAAAATGTCCATACCTATAGTCACAGTCCCACACTATTTTTTCTATCAATCCCTCCGGTATTACTAACCTCCAGTCCCTCTCTCTACCCTCTACTCTTTTAAATAAACTCCCATTAAATACTTGAAAATATTGTCTATACCCCAATTCATCTAATTCCGACTCTACGCTTGTCATAATTTTGTTTAATTTGCTATCTGCTCTCTGCATTGTGTTTGTGTCTTTTAATTCTTCCCCAAAAAGTTTATCCTCCCTGGACAATCTATAAATCTCTATTTCCTTAATATCTCTACCCGTTCTATTCCTATCTGTGTCTACTCATGATAGTGTGTCTGGTATTCGGTTTTCTACCCCCTTAATATATTCCCAAGAGAAGTTATACTCTTGGAGAGCTAGCACCCACCTGGTTATCCGGCTGTGTGTGAGCTTACAGGTGTTCAAAAACGACAGAGCTTTATGGTCCGTCCTTATAATGGTGTTACTCCCCAGCAGATAGGTCCTGAATTTCTTAACTGCAAACACGATGCTGAGAAGCTCCTTTTCGGTAGTAGTGTAGTTTCTTTCTGATGCTAGCAGTGTCTGACTGGCGAAAGCAATGGTATGGTGTTCTTTAGCATCGTCCTCCTGATATAGCTCGGCTCCTAATGCTATATTGGTAGCATCCATCTGTAAATAAAAATTGTTATTGAAATTTGGGTGGTTCATCAAAATCATATTGGCGAACTTACTCTTAATTTCGTAGAACGCCTCACTTTCGTTTTCCCCCCATCTCCATTGTTTGTTTTTCTGCAACACCGCACCGAGTCTTGCTGTAATCTGGGCGTAGTTTCGCTGGAACTTCCTGTAGAAGTTACATAGACCCAGAAAACTTTGTAATTGTTTTATGTTTTTAGGCTCAGGAAACGTCATGATGGATTCCACTTTGTCTGGATTAGCCCGGATTCCTGTAGGTGTTATGATGAATCCTAAAAAATGTATTTCGGTCTGTAAAAATTTAGATTTATCTCAATTCACTGTCAGGCCTCCCCGGTATAACTTATCTAATACATATTCCAAATGTTCTATATGCTCCTCGAACGTCCTAGAGGCTATCAATATGTCATCCACATAGATGGTCAAAAAATCTAAATTTTGAGGTTGCAAAATTTCGTCAAGACACTTAATAGAACTAGCTACGCTGGTGTTCAACCCAAACGGTAGGCGAGTAATTGATAATTCTTACCGTTAAATAAAAATGTGGTATACTTGCGGCTATTTTGTGCCAGCGGTACCTGCCGTCAAGTCTAGCGATGTCATATATTTTATCCCACCAAACTTCTGGAAAATTTCTTCAATTGCTTCAGGGGACTCCCTATCAGGAATAATAATTTGGTTAATCTTTCTTGCATCTAGACATAATCTAACTCTCCCGTCTTTCTTTATAACTAGCACTAAAGGGTTGGAATAGTTCAACACCGATCTCTCTATAATACCCCCTCTAACATCTTATCCAATTCTAACTGCACTGCTCTCCTCTTCGAGTATGGTACTGGATAACTTCGTTGTACATATGGTGCATGCTCCCCTCACCTTTAATTCACACTTATAACCTTTTGCCTTTCCTGGTTCCCCGGCAAACACTCCCCTAAAACCCTCTACTACCCGCCACAACACTTCACGTTGAGAACTCCCTATTGCGCCACCCTCACCACAAAATTTAACCGCTCTATCCTCCCATATTCGCCCCTCACTCTCGTCACTCACTCTCTCTACATATATTCATACTAACCTCCATGTCTCTATCCATAACCCTATTCGGTATAACCCGTATCCCCGAAATCTTCACCGTATCTAACACCCGCTCAAAATTAACTGTTATCTGTTAACCTTCATTATTTAATTCTAAGACCCTCTTTTTAAAATTGATTATCGCATTATTCCTGATCAGAAAATCATTATACCCAATATTACTTCTAAGTTTAGTCCCCTTACTACTAAGAATGTATTTTCATAACTTTCCCCATTTATTACTATACTCAACTGGACTTGTGTGGTCACCCTTTTACTTCTAACACCCGTAATGCCTACAATGGTTACCCCCGCAACTGGCAAAGATGGAATATTTTTATTACTTTCCCTTAACTTATTTAATACGTGTTCTGCTATTACTGATACTTCACTGCCTGTGTCTATTAGTGTCGTAACTGGCTTACCTTCAATTTCCAGCTTTACCTCCTCAACCAGGCCTCCGGCCTCATTGTTCCCATCTCCTCTTCTTCCATTAATTCGGTAGCCATATCTGTGTGGATGATGTGATTCCTGTATCTATCTTCATGGACCCCGCAGTCATCTATCGACAATGGCCGGGCCTCATCCATTGTCCTTCACAGTTTTCCACCCGCTCGGCCGTACCTCCTGGTGTGTACACTCTTTCCGCTTGATGGTTTCCCCCTCCATTTCTGGGTATTTCTTCTCGATCCTCACCGGTTCTCTGATGTGGGTTGTTATATCTCTGCTGCGTCCGGTTCTGATGACCTGACCTCGCCTTCCTACATCTATAACAAAAATTACGGTCCGCATAATTTTCCATTGGACACCCACCACATTTCCACATAGGATATCGTCTACTTGGTTCTCGACCATTGTACGTAGTTCCCATGTGTTGTCCTCCTCTTTGTGTGCAACTCCCTCCCCTGCTCACGTTGGGTTGGTGAGGACGTCTGCTGACCTCCTGGTCCCTAATATTCTGAAAAACATCCAACATTTTTTCTAATTCATTGATACTACTCACCTCTCTTGTCATCAGCATGATCTGAATCTCTCTAGGTAAGGGTTTGCTTACATCGCGTACGAATGACTGAAATGGCAACGGTGGTTCTAAGTATTTTGCCTCGTTGAAAAGTCTCATTGTATATACCGTAATATTTCTGTTAATTCTCCCAAAATTCCCTGTTCCCATTATTTGACTGCGCAATATCTCCTGCTCCTCTTCCGACCAATATTTGTTACGGAACGCTGTTTCAAAATTTCCGTAACTCCCCCACTCGTTTCGATACACCTCCGCCCATATCTCAGAATTACCCTTAAAACATTTTAAAAGTTTTACCTCCCAACTATTACTATTAAACTGATTAAACTCCCGTACTCTGTGTAAAAACTGCATTGGATGCACTCTACGGTTCTCACTACAAAAAGTTTCAAGTTCTATTTCATTATTGACATCTCGTGTCACTAATATTCTCTCAGTAACTTATTCATTTTCTGGCTTATGGCCATTTGCAATTCGTCTTTAACATTGTTTATATTCTGTTCCACTAGATTGAACTTCCTGTCGTTACTGCATTCAGATTGGATACATTTTTGGTTCATGGTCTTAACAGTATCATGCAATAATTGTATCTCTGTTTCACAACTAGTACTTATTTCGCTAAGTTTATTTTCAGTATCTACTTATTGGCAAACTCTTCGTTAGTACTTTCACAACGCTTATTAATTTCATTAATATCGTTTTTTAATTCATTATTTTGCTTTTTTAATTCATTGAAATTCCCTTCACATTTTAATTTTTGTTCATGTATTTCGCTTTTTAACTCATGGAATTTAACATTCTGTTCATCGAATTTAACACACAACATTGCATTCATGCCACACAAATATCTCATCACATCACTATTGTCAGATTGATTATTTTTGTTAGTTAATTTTGGGGTTATTTGAATCCCCGAATCATCTGTGACGTTTGATTCGCCTATGTTACTGTTTTGAATTGCATTCGGGGTCGAATGAATTTCAAACCCACTCATTATGGCTGATTCATTAGCGTCATTTACGTCAATTCTATTGCTTTCGTTATTTTCTGCTATTTTTTATAAATTTACTGATTTTCGTTTAAATGATTCTCTTAACTTACATATAAAACATCTTACACTTAACTCAAAATCATTTTATCACTCACTTAACCTAACATCATTTTCTGTACGTAATTTATACGTATTACAACTTAACCTCTAAATCACGCTTATATTCACTCGTAGGTATGGTTTATATAAATTATTTTATAAACAGTCCCTGTTCGGGCGCCAGTTGTAATCGTACAAACACTTTACCATAATAATAAACTCATCTTACCTTTCTCTGGGTCCTCAGGGTTCTTCACACGAACTTGTGGACTACGAGTGTGATTTAGGGTTTACGTTATTAATATACTCAACTCTCATTGTAATTGTTAATTAGTTCAACCTTTATTAGACATGTGATTTAATATTCTATTTTTTCTTTCGAAAATGATGACAAATTTATTCTGTATCCATTAGGATTTAAGTCTGACAATTATTAATGTTGAGACACATGCTCAATTTAACCAAGACAAAACAAAATTCACAGTTTTCCTTAGCCTATTTAAAATACATGGTTCATTATATTATATTAGATAAAGGCGGCCCAGCATTTGCATACACTCAAATTCATTCATTTTACCCCATTTACTATAAAGAGCTCTTTTAACTTAAATTTTCATGATTGATTGGATATTATACAGTTACATCTTTAACAGCGTCTCTGCTGAGCATGTGGTGCACTCCGCATTTTTTATCACTATTTGTCCAAAAGATGTTGCACTGGTTTAATTTCGATGCCACTGAGTTTAGTTAATGTTACACTGTTTTTATAGCTGTAGATTCTTTGTTTAACTCACATTTTATACCTTTTAAGTGATTTTTGGCTCGCGAGCCTTTTATGTTGAACTGCGCGGTTCGATCACTGTAGTCAGGCAGACGCCAAAACGACGCTTCAAAATGGCCAAAAACTTTTTCATGCACGGCAACTTGGTCTGTGATTGGCTCCCAGAGGGACCACGTGACACAACAAATATTTAACACTGGTTATAGTACATCCACTCTAAGTGACCAGTGAGCCGGCCGTGCTTATTCAACGGCACGGGCAAGCACTTCCGCACGCTCTCACATTCCAGAGCATCAGAAAACAGTGTATGTTGATAGATTTTCTGGACCAACGTGTAAACGGGCGTTCCCTACAGGAATGTCTATTGTTACAGACTGAGGACCGATCTGAACACCTCCGATGCGTCGCACTCACAATTAAATTCAAACCTATCGCCCATTCTGTCCCGTTACACTGCCCTGTAATATCAGAAGTCAGCTTTGATCTGATGGGTTTGCCCTGTAATCTGATGATGTAGGGTCAGCTTTTGGGAAACATGTTACGTGCAATGGAATACAATAATTTTATTTTTATAGAATATTTTATTTTTTGTTACGTGCAATGGAATACAATAATTTTATTTTTATAGAATATTTTATTTTTAGCTGTTACAACTGTAAGAAATATATGTACATACTTACACATACTATACTTCGGGAAAGTCGAGTTATGCATTGTGTGTACAAATAAAAAATCATATATATAACCACATATAGAAAATGTGTTTATCGAGAATTCTCAAAAAATGGTATGGGTTTAGATGTTCTGGTGGCTTCTAGGTGTTCTTTTGCTTTGTGGATTTTGTGTGAGTCTGAGCAGGAAGGGAAGGGTCTGACAGAAATGGGGTTCCGAGTCGGGTTAATTTTGTTAGTAGTTTTTCTAATTCTACATTTGTCATATATTGTTACTTTCTTTTCTTGTTACTGTTTCTGTCAGATAGAAATTACTTTCTCGTTGCAACATGGTTTAGGTGTAAAATATAAATGTTTGTAAGTAGTTTTGTATAGTGTTCTAGAGAAGACACGTAATATACTGGTATACATAGTATATTTAATAGTGTATTCAGTTATGTAATGAAAATTTTCATTAAGACCATCTTAAATTCTAAATTTAAATGATTTAAGGATTGTTTCATATCTGGGTTTAGAATATTCGTGCTGTATGTTAATTTATCATTGTTAAAAATGGCATTCACATTCGTTCTAAAAATAATTTTGTATTTCTTGGATGTCAGCTGAATCCTACTTAGGGTTAATGATGAATAATGAATAATCTGAAATGTGCTTTACTATCAAAGTATATTTATGCATTGATGTTGGATACTCTCATTTAGATACTAAAACCCAAAAATTTTGCTTTCATTTCATCAGACCAAAGAATTTGTTTTACTGTTTGTAGTATGCATTCAAATTTTAATTATTTTTTTACAATATAATATTTTTTGTTAAATTTGTTTGTTGTTTGAAGTATATTATGTATTTTTACTTCCATGTTCCATAAGGAAATGGAAGTATGGTCATGGCAAAAAAATCGTGTTCGAGATAATTGCAGATTCTGATTGTACTACCGTCAAAACACGAAAAAAAGTCATTTTTCGAAAAGTGTGTGTGTACAATTTTTCTGTGTCAAATGATAACTGCTGCAAATTTAAACAGAATCAAATAATTTTTTGCATACAGTTCTGAATTGTAGAGGGCTCGAGGCCTATTGATTTTGGTGAGGATCGGTTAAGGGGAAGGGGTAGTTTACCTGCAACGTTTTACGTTTTAACAAGAGTAAAGTGCTTAATTTTAATAAATAAAGTATCCTTAAAAGAAGGTCATAATAATCCACTGTAGAAAGGTAGATGAAATATCTATAAATGAAAAGGGTAGTTGAAGGGGTAGGGGTAATTTTCTATAAATTAAAATGGTATTTGATGATGGAGAAAGTAAATTTTATAAGTTTTATATGTGTAATACGTTATTGACAACAAAAAAGTAGTTTCTATGGAAACATTTGATTTAACTTTAACAAAATTCTATATTTTTTCATTTTAATTTAAATCATGTATGAGAGAAAATATATCGTTTGTGGCAGGCAAGCATATCTTAATTATCTTTCCATTTTACGTTTCCATTTTATTATTATGATTACCACAATAAAAAAGCAAGCAAGACGCACACACACACACACACACACACACAATTCGTGTTATTTCTGGCCTCACTCATGTTTATTTTCTTACATTTGCACGCTTTTGTTATCTATTTGCTTCCTATGGATCGCTGGGCAGTGTAACTGCATGTGTTTACAGAGGAACGGTTCATAGATAGACTTTTCGTCTTTAGGGAATGAACCCTCTGCAAGATGCTCAGGGTCCATGAGTGACTTCGGAGCGCTTCGGAGGAGGGATGATTATATGCATAGGTTGGTTTCTTTATAAGAATAAAGTAAGCTTGCCTAATTTTTATGGATAAAGTGACTGAAAATAACATTATATTAAACGACTACCCCATAATTACAAAAATATCTATAAATAGTGAAATTAGTTTGAGGGTGGACGATATTTTTTTTAGAAATTACCGAACCGAATTCAAGTAAATTATTTTAAACATAAATCTGACAACATGGAAGTCATGTATGGTTCTCCATACCGATTTTTATATTAGGTCAGAAAATATGTGTAAAACCATTTTCTTACCAGTAAAGTAAACAATGATGATATTATTTGTTGGTTCTAGTACCACAGAACATGACGTAAAGATGTCACTGTTATTGACCATAACCATACTGACAGAATAGTCAAAAGCAAATAAAATAACAATTAGTGAATAATAATAAATAAAACAACTAGTGATTGCTGAAAAGTTAAGTATACAAATGCCATTAAACTAATGCTGCTCTGATAGATGAATTCATTAATGCTTTAAGTGATAATATCATAGAGAAAATAACTGATAATATGATTGTTTGGATTCAGATGTCATGGAATCAGAATTGTTAAATTATTCAGAATCATTTATAGTTGTTTTGTTATTGTCCCATTATTTTCATTTTGCACAGTTACCGGTACGCATCTGGGATATTAGTTCACACAGCAAGCAGTATGACACTGTAGGCCATAGTCTTTGCAATATGTACAATATGTAGATGTTCTTGCTGTATTGGTCAGTAAGTTTTTGTTCTCCAGATATTCATACAGTAGATCAGTTGTTTCAATTATGCTTAATACTTCATTATAGTATTCTTTATAAACACACTTTAAATTTGTATAGTCTTATTACAAACATTATACATGACATAACAGTTTTTCTGTAGAAAATGAAAATGTGTACAGCTTTAACATTTTGACCCTGGGTCTTTAAAAAAAGTTGCCCTTCACTTTTTTTGAAGTGTGTGTGTGTGTGTGTGTGTGTGTGTGTGTGTGTGTGTGTGTGTGTGTGTGTGTGTGTGTGTGTGTGTGTGTGTGTGTGTGTGTGTGTGTGTGTGTGTGTGTGTGTGTGTGTGTGTGTGTGTGTGTGTGTGTGTGTGTGTGTGTGTGTGTGTGTGTGTGTGTGTGTGTGAATTATGTTGTAGCTTCTAAACTTTGGTGACCTATTTAAAATGTCTGATGTATATGATAGTGATTGCTATTTTGCCTATAATTTTTTTTTTTTAGCTCAATGTTTAGGAAAAATTAGAAATTGGTCAAGATAAATGTAGTTTCTAAAATTCACAATGTCATTATTATTTATTATAAATACATTAAACAATATGTTACATAATGTTTGTAATATAGTTGGTTTTATAGTATCACAGTTTTATTATTTCTTTTGAATAAAGTAATTAAAATGTAGGTTCTAGGTACAACAAAATTTTATACATGGTTAGTATAAGGTCTAGTATTGTTTCAATATGGTTCCAAGGACATATTTATACAATGACAGTGAATGGCATCCGTAGAATCTGTTGTCATCAAAATGTTAAGGAAAACAAATAATATTAAAATTTAGTCTGACTGGTAACACTGCCTTGGTCAAAAGGATGACAGAAGCCTTTGATATAATAATTTTGTTACAATGGTCTTACTGATCGCTGTATGGTACAGTGGAAAACAAAATACAGTCACTATCACCAGCTTTAATTATTCACAAATAACAGTTTGTAATTAACAAGTTATTCAACAAGATTATACTCGTACAATAATTCAAATTAAATTTGTCCACACACAGTAATACTGTCAACTAATAGAGTCCTGCGCATTAATGACCACTTGAGACGCACTCAGTAAATTTCCCAACATAAACTGAGTTCTAACCGGTAGCTGTTGACTATTTATAGCTCGCAGGGTTCCACAATATGCGTCCTTAACAAGCACTCAAAAACTTTGTAAGATACTTGAGCACAGCCTTGGCAGAAATACGAACCTGCTGGGCTAGTTGAGAAGCATGTAGAACGACACTATTGACTGTACGAGAATGTTCCATAATTGTGCAACACTGCCCCTTCGTTAAGCCTGTTCATCCCAAACTGGCAAACCATCTCTGAAGTAATACTTGGCCAGGTGATCTAGGTAGACGACCTTGAATTTTCATTGTCCTTCCTGTTGAATCCGATAAACAACATTGGTAATTCTCATTTTCCCAGTGTAAGGTCCATCCCAGTTAGTTTGAAGTTTAGGTGAGCGACCACGATGGCGCTTTGGGTTGTACAACCAAACCTGATCTCCTTCTTGGAAACTCACAATATTGCTATGAATGTCATACCAAGTTTTCATTTTATCACTGGCTATCTTCAGCCATCCTCTTATCAAGCGATTCATTTCTCGCAGTTGGTTTTCTAATTGCTAGGAATAGTTCTGTGGCTCTTGGGTCTGAGTCTCAGGTGATCTGAACATCGAGTTTCCAGGAAGATGGATCTCCCACCCAAACACCAATTTTGCTGGAGTCATGCTGGTTTGTCGTGTACTGATGACCTGTACACCATGGGGAATACTGGTATACGTTGATCCCAGTCTGTTTGGTTCTCATCAACAACCTGTTGTGTAACCTCATCTTCAGCCACTTTTCCCCCGGGTGCTTCCATTAACTCAGGAACAAGCAAGACTCTTTCCTCGACACCCGTAGTTGGCTTTCCATTCACTTCTTTTGTCGTATTACCCATTGGTACACTTTTTCCTCTGCTTGTTCTTCCATTTCCGCTTACAATAGGAAGGTTTCCTCTTGACCACACCTGATGACTTGCTTGATCAAATGGTTGGTGGACCCTGTAATTTTAGCCATGCAAAGATTTATCCTCTCTTGGCCAACCCTCAAGACTTTCTCTCTTAAGTCCACAATGAATCTGTAGGCATTCATAATGTCCGTTCCAAGAATCACTTCATCGACAGTGTCTGCAACGAGCATTTGGTGACTAAACTTGAGGAGACCCAGGCATACACATACGTCTACCTGACCTATCACTTTGATGGGGCTTCCAGTCACAGTCTGTATTGTACAAGAGCTAAATTGGTGCTGTCGATTCTTGTATAAGTCAGGGCATACAATGGACACTGTTGCACCTGTGTCAGCTGTAAATGATGTTGGTTTCCTTCCGCAAATCCATTAATGATCAAGTTTCCATTGGTCTTATATAGCGTGGAAACAGTGTGTTGTTCTGGAGCATTAATTCTCCAGTTGATGTGGTGACTCCCTTCTCTCGATATTTTATTCTCCCAACAGTCTACCTGTAGATGACCACGTTCACAGTTGTACCACTTCGCTCTTCTGTCTTTTCCCATCATTCAAATCGTTGTGGCGTTCTTGAACTTCTGAACTGTTTGTCTGGCAACATTGTTTTTCTGCACCCATCGTAACGGCAATGTGATACTGGGATCTTCTGACTACAGTGTGATGACATAAACCCATTAATGTAGCGGGACACTGTCTTGGCAGCTTGAAACTCGAGGGCGTGACCACAAGACCTTCTGAGCTACGTCGTCTTGCTAGTTGTAACACATGCTGAAGTTCACAATCTCCGATGCCATCAATAAATGTCTGCACCGCAAACCTCATTTTAAAATCTTCTGGTGCTTCAGGATAGGACAATCTAATCAGTCTGTCGATACTTGCTTCAAACTCTTGAAGACTCTCCCCGGAATGTTGTTGTCTTGTTCTTAACTGAGCGTAGTATACATCTCGTAAATGTTTATCACCACATCATAATTCTAGATCTTTTATCAATTTGGCATAGGTCTTATGGCTATCTGGTGGCACTTTCTGTAGTAGCACTTTCACCAGGTCCTTTTAAAGCGAGGACGAGTAAAACTGCCTTCTCTTTCTCTGCCCAATTATTTGCACATGCAGCGGCTTCAAATTGCCAAAGATACATGGCCCATGGGTGCTTCCATCAAAGGTTGGGGCCTTAACATGAATTGCCCCAACTGCAGGCATAGTGACTGTCTTTATTGTCTTTTCTGTCTTTATCATTAGTTCAGTCTGTTCAGAAATTTGTTTTGGGTGAATCTGCATGAACTGCTCGACTTAAATTTTTATTTGTTCTCTTATGTTTGCAATTGAGTCTTTTACTGCAAATATTTTATTTGACATGGATTCTTCTACCACAGATATTTTTGTAGACATTGATTCTTCTGTGTCAGACATTCTAGTAATTTGATTATTAAGCTCACCTCGTAATAGACACAAGTCTGCAGTGGTTTGTTCTTGTATATGCTTTTGCTCCTCTATGAATGCTTTGACGTCTTCTGTTTCATGCTTCCGTTCCTCTGCCTGTCTTCCTGACTCGAGCAACAGTGCTTTTTGTCTTTCTTCTGTTTCCAGCATTATTGCTTTCTGGTGTTCTTGTATTTCCTGCAGGAGGGTTTTCTGTCTCTCTTCCGCTTTCTCATCCTGACATTTTTCTGCTTCTTTCAACTCTTGTCGTTGTTCTGATTTTTTTTTTTTGTTCCTGTGTCTGCTGCAGCAATGCTTGGAAAGCTTCCATCATCTGACTGGTAGCCATGTTTACAGTTTAATTACAACGTACACTACTCTTTATCAGAGTGTCCTCTGTTTCTGCCGTTAAAGGTTCTGACCCACTGTTGACAACAGTCTTGCTGATTGCCATATGGTACAGTGGAAAACAAAATACAGACACCAGTGAAGTCACTGATCATCTGCTTTAATTAATCACAAATAACAATTGTTAATCAACAAGCTATTCAACAAGATTATACTCGTACAACAATTCAAATTAAATTTGTCCACACACAAAAATAATGTCAACTAATAGAGTCCCGCACATTATCCCTTTTCACTAATAACTACTTGAGATGCACTCACTAAATCACCCAAAAACTGACTTATAAGCAGCAGCTGTTGCCTATTTATAGCCTACAGGGTTCCATAATATGCATCCTTAACAAGCACTCGAAAACTCTAGATTATACTTATCAGAAAAATGCACCTCCTGGGCTAGTCAAGAAGCATGTAGAACGACACTATTCACTATACGAGAATGTTCCATAATTGTGTAACAATATGTTCTTAAAAGTTTAGCACTTTCTGACACTGTCTCTCTGCAGGCATCAGATTACACTGTTAGTAAGATGAGATTACTGTTTTGAGTTCATATGGCTGCTGTGTCATTACAATTAGTATTCATCAACCACAGCTTATCACCCAGAGCTGACTCTTCCATGTTTTCAATCTGCTATTGATATATAGCCATTATGTAATGTGTACAAAAACATGTCAACAACATAACTACACATATGTGATATAAAAAATTAGTTACAACTGATAACAGTTGCTTTAATGCTGACGGCTAATGGTTTAACTGAGTGTGCTACCATTTGGCCACTTTCAGTCACTTTTTGTATGAACAGTCTTCTCTCTTTTTGATATTGTATTTTTAGTTTTTCCAGGTTGACTCATCATGTTCTAATGTTTCCCATTCCTGATGCAACAAGATTTTGCTGTATAATTCAGTAGGTCAGTCCATTACACTCTCTTTATTAAAAGAAAATTATTATACCTGTAGATAATTGATATACTTGAGGCTTGATATTTATCCACATCCCACTTGCAGCTTCCACTATAAATAATATGGGTGCATTCTCATTAAGGAAGTACCACTGATGTACAATTGAAAATCAGCATAAATAAGCAAAACCTTAACTAGTCAGCTGCCAACTGTTTTTACCTAAACAGCCTCCTACCATTTAGTACTACTGAGCTAAAGAGTGTGTGGACACAAAAAATAACCACTATTTTGATCACAATATTAGCACAATAAAGTAGGGGACCCCTATTAATAACCATGTTGGGGCTTCCCAAGAAGGAAACTTTTCATATTGTAAATAGATATGCACAAAACTTTTAAAGTTTTGAAAACTGGTTTTCATTATTTTTGTGCATTCTCAATTTGAATTTTGGTAAATCGAATTTAAGAAAGAATTGATTTTTAGCAAATAAAAAGTGTTTTCAGAAAAAATAATCGAAATTTTGCATAATTATCATTGTAGTGCCATCAGTACGGTACTAAGAACAGATTTTCCTATATCATGTAATTTTTTGTTCTGAATTCTGTACTTTTAGTATGACGTTGTTTGTCACACTATAGTACGTTCTTTTTTTTTAATTTCACGCATAACTTTGTTTAAACAATAATTATGAAAACTATTTTCATTTATGATACTTAATGCTGATTTTATTAAATTATTATACAGTCGTAACATAAAATGTGCATCTTCTTAAGATGAATGCCAAGAGCTTTTGAAATAAGTAACAAAGAGTGAGTATAATATATAATACATTTATATCTAATTTAATTAACAATTATGTTAACTTTAATTATAACTCTTTCTTTTTTTTTAGAAAAAGTTAATGATTTTTATTATGTTAGTAACAATTAACCAACCTAAAAGTATACAGCTTTACTTATTCTTACTTACTTATTATATGACTTTGTCATCACTTATTGCAAAGTGATGGTAGTAGCTTCGTTCTCGATGAGGCCTTTCGGTGTTTCCACCATATTCAGTCTTAAACAAAGAAGATGGTGGAAACACCGAAAGGCCTTGTCGAGAGCGAAGCAACTAGCAGTTTTGCAATAAGTGGTGACAATGTTGGTGTTAAGATGGATGCTAATAAAACTAACTTGACTGAATACGCAGCTTTATCTTCATCTTTGTATATAACAAAGCTGGTATGCAACTTTTTTAAGGATGTGTGTAATTTGTAAGTTCATACATGAGTCATTCATTAAGTAAAGAGACAAATTATTATTCTTTTAATATGACTTATTTGATAAATGTAACAAGTATCTTTGAACGAGTAAAAAGTTCCAACATAACACTTTATCAGGTAACAAACATGTTTTATTGGTATCGTTTTGGACACCAAACATTCACCCATTCTGTGATGTGGCATCCTGGGTGGTAAAGCTGAGAATAACTCTACAATTATACAGTTTCCCATTTACTGTTTTTGCTTTTTTCTTGCAAAAATTTTTCTTCTGAGCCATTTTTGTATGTTTGCTTTCATTCTTCCTTGCTGTGAAACTTCATGTAGTGACTCCTTGAGATGAAAAAAGAAGTTTTGCGTATTCATATTTTATGCCTCAGTATGTTTATAGACAAACACTAAACTCTAACATTTTTAATAATTCTGTCCACTGTAGTTCATCAGCCTCTAAGTAAGTTCATCAGTTTGAGAGACCAGAGCTGGAATTGAAACCTGAATTGCTCATCTTAATACTGGTTAGCAGAAACGAGCTTTTTTCAGCCACTTTTGAACCTAGTTGTAATGCTCAACTCAAACAATTTTTACTTACTGCTTCAGCGTCCAGAAGAAAATTTTGGGTGGTTTTTCATCCTCTTAAACCGGAAATATTGTCAATGAATGTTCTTCAAAAGTACACTTATAAGAGTATGTGTTGTTGTTGTGTCCTCTGCAGAGTCTCAGATATTTCCATGTGCCCCTTGATGATTTAGCGATATCAGTGACTTTGTTTATATGTATCTATTACTCAGGATAATGGTTATATTATGTGTATGGCTGCCACAACTGCAGTACAGGAAACGTGTGTTAGTGCCACCTCAGTGTTGAGGCAGTTATTGCAGTTTCTTCAACTCCTTGTGTCATCCACATTAATCTCCATTCCTCCAATGTAACATGTTCAAAGTCCTGTCAGTATTGATTTTGAGTATTTGATGTTGTACCCCTGATTTTTGTGGATTGTTGTAAATTTTGCCAGAGCACTGGCATCAGGAATTATCATGTCAATTTTCCAGTAGAGCTTGCTATCTTGTCACCTGCGTCATTGCATCCTGAGGACTTGATACCCTCATAAACAGGAACCACTATAAAATGTAGCTTTCATGCAGACATTTCAGTTGGTTTAAGAGCTTGCCAAAATTACTTATCATTGTTGATTGACTGATGTGTGCTATGAACAGAGGCGCAGCTAGAATCTCCTGCTTTAAATTGTTGTGAACAAAACTGCGAAAACTAAAAGGAAAAATAACTCATTTCTCATATATTTTGTTGTAATTAAGAGAAGGTAAGCATAGAAACATAAGAATGGATACCTAAAATTTAAGAAACTTATGAAACAATAAAGATGTCATCTTACATTGTAATATAAATGAAGTAAACAATACTAAAAATTGCCATAAGTTTTTTTCTCTCTTCTGAAATGTGATGTACAGTTTTTAAAACTTTCCTTAATGAATTTGTGTTTATAAATGTTTGCAGCAAGTGGAAATAAATTGTACTCATTTTCTTACAGAAATTAATGAAAGACTTTGATAAAATTCACACCCCAGTCCTCAGAAACAGTAATTAAAAATTCCACAATGCAGAGCCCAAATCAACAAATTTAAATGAAATTAGCATACAAAACAGATCACCAGTAGATATAGAGTGCTTGTAAATGGTGTTCCAAATTCTGCATTCAGTCTTAGATGTATGTGTGAAGGCACATTTTTAAGATATTATTGTTTTTAAAATAGTAAGTGTGATAAAGTACGAAATTAAAACACACGATAACTTTCTTAAATACAGATCGAAAAATATGTGCAATAGGGAGCACATCTGTATAAGATTCAAATAACAAGCAAGAACTGTAATGTAGACATTTTTTTTAAGTTGTTTTGGAATAAATTATTGCACTATAAATATCATAAACTGAGTTGGATACACTCCAAGCTGTTTTTTCGTTTTCGTGAAAGCTACCTTTTTCGTTTTCACTAAGATAATGTAACCTCAAAAACTAGGAGAAAATTTTGAACCATCACTCAGCCATCAATATTTATACAAAGTGATGTTGTACTTGCACGTTGGCTGTAGCTCACTGTAATTGACAAGTCCTACTTACATAACTAATTAGACGTAGAACTACATTTTGAGCAGCACTTTTTTGACATTTCCTGATTCCTTTATCACTTCTGGGGGGTTAAAACCTAAAAACCTCACTGGTTATGAATATTAAAAGAGTTGTCAGGCAACTGTCTTAATTTTATCAGAGGAATGCCAACTTATGATTATAGCATATCACTTCTTACTTAGATATTTTGAAGTACAAATATTTTTTCCTTTACTTGTTGAATGATTCTTGTATCAAATTACTGTGTTATATATCTAATTCAGCACAAACTCGTATATGATAATTTTGCTTGTCTGTGGGTTGTATATAATATGGAATACACATACAGCTGTGAGTAAATATAAAATTTAATTGTTTAATGTATTAAACATTGGACAATTTCACTTCAGTATTTTTGTCCGTGTTTTATACATGGTGCATCATAGCACAGTTTATGAGACCATTATGCAAGCAATGTGTCTTTTCTAAATTTCAAGTTTAAATAGGGAATTTTATATTTAATATGTTTATGAAATTTTGTAAAAATTAGTGTTTAAGGAATATTTACAGAGATTTAAGGAATTGTAAAAATTTACAGAGATTTAAGGAGACGCTTAAGTAACATGTAAAAGTAAGTGCCCCTATTTATTGCAATAAATTTGTAATTGTAAATTATGATTTTCTTTTTATACATGTTACTAACATTGAAGAGTGTACGTTTATTTAAAAATAAAAATTTACCCTTAATTACTGTTTAGCGTTTACTGTTGTGGAGTCTCCAAACCTACCAGTCTTATTTTATCTTTTTATATTTTCCATTTTGCTATTGAGAAACTTCACTCACTCAAGAGGAGTGAAAGTTGGTAGACTTCACTCAAACTCAGGGACTGAATGTATATTTTGTCCTTTCACTATTGTTGCTTTTGGCAAATCCAAATCTATTAATCAGACAAATATCAATAGAGCCATTGATATAGGAGAGAATACAATTTTACTTTGTAAAGAGTGAAGGAACCAGGAAAATTACAAAAGATGAAAACCAAAGGACAACTAGAAAATGTCAGAGGTGACCCAGAGAATGTAGTGTAATGGGAAAAACAGCTAATTCCAAATATTGAAAAATGGATAGTGTGGCAAACAGAAATATCAATTATTATATGAACGAACCAGAAAAAGGCATGTGTCTTTCGGGGGCTACACAACATTTAAGGTGGTAGATGTTTGTACTACAGAAAAACTAAAATGAGACACACTGTTTGATTATGAGATTAGGACAATGGAACGAGAGATGGGAACAGCCTCAGACACAAAAAGTGTAATAGATACAATTGTTGAGAATAGAAATAAAGTAGAGTTTCATTTTCATATAAGGAAAAGAACGGCCGAAAGAGAATACACATAAATATAGGATGTTTTTTGGCATTATGATACTTGTGAGCTGTGTGTAGAAAAAGAGAGTTTTTTAGTCAGTAAGGTTGTAACGGCTTAAACAATTTACAAAACACACACGACACAACTATACTACCTTACTTACCCCGTTGACTACGATCTTTTTATGAACTTACCTTAAACGCTGAAAATCCCACAAAGCTTACTGGGCCGCCACAATATTTTGTGGTTCAATATCGAAACCGTAACACTCTTCCCATTAAATAATTTAGATAATAATTAAATCCCTTAAATAAAAACTCTTCCAAGTTCGTTTAGGCGAGCCTTCGGCACAGAATAGGTTATGGTAATTCGGCATAATAATTACACTTAACACATGGTTATTGTAGCACAAAAATCTATTTTATTTTCTTTATATGCAAACCAAAAATTATTACTCAAACATTGATAACACAAAAAAATTATTCAAACAAAATTATAAGGCACTAATTATAATGGCGAAACCAGTACTTCAGTTTTTCTCTTTCTCTTATATATTCTCACACGCTCTCTTACTATTTCTCTTTACCCCCTCTTTATTTGAGCTCATTTTATTATTATTAACTTTTACTGTACAACTTTAATCCACTTTTGGCCAAATAATTGGCTTTTTGCACTGTACTTATCTGCACGCGGTCCCAGATGTGCACTATGTTGGTCAACCCTTTTTCACTGAACTATCACAATACTCGTTTTAAAAACTGTTAATACTGTTGTAAAACTGTTTACTGCTGTATTACATTTCTATACACTCTTTGGTAGGCCTACTGTAGCATTTTCGGCCTACCAAAACGCCCGAGGCCACTGATAGTATGCACGTGTATCTCGTATGCTGGACAACGTAAGACTGGGGCGAGATATTGGCATGGCATGGGTATGCTGATTCGCTTTTTCTGCCTTTGGAATTCGTTTTAGGCGGTTTACCTACTTGCGTCTCGCCATCGAGCCCGGAAGCTTTTTGTAGTTTTTTTGTCACCGGAAACTCGATGTATCGTTTGAAGCACGTGGAGCTTGTGTGGCTCACAGGTCACGTGATGATAATTAGCAAAATTCCTCTAATCCGTTCTTGTGTCGCTGTTGAATATTGTGTCATCAGCCACGCGCCTTTTCTGTGACTCACCTACGCTTTGTTATAACTTCCAACACATCTCTAACAATAGGTTTTATAAAATTATTACGTACATTGAGAATTACTGAAAATTATTACAAAAAAATGGTTCTGCCAATTTTGTCCCGTTACAAGACCCCCCCCCCCCCAATGAGAGGTTTCATGTAAAAACATAAAAACTCTCATTGCCTAAACCTAAGAGGATCAGTTAGGATATGGCGCGTACCCTTATTTCCTTATTAAAATTTGGGGTACTTACCCCCCTAATCCAGTGGCTGTGGCAGCACCTGCATGACTTTACTGGACTTCCTTCCTCAGGATCCCAACACCATAAAGCCAGACAGGCACTAGGCGACCCTGCCCTGACACGCTGGCCACCACAGGTCCGCCTCCACAGTAGCTCCCAGATTCTGTAACAATCAAGTAAAAACATTAACAAATGGTCTTTCATCATTCCATATCCTTAACTGATTTGGATTCCTCCTAGACATACTGGTTTGCATTTATCAAAGTACTGATTTGTTACCTTAAATATCTGAATACACATGCAACATTATTCTTCTACATTAGATAACCTTATCACTAACATAATACATTTTATTTAAAACACATAACATTGACATACACTTGAAAGTCTTATCAAAAACAAATTTTTCTCAATTTAATTCAAATTCCAAAAAATGATTCTCAAATCTCATTGCAAATACAATTTAACAACAATTCCATCTTACATTTCCATTTAAGAATTCCATTTTAATCTCAATTACCTATTCAGGTTACCACTGTTACCTTTACACAATACGAAATATGATTATACAAAAATACATAGACAACAAAATATGTACTCAATTACTCCATCACAAATCATATAACACCTGTTTTACAACTACTCACAAATACATCATATTGTAATATTTATTATTAATTTTTTGTATTTACCATTTACTTTCACATGGTCACTGGTCGGCGTCTATTTCGTTCAGACGCCATCTTTAATGTTTGCCAACTATATAAAAAAAATTGTTACTTACCAGGAATTCGTGTAGGCGAACCTGGAGGACAGAATCCCATTATTCCATTAAATAAATTAGTCATCTGTTCACAAATACTTCTGACCTTTTATTATTACGGTAAAATTATAACATAAAAGAAAACATTTTTGGCTCAGCCATGTGGCCCATGATATAAAACCTCATTACCCGAATTTGGGTTTCTTAACATTTTATCCCTTATCTTCGTACTCATTTAAAAAAAATTCATTTTCATTACATAAAATAATAGAAGAAAACTTTACTTAAATTTAATCTCTTCGCAAACCAGCGCTCCTTATTTATTACTTAACTTTTCACTCACTCACATACACACACACACACCCCATGCCCAAATGAGATCTCAATTTTATAATTTGATGTTAAATGAAGCCTTTTAAAATGACATAATTCTGTATTTGTTATTCCCCAACTGGTTACTTATCTGGCCATAGGTCCGAAAAAGTCCCGGTGTACCTTTCATCACTCCGCACACTTTCTTCACCACTTTTGGACCAAAACTGTTACTTCATTTTAATTATTCACTGTAATTAAATAATAATAGTTACATGACTATTAATTTATAAATTTTGGTTTTAAAATCACATTTCTTGAGTTACGGGCGAGACGAAAACTATTCAGCCGGTGGGCGAGCGAACGGCTCGCGTCTGTTGTAGTTAGATGTTATTTGCCGACTGGCTTTATAAACCAAGCGTTGACAGACTGCTGGCACCGACACTCCTAAATTCCAAAGTGACGTATTTTGAAAGGATCGTCACTGATGTCATGTGGCATGACTCTTGAGTACATCATTTACAGGTCATGTAGCTAAAAATAACTGTTCCTCTGGCGTTCTGGAGGTGACCTTGACACAAATTCACTCACACTGCATATTTCGTTTCTTGTTCCCAAATAAAATTTACCATTATTATTTCTTTTTGTTTCCCCAAAATATTCTTAGGCGGGCTTAAATGTCCCGTTACAATATTATAAATGTTTTATACAACCATGTTGTACATCCCATAAATGCAACATCTCAAAATAAACATTACCCACATCACATTAAAATAAACATTTCAATTCTGAATTTGAATAAAAATTACAAACATTTCACAACTTTAGTTTTAATTTTCTATTGAATATTCCCATTGTCACACTATAACTTCAACTCTGAATTTCTATTAAACCTTTTAATTATCAAATTTTAATCATTTACCATTTATTATGCAAGTCAAATCTAAAACAAGTTTTTCAAATTTATTACCTAAATTTCCATCTTTTAAAACCTTTCAAATTAATTTAATTCCATAATAAAATTTCAGTAATGTCAACTATCAATCAAATAAAATTATAAACATTGCTACCCACACGCAATACAATGTATCCTCTGATACCTTATCATAACAATAACCTAACCTAGTACATAACACATGTAACACCAGTACAAATTTATATACAATATGTTTCATATTAAATGTCATTGTTCACCAAAAATCATTATATTATTCAGCCAAGTATTAAAACCATTAACTCAAATAATTACATGTCCATTAACACCATATGTCTAACCACCATCATCAAAAACTAGTCTTTAAGTTATACAAGTACATTTCATTTTTAATTAAATTCCTTATATTGCCTCTTTCAATATAATGGCTATTTGAATTCTCAGATTCTTCCACAATACCATAATAATAATCTACAGGATTATTCCACATTATTACATCATATAACTTATCAAGATTGGGTATGGTCAAGTCGCCCTTCGTATTAATTGTCATCACCAGGTATGATATAATCTCATCATTATTGTCAGCTGCTACTATACCACTTTTATCACAAGGTAAGTACTCATTATCAACAACCTTATCAACATTTACTGCTGCACTAATTATGTCACAAGGTAAGTACTCAATATCATCAATTCTCTCAATATCTAACATCTCTACTAACTCTTTATAACCTCTATTAACCTTAAACATCTCTATCTCTCTCTCTCTCCTTATAATACCTCTCATAACTCCCCTGGTTCTGCCAATTTTGTCCCATTACAAGGTTGGTTCTACCTTGCTACGCAGAAGTAAGTGGATTGTGCTTGCCTGTGTAAGGTTTTCACCTCTGACTTTATTGAAATAATAATAGAGTTTCTTCCTTTCCGTGGACAGCCTCTTGATCAACATCCCATCCATGTACTCCAGCCTGGGCCCCTCAAGAGTGGTTACCAGTTCGAATGGCATAGCAGGTGACCAACCATATGACTTCTCCTTTCCAGAATGGATCCAGTCGGCATCTTTTTTTCTCCCACTCTCTGAAAAAGTATATCATTATATACTCTTTACATCCGTGGTATTCCTGAGGCCACATATGTATACTTATAAACAATAATACTGACTTTTTTAAATTAATTTTATCATTTAGTAATAGACAAAATAGTAATTTATTAATTATAATATGGGTGTATTATATTTTTACTATTTGTATGTAGATTACAAAATTTGATGTTTATATTTTCAGGGGGTTCTCCCCCCCCCACATGACACGGATGTACATGACAACATATAACAGTAAAATAGTTTTGGTTATAAAAAACAATGTATTTTCAAAAAGACCGTACATTTAAATACGTAGTATACCAACCAGAGTGTAAAGCACTACATGGCTTTGAAGTCGCTTAGCAATATTTCTTTTTTTTTTAACAAATTGCCATTTGCACCATTCTACCATGATCATTAGATATGGGCTATATCCCTTGAGCAAGTACTTGCACAAGCTGTCTATCAGGTTACAGAAACTTGAAGAACAGATGTGTGAATGAAATTTTACTGCAAATGTGGTGAAAACTGCACAGAGTTGTTTTCATTAGATGCAAAGTTTTAATTAGCAGTCTGTTTTCATTGGCAAGCAGTTCCTGATTTATTTCAACATGCTCTCTTTCTGAACATCAGTTAGCAAGTGTAACATGAATTTTTTGAGTGTTGCTATGCAACTGAAGTATTTAGGATGTGACGTTTTAAAACAAATTTTAAATGGCACAAAACAAAAAATTTTTTTTGTTCAAAATAACCCATGATAATATAATCCACCCTCCCCTTTGTAGCAAATAACCGGTACAAACATGTGAAAAACTAGTACCGACACGCAAATTATCCAGTTGTTACGCTAATTAAAATAATCATTGTAATTGTCTCTAAAAGTCGTGATAATCACAAATAAAATACAGACGAAAATAAAGAAGCTGTAGTATAATTAATAGTAGCTAATTAAAGGTAAAATAATAATAATCAGAAAGAACTACTTTTCTCTCGATGTGTAAACTGCGCTAAATCACTACTCACGGCCCCTAAACCAACCCCCTACGTCTCCGAATCGCGTCCGAAGCAACTGCTTAGCCAGGTGTTGCGAGAAGAAATAAGTGTTATATTACCAAATTATGTAGAACTAAATAGGTGCTTTTGTAAAAAAGAGAAATAGGTAGAGGAGAGCGTAAATATGTAGTGAAAGGAAGTAAAAATATAAATATATAAACAGTGTAGCCATGACATCTCTCTTTAAGAAAGTGTATAATAATTACAGTATGTACAATACTCAATCATAATGTAACAGTAGTGCAGTCAAACATACATGTGAATAGTGAAAATGACCTTCTGAAATAAATCAACAACAACTCACTATGAGCACCATGTATCCAGAGACCGAGCATCATGAATAAACAACACACTTAGAGTCAACAGATTTAATGGAGGACCACTACAACTGCAACGAAGATCATCCAGAAACCCCGCCGTAGAGGATCTAGAAGAGGACCAGCTATGGATATACCCAATACCCAGGTGACACGGAAGGATAACTTCTGTGGTTGTACTTCTTTTAAAAACCCCGAGTAAAGACAGTAAATTTATCGTAAAGAGTTATATCAATCCTGTAAATTGTAACGTACAATAGGGATAGTTAATATTCCTAAATTAGTAGCCTGAAACTGCAAACAGGTATAACTAAGTAAAAAGTAAATGAACCTATTCTTCAAATGGTTTACATAAGGTTCTAAATAATCTGTAATATCATAAAAATTAAAGCCCGGATCCGTAGTATTTTATGAAATATGTAGCTGTATGATTTTGAGCTCAGCAGAATAATGTTTTAAACAGAATGAAAGCGTTTAGTTCAGAATTTAATCACTAAGTAAGAATGATAAATGTTGTAGCTAACATCTTAGTAACATCCTGATATATCAGAAACCTTGCATTGAAATTTGTAATAAAGAGATGTCTTTGCTAAACCCAAGAGAGCGAGTAAATTTACGTAACCTTAATCTAACTCTTAAACTTTACAGGTTCCTCATTTGTGTGTAAGTAATCAGTACATACAATGGCAGCCGGTTTAATTGACAAGGGTCCATTAAACTGGTTCCCAGTGTTATAATGTAAAAAAGAGACGTTATAAAGTGCGCCACTCTGCTAATAATCATTCACTCTGCTAATTTCAAAAAGGCATAATTAATAATTAGAGTCGTATAAGACGCTTCCCTGTTGATTATTAAAGTGATAACAAACAGTAACTTAACAAAAAAGTGTAAATTTATTCACTCTTAATTTGCTGAGCAAAGCACAGAATAATTATTCATTTTGCTAAGAGAACCATGCTGCGAAAATACTTAGAATAATTAGACTAAAATAATTACCCTAGAGCCCCAATTATCTGAGCGATAATCGTGTGTATCAGATATAATGTTTACCCGATAGTATAAAATAAAAACAAAAAAAAATATTTTTAATAATAATATAATCCAGTAGGAAGAGGAAATTATGAGTAAAACCCAAAGTAAAATAAAGCTAAATTTAAATAAAGGTAATATACAAGTCCCCACTTGTAAAAAACAATTCCATTTTCAACCTGTTGGTACACAGACAAGCTGTTTCCTGTAGAATTCGTGTTGAGGAATGTACGATGTCAATGCATTGTTATTCCCCCTTTAGCAAGCCCCTCGTTAAGCGAACAATACAAACCACCCTCTCGCATTGTATCGCCACCCCAACAGCTGGATAACGGTGTAAATAATAGAGGACAGTGAACTCTCTGTGTGAAATCTCTTTTGCCTATTAAAAATGATATTCTCTCATTATCTGTTGAGATAATTTAGATTTGATTTATTAGTATAAGATTGTTATCGTATATATATTGTAGCATGACAGATTATCCACTTAATAATGAATGAAATATGATCATAAATAAATATCAATTAAAATAACTATCAAAGAAAAATCCAAATGAAAACAAATAAGTATCACAATAAAATACAATCATAACTTGAAGAAGTAAAAATACAGAAAAAGCAACTATGCAACAAATATGTGTAATGAAAAATAAATTAAAAAATTAAAATAAAGTAAGGAAATACCCAGGTAGGATAGGAGTAAGTAAGGAAGATACCCAGAACAAACCAACGTACATGATAAAACAATATTGTAGTGAAGAAACCAAGAATGAGAATCATGAAGTAAGACAAAACCCAGAACAAACTGAAATACCAAATAAACACGAATGACTTTTTAAGATACAAGATAGTAGGAAGAAGGCTACTAAAAATGCCCAAAAGAGACCCAGTAAGGAGAAAACAAAAACCCCAAAAGAAATTAAATGTCACAAATGAAAGTATAACACCCCAAAACAGAAACTAATGTAAAATAAATGTAAACAAAAGAGTTTAGAGGTATAAGTAAAAGTGCACCCATAAAAGATATTTTATAATGAATAAAAACAAATCTTAAAGAGTCCTCCATAAATAAATTTCTTGATAATATAAAACTGATTAGTGATAGTATCAAGAAATAACAGGGGACAAGTGCAAGTTATTATATTATAGTAAATAAACTTCAAGAAAGTGCATTAAAAGTGTACCTTTGAACAACTTTAAAGTTTTAATTTAACTTCATGAATACTATTTGATAGAATAGTATTATGAAAAGCAAAGACTAATGTTTCTAATAAATTGCCACTCTTTATCTAATAACATTCACTGAAATGAGTAAGATAAATAGAGAGCAGGTAGTTAATAAGTAAAGTGACAAGGGATACATCCCTAAAATAAAATAAAAACAGATAAGACTGCACACAAGTAATTTTAAGAAAGATTTAAAAATGAAGGAACAGATGTGTTATGTTCCTATTACAATAAATGAACTCTATACCTAAATGTGGGAAATAGAGAGTAATGTTCTAACATTCTAAAATGTTTATTATGTTTAATAGTTTTAATCAAGAATGGAATGTCTGAGTGTGGATACCATTCTTTTATTATAAAATGTTTGGATTTCGTTGTCCATGACGTGTCCGTTACTCAACTAAATATCACTATTGTTTGACGACTCGGAACACTAAGTTTTTTATAAGTAAAATCGTAAAGATTTACCTTACAACCTAAACCGGCTTTCACCTTTAGAAGGCTTCATCAGAGGCTGCCGTAGGTAGCGCTGTCCGTCTTGTTGTTGGCGACGGGATAGTTTTTCAAAAGATCGATGCTGTGTGTGTGTGGTGAGATGTGTTCGAATAATGCGTGCGATTTGAATTGTGTCTGTTCGTTTAGGATGTCATTTTTATTTGTTTTGTGTGTTTGTATATTTCTAATTGTTCTAGAGTGTCTAGTTTTCGGCCTTTTGTGTGTACGTGTAGAATGTTCATGTTATTGTCGATGTTTTTATATGTGTGGTTTGCTTCAATGAGGTGGTTTGCAAAGGTGGATTCTGTAGTGGTGTGGAGTGCCTTTGTGTGTTCAATGTATCTCTGTTTGAAGCTACGTCGTGTCTGGCCTATGTAGAATTTATTGCAATTTGAGCAATTTAGCGTGTATACACCGGGTAGATCGAATTTGTTTTGTGTTTTGTGCGTGTGTTACTTACGTACATAAACAAAATACATACATAAAAACATAACCTTCACTGCCGAATACGAACACAACAATACCATAAACTTCCTAGACCTCTCCATCACAAAACTAAAACACAAGCACAAATTCAGTATATACAGAAAGCCAACTACAACTGACACACTAATACACAACACCTCCAATCACCCAACACAACACAAACTAGCTGCTTTTAGAACCATGATACATAGACTTAACAACATCCCCTTAGATGAAAAAGACTACAAAGACGAACTAAACACGATAAAATATCTAGCAGAATCTAACGGATATGACAGAACAATAGTCAGTAAACTCCTACACAAAACAAACAACAGACAAAGACAGAAAACAACAAATTCATAACACTAACATACATCAACAAACAAACTGAAAAAATAGCCCACAAATTCAAAAAAGCAGGATACAGAATCGCTTACAAAACTACTAACAAAACAGAACACACACTATCAAAACGCACGCACAAAACACAAAACAAATTCTATCTACCCGGTGTATACAAGCTAAATTGCTCAAATTGCAATAAATTCTACATAGGCCAGACAGGACGTAGCTTCAAACAGAGATACATTGAACACACAAAGGCACTCCATACCACTACAGAATCCACCTTTGCAAACCACCTCATTGAAGCAAACCACACATATAAAAACATCGACAATAACATGAACATTCTACATGTACACACAAAAGGCCGAAAACTAGACACTCTAGAACAATTAGAAATATACAAACACACAAAAACAAATAAAAATGACATCCTAAACGAACAGACACAATTCAAATCGCACACATTATTCGAACACATCTCACCACACATACACAGCGTCGATCTTTCGAAAAACTATCCCGTCGCCAACAACAAGATGGACAGCGCTACCTACGGCAGCCTCTGATGAAGCCTTCTAAAGGTGAAAGCCGGTTTAGGCTGTAAGGTAAATCTTTACGATTTTACTTATAAAAAACTTAGTGTTCCGAGTTGTCAAACAATAGTGATATTTAATAAAATGTTTATTATGAGTTACTAGAAATAATCAAGACTAGAACGTCTGAGCTTAAATACCATGTGGTTCATGTCAAATAATTGTTATGAATTAATAGTTTAAATCCAATAATAAATGTTCTTGTAGTAAAGTAAGGAATTGTTAGTTAACATTGTATTAGAATAGAAGGTCAGAAAGGGTATAAACAAGCTGTATTATTAAAAAACTTTGTATGTAAAACCAGATAAAATCTAGGCCAAATGGTAAATCTAAACTACATTATAATTGATGAATCAAGTCCAATAAACTAGTTAAACTGATGAAATTTATGTAAGGTAAATCAGTCACAGAATAATATAATGTAAATTATACTTTAAAAAGATATTATAAAAAGATAGGAAGAATTATGAGAAAAAATGCAAATGTAATAACTGAAAATTCAGAGTGGGGAGTCATAAATTATTGAATAATATTTAAAAAGATAACCAATTAATAAAATTACAAGAAATTAAGGGAAGATAAACATTTTATGTCAATCTGAGATTTAGTACAATCATAAATATAACATATAAAATCGCAAACATTTTGGGAAGGACAGGAAGTAAATTTTAAAGCCTACTTTTTCAAAATGAAAGAAATATAGCATTTTAGATAAAAAACTTTGTAAAACTATCTTATTTGGTATCAAATCAAGCAGAATGAACTGAAGAAAGAGATTATGTATTTACGATTTCATAAAATTAAATAATAGCAAAAATATATTCAGTAATATAGTATAAATTTTCTGCATGTAGCGGAAGCCAAACATTTAAAACAATGTATTGCTAATATTAAATTGGCTAAGACGTTTTCAGGAGACGAAGGAAATGAGAACAGTTAATTATTGGACTTGTCGAGCACACTTGAACGAGATTTTTGCTTATATTAACCTATATAGCAGACAAATATGGCGATCGGTCTGTAAGCCTAGTCTACAGTGAAAAATCATAAATTTCTAAAATGTGAAATTAAACCTTAAACTCGGTGAGAACAATTAATACCACAATTAAACTAAAGCAATACGGAACAGTAAAGGAGTGAAATAATAAAGTAAACCGATAAAACAAATAATTCTTAATAACGAGACGAGTAGTGCGAGTTTCGAACTAATTGACCGAAATGAATTTAAACATTAGCACCCACATTTTATCGAAGTGAACCACAAAACACTTAACCAGGACCACTCCACTAACACCAGAAGGAATAATCACAACTCCGGAGACGAGGAAACTTTGAAGGGACAACATTTATTGGAAGAAATTTTCGTCGAGCCGACTTCATTAAAACAGGAGCAGTACGGAAGCCGCCATCTTGACTCCCACAATTCAAAGCAAGCTTTGCCTATACGATCGTCCAACTTCAATGGTTCGAAATTTAATCTTTAATAAACATTATATATTAAACAATAACGTTGTAATTTTTAATTATTAAGCTTTTTACATGAAAGTGTTATACTTTCCTGACCTTACACTTATCTGACTATATAAAATAACCGTTCAAAGAACCTAATAATTAATATAAAATACAGATGTAAAAATTAATCGACGGCTGTGAGAACGAGTCGATACTACTGTTGAATAATCGATTAACACTCGATACATTATACAAATGGTTAAAAAATATAAAATTTCTGCAAATTGGTTTCTATTTATTTATAAATTTAATAAATAGAATTAAAAAATAAAATAAATTTGTGATCACGGACTATCCGAAAGGCGGCTTTTACCAAAGTGGAAGGAGAATACCTAGTTAAGAAGAAGAACCGTCTATCGATTAGTGCTGGCGATAACACAATTAACTCAGAAATTAATTCTAAAACTTAAAGTGATACAGTACACTGGAAAATAAATAAAAGAGTTAAATTTTTACATGAATCAATTACAAAATTTATTTACTAAATACTGAAACAACAAAAACAATATTTTACAAAAACACAAACATTTTTTATTTTGGTAAACAAATTTTTATTTTTGTAAACGAAATTTTTTATTTTGTTACAAAATATATATATATTGTTACGTGACATTTTTACCAGGCCCTAGTAACATAAATATACCATGATTATATTATTAAAAAGTACCAGGAGACATAATATTTTAAGAAAGACTTAATTGAATATGTTTAATTTTAATTGTTTATTGTATGTTATGTTTATTATAATTAAAGTAAGAACTTACTTATGAAATTTGTTTTTTGTGTGCAGACTGTAAAGTTATAAACACAGTCAGTTAAGGGGAATTATAACATATTACTAATAGTTATTAGTAATCAGTTTTTGTCACATTTATTAATATTATGTATACTAGTGTTAATAACACTAATGTTAGTCTTAACAAGAAAGTACCAAAATCATAGTCAGTCAAATTATATGAATAAGATTTCTATTAAAATAATAAGGAAACAATGTCAGTTTATGTTAAAAGATTACCAAATGTATAAAATAAATTTAAGAAAGTGAAAGGTACAAAAAGAAATAATAAATAAGTTTGGAGCAAAAATAATAAAAAAAAATGTAAATCATTAACTCAGGAAATATAGATCAGAAAATAGTCAAGAGTGATGTCAAAATGACCAGTTTCATATCAGAAGAACAAAGAAACAAATAAAAAGACGATGAGAGCTCTTATAAAAAAGGTATATCCTTTTAAAAGAAAATGACATATAAAATAGTAAAAGGTTTGTTTATATTATTCTTATGATGTCACCAGGGTGATATAAAAATGTTACTTGGAAACCAAGGAGATATCTAAGAGAGGCCTTAGCAACTAATATGTGGAGGAAGAAAATAGAGAGATTCTAAAAAAAGTGAATGCAAAAAGGTTGAATTAATAGTTATAGTGAAAAATAAATTATAATGTATGTGATATTAGTGCATCTCCAGATAAACAATTGAATAATTATATATATCAAGATTGAAATAGAAGAAAGAATTGCTACCAGACTCTACAGAATTAAACCAGGACATCTATGAAGAAATTGGACCAATTGACACAGGGAGAGAAGTATATTTTGATCTAAAATTAATCTGAAATATTCCCTGTTAAACCTGAGCTAAAGGTTTCAAAAAACTTTGAATACATTTTTTATAAAAACCATAATTGACTTTCACTAAGAACAATAATAATTAATAATATGGACATGAGCATAAGCCACCATTGATGTATAGTGCTAATATAATTTAAAGATATTTAAGTCTAAAAAACATTTTTATAACTTAACCTATACACTGAACTGTGTTACACTTTTAATATAATCCTTTTAAGATACATTGTGACTATTTATCATCATATGTATTTTGGTACTTTCCCTGTCAATACTGTTGTTATATCGTAGTCGAAAGGACCTACTGAACATTATGATTGTATTTTATTTATTAAAAAATAAATTATAAAATGTTTTAAAAAGCCTGAGATCTAAGAGTTACTGCTGCCACTCTGAGCTTATTAAAATACAGCTGGCCAAACGTTGTTAAAAATTATGTTTTACATTTAGAACAAATTAAAGAATAAATAAAGGATTTGAGTTTACAAAATACAGAAAAAGGTTTATTTGTTTCTTATTTCATGAAAACAAAAAGGGTATGATATTCTGAACAAAATATCTGATACTGTGAGTTGACCTCAGTAATTAGATAAAGTTGGCAACACTGATCAATTGAAAATCTTAGCAGATTTCTTTTAAAAATGTGGTGATGAGCACAAGTTATCATATCCATTGCTGAAAGAAAAGATTAAAAGAGAGTTCATTACAGAATAAAGAGACCATATACTATTTACATAAATTTGAACAAAAATTTATTATTGATATTTCGCCAATAAAATTTTATTTGCAAACGGTGATTGCAAATTGACGCTCAACAAACATCCCCCTGAACAGATACTCATCCTTAATTTAATATTAACAAAAATATACATAAATAATAACAGAGTTAAACAAGACACAAATTCAGATAATTAACCCATAGATTCGAGTCTAGATGTAACAAATTGGCTATCCCAATAGTGAGTCTAAATAAAATATAATTTAGAAAGAACGATTATTAGATTTGTATAATAGAATACGAGAGAATACTGCTATAAGAAAAGGGCGGTACAGAATTGGAGCCCAACTAGTGAGGCTAGAATTAGAATAGCTTTGTATTCTTATTGTGAGTTTACAGTGATTTCTACTCTAGTGGCGGCTACGATTAACAACATAGATGTCAAGGAGAAGAGCAACGTCACGGAAAAGAATTGAAGAAGAAGAGAGAGTTAAATATAGAAGATAAGGAAGCAACCACAGTTGAAGAAGTGGAAGTAATGGTAAGGGATACCCCAGTAACAGCGACTGAAGAAGTGGAAGTAGTAGTAAGGGATGCCCAAGGGGACAAAATAGAACCGAACAAAACAACCGAAGGTTTCAACATGAATAACCTAATGGAAATGCTACAGGAAGCGTTGAAAAAACAGAGTACAGAAGACAGAAAAGACAATGAAACATTATTTAAACAAATGGAAGAACGAAGGAAGGAAGACAATGAAACACTGAAACAAAATATGGAAAAAATGGACAAGAAAATGGACAGTAACAGTGAAACGCTTAACAAGAAAATAGATAGTAACCAAGAAGAGTTGAAACAAATGAGAGTAGGTAATGAAACCTTATTAAAACAAAATAATGAGGAATTAAAGAAACAAATGAGGGAAGATCATGAGGAATTAAATAAAAACATTGAACGTAATAATGAAACATTACAACAACAGCTGAAGGAGGATATTAGACAAAGTAATGAAGAATTAAAAGGACTGTTGAAGGAAGAGAGTAAGAAAAATAGAGAGGAATTGAAACGACAGTTAGAAGAGTATAAAAAAGAAATAAGGAGTGATTAAAACCAGTCAATAGAAACAACGATAGAAGATGACAAGCAAAAGGTGGAAACATTGAATAAGATAACAGAGATAGAAATAATACCAAACGATCAAATCAGGGAACCAGTAAATCAGAAAATAGAAGGTAGTAAGGAAATATAAAATAAAAAAGACAAAAGTTTATTGTTATCTGAAAAGAAACATAGCAGAAACAAAGAGAATAATAAGCATGTAGAAAAGAAGACGAAGAAAATAGGTAAAAGACGTCCCAAGAAACAGAAAGATACACAGGAAGAATTAGATATGATTAGGTGTAATATTATTCATATATAATCATAATCTATTTATATTTATATGTATAAATACTACCTTTGTCAATAAACTTATTAACTACCTGTTCTGGGCGCAATTCGTCAATAAACTTTAAATATATAATCATGTCCCTAGTTCTGGGCGGCATTTGTAATACTCTCTATTATTACTTATTTATTACTACACATACTCTGGTAAAATATGTATAACAAATACCATAATTTGGTACCTCTAAGTACTTACCAATTTCATCGGTTGCCGGGCTCATATTCTTCTTTTTATAAACGTGCTTTTACCTAAGGGGTGCCAGGGTTCATTTACAGCGAGATTTTGAGACACAGATGATGACACAAATGATAACAAGGTATTGTTGAAAATAACCATCAAAATTTAATTCACTATAAGGTATTACAGATACAACCATGCGGTCAAAACAATGACGTCATATAAGATGACCCAAAACATTGCCGGGCTCATATTCTTCTTTTTATAAACGTGCTTTTACCTAAGGGGTGCCAGGGTTCATTTACAGCGAGATTTTGAGACACAGATGACGACACAAATGATAACAAGGTATTGTTGAAAATAACCATCAAAATTTAATTCACTATAAGGTATTACAGATACAACCATGCGGTCAAAACAATGACGTCATATAAGATGACCCAAAACAAAATGGCGATTATTTTCTATATCTCATTTTACTCTCTATACTTCTTTTGTCTGCTAAATTAATATCAGTGTAAACTTTATTGCTGCAGCTTAAAACCATGTATTAATTGTTAGTTCGTTAATACACAAACCAATGCCCTCGGCATCTATGGTTATGGCCATGAATTCACTCGCTCGCTCTCACACACATTCACACTTAGACCAGTACATTCTTTTAATTAGTGATTCTGTATTAATGAGCTCATTAAACTATAAAAAATGATAAAACGGGACTTCTCTGCTTATCGTTTGGTGTTGTCCATCCGTTGCTGGTGGGTGATGGCCGGTGTTTGCCTCTAATTCTGCTGAGTTTAACTGGAGCGATATGTGCACTGATTTTACATTTTAATATTCATACTGTTAAACAAGATGAGCCTTCATTGCTCCACTATTGCTGATAACATTTTTAGCTAGTTATTGTAAACTATTGTTAGAAAATTGTACACACAACGATACATCGCTGTGTCTCCTCTGAAGAACGGCGTTGAAATGAGAACGAGGCAAATGTAAATTTGTGCTTGTGTGTGTGGTTCTTACGTCATCCAGCTTTGTCTTTCTGGACAACGCCTCGTTGCACATATTGTATTCAGTGCGTCATTGTTTTTAGTTATGACGGAACCGTGCTATGATCCAATCACAATTCATATTGTAGTCCTTCGTCACAAACACCGCCATGGCCTTTTCCGATTCCAGCACGTCTTATGGTGACCTTGGTGTCTTACTCTTGCTGAATTTGCGTTGTTCCTTTTTCCAGAGGGACAATGGACCTAACCATTCCGTGTTTTAATAATTAAATAATACAAAACATTGAAAATACCTTTATAACCCATAATTATGGTACTGGGTCATTATGTACTGTTACAAACCCCCTCAATGAAAATTTTTGTGTCGAAACACAAAAACTTACATTGACTCATTCACACTTTCCTAAAAGGATCAGTCTAGATATGTCACCACAACCCCCTGTAATGTTACAAAAAAATTTTATCATCACTTACCCTTGGTCCAATGATGTTGGTCGCACCCTCTGACCTTACTGGACTTCTCCTGAGAGATCCCTACACCATAAGGCCATAAGGCACTCTACACTCCTGTTCTGACGCTCCAGCCAGCCCAGGATTGCGGTCACAACACCACAAAACTCTGAAACATTGCATACAAAATTTTAAAATAGTGGTCTAATACACTTCCATATCTACAGCTGATATGTTCCCTTTTAGACGCATTGGTTTGTGTTTTGGGGCATTGGTTTGTTTTTTAATTCAAAAGTTTCAACCTCACAACTACAAGACTTCAAAATATATTGATTTTTACCACCACCAAACTCAAACTCTTCCTTGTAAGAAAATAAACTACATATATATAACTACAACTAACACAATACATCCACAATTCTTTAATATACCCCCAAAATACCTTCACCTAATTATTTCTATAAATTCAGCTTACAACTATTATGGCAGACACTTTCATTATTTAAATTTTGTTACTCAACTTAGATTCACTTCTTCTATTTTGTAAATGGCATCTTACTATAATATTTTGTTCAACTTCATTTGTAACTTTAGACTTTCAACTTTAAAATCTACTATATTTTGACACTTGTTAACGTCATTACCCCTGTAACGACCTCCTAACCACACACTCTATTGCCATCAACATAATAAAACATCATAAAACATTAAACATTACACATTAACATTGTTACATTTACATTAAACAATTTACATTTACATAACTGGTATCAAACTTTATCACATCATTACTATCAACAATTCTCTATTAACTTTTATTATTTAATATTCATCAGATTCTATAAAACAATTTCCACTTTATCCTTACCCTTCAGTTACATTACCTTTCTACCATGAATTTTCCTTTTCTAACCCTTCTATCCTTACTCGTTTGGGTGACTCTCTATTATTCACTATTTTCTCTATCTTATTTTGGCATTGTCAATCTAACCTTACTAACCTCTTTTTAACTACTAACCGCTTCTAACCATTAATATATCATGACACCAATATCTCTATAATAACCCCCTTCACAAATCCCATTTAAAACCTCTGGCACCGCTCATTTTTGTACTAGTATGTGTGTATTCCCCATCTATGCTCATTCCATCATTGGTTCCTGACCCTTTCAGATAACCCTTTCCGGCACACAACGGTCCCTTCCTGTCCCAACACCTCTCGTTGCGGACTCCTACACCAATACCCTTATTACAAAATATCACCATCAACAACAAATATAATTACCATTCACATTACTCAACTCTACATATAATTACTAACCACTGTGTCCCTAAAATATCTAACACCTCTTTATATATTGTCAGCATCTCAACACTTTATTTTCCCTAACTCCCATTAACTCTGTTTAACTAACTCCAATGCCCTTATTTATCACTATTCCCGAACTCTTTTACAACATTTCACCTTAATATATCACTAGAAAATTCATCACTTATCTACTAACAACAATACCTCTCAATATCCAAACCTATAACATGCTTAATCATTTACTAACCCTTTAGAATCTAAATTCCATAATGTCATTTCAAAATCATTATTAACTTCCTTCAATTATTTAAAATTCTACAATACCTGTTAACATAAAAAAAATACATAAAATACACAACTACAAAAATACACAAATACATAGACAGCAATACACAAAAATATACAATCCACATAATCACTAAATCATTTACCATAATCAGTCCTAAACAGTCCATCTTAAAAAACACTGTTCACATAATTAAATGTTCATAACACAATAAAAGGTCTACCCTCCATCGTCAAATAGCAAGCGAACCTTAAAACTATATACATTGTCTAATATTAGGTATCTTATACTATCATTAGAAATACCTATCCAATTCAAACGTTCATTATTATCCCCAAACTCATTTAACATGTCATGATTGATCATTGTCCTATCACCTCCTGTATAATAAGTCATAATTAAGTATTTTATCAAGTCATTATTCTCATTCTCTCCTACTACTTTAGTTTCAATACAAGGTAAGTTTTCATTATATTTATCACTTCTATCTCCACCTAACCCTTCAATGAACTCTTCATAATCTCTACATACTCTATATAACTCTATTTCCCAATTATCACACAACTCTTTTTCACAATAACTCCTATCATAACCCCAAATCACATTCTCTCTCTCAATATATGCAGGGTACACTACAACTTTATTTTCGCACCACCTATCAGGTGCACAAAAAATCCAGGGACAACTATTCACAGACCTTTTGTCTCCCAAATCTACATCGAAGGCACTCTTGTCCTTCCTCAACACATGTACATCACCCCCAAATACACCATTAAGGGAAAAATCTAACCCCTGCAAATCTTTTACAATTATTCTCTCTCTACACACTTTCTTCAACCCTTCAACACACATTATCATTCCATCATTATTATATTCTATTCCCCATAAAACCTCATTATTACTACTCCTGTATACACAATCATTCTCTAACATCATACTTTTATTTATATTATCATAATTTTCTACCCCACTTACCTTGTCTTTGTTTTTCTCTAACTTGTCTACCTTGTCAATATTACAATTTTGTTTCTGTATTTCATTTTTTGATTTTTCTACTTTCTCCTCTAATTGATCTAATTTGACATTTTGTAAGGTATTTTGCTTCTTAAGCTCATTCTCAAAACTATCTAATTTTGCATTAAATGTACTATTCATTTGATTGAATTTGTCTTCAAACTTATTATTTTGTTGTTCGAATTTGTCACTGATTAACGTGAATAAATCTTCTAATGATATTTTATTTTCAGCTACTCTAGGTGTCGAGCTAACATGTTTTCCTAATAAAATGGATTCCGTGTCTGTATTGTCCATTTCTATACTATTATTATTTTCTGCCATCATTACTTCAATATTTAAATGGTTGTTTATCTTTTATTTATACTTAACTACGCAATTAACTCAATTTGTAACTAACTATGCAACTTCGTCAACATAACCTCTCATTCATTATATATCGTCTTATATCATCCTCTGTGTTTCTCAATCTGGCTGTTTTATATAAATTAATTTTATATAATGTCCACAGTGAGGGCGTCATTTGTACTACTCTTCAAATATAATCATAATCTATTTATATTTATATGTATAAATACTACCTTTGTCAATAAACTTATTAACTACCTGTTCTGGGCGCAATTCGTCAATAAACTTTAAATATATAATCGTGTCCCTAGTTCTGGGCGGCATTTGTAATACTCTCTATTATTACTTATTTATTACTACACATACTCTGGTAAAATATGTATAACAAATACCATAATTTGGTACCTCTAAGTACTTACCAATTTCATCGGTTGCCGGGCTCATATTCTTCCTTTTATAAACGTGCTTTTACCTAAGGGGTGCCAGGGTTCATTTACAGCGAGATTTTGAGACACAGATGACGACACAAATGATAACAAGGTATTGTTGAAAATAACCATCAAAATTTAATTCACTATAAGGTATTACAGATACAACCATGCGGTCAAAACAATGACGTCATATAAGATGACCCAAAACAAAATGGCGATTATTTTCTATATCTCATTTTACTCTCTATACTTCTTTTGTCTGCTAAATTAATATCAGTGTAAATTTTATTGCTGCAGCTTAAAACCATTTATTAATTGTTAGTTCGTTAATACACAAACCAATGCCCTCGGCATCTATGGTTATGGCCATGAATTCACTCGCTCGCTCTCACACACATTCACACTTAGACCAGTACATTCTTTTAATTAGTGATTCTGTATTAATGAGCTCATTAAACTATAAAAAATGATAAAACGGGACTTCTCTGCTTATCGTTTGGTGTTGTCCATCCGTTGCTGGTGGGTGACGCCCATGGTGATGGCCGGTGTTTGCCTCTAATTCTGCTGAGTTTAACTGGAGCGATATGTGCACTGATTTTACATTTTAATATTCATACTGTTAAACAAGATGAGCCTTCATTGCTCCACTATTACTGATAACATTTTTAGCTAGTTATTGTAAACTATTGTTAGAAAATTGTACACACAACGATACATCGCTGTGTCTCCTCTGAAGAACGGCGTTGGAATGAGAACGAGGCAAATGTAAATTTGCGCTTGTGTGTGTGGTTCTTACGTCATCCAGCTTTGTCTTTCTGGGCAACGCCTCGTTGCACATATTGTATTCAGTGCGTCATTGTTTTTAGTTATGACGGAACCGTGCTATGATCCAATCACAATTCATATTGTAGTCCTTCGTCACAAACACCGCCATGGCCTTTTCCGATTCCAGCACGTCTTATGGTGACCTTGGTGTCTTACTCTTGCTGAATTTGCGTTGTTCCTTTTTTCAGAGGGACAATGGACCTAACCATTCCGTGTTTTAATAATTAAATAATACAAAACATTGAAAATACCTTTATAACCCATAATTATGGTACTGGGTCATTATGTACTGTTACATAGGAGTGGGCTGGTTAATGTACGTAATCTCCCAATCGCTAATTACATAGAAAGAACAGAATTAACAAAGTATAGGAAAAACTTAAGGAAATTTATATTTAAAATGAATACATCAGAAAAAGAAAGGGATAATAAGATATCAGCTATATCATCAATAATTGATATACCAGTGACATATTTGGTTAATGAACTAGAGAATAAAGTGGTAAAAGCAGGTGAAGATACCATTGAAAATTTGGTGTTCGAAAAATTGCAATACAGAGTGATCAAAAGATACGTCATTAGGACAGAATTGATTGGAAATTCAATAGTAGGTCTTGAAATGAGTGAAGACTTCGCAGCAGAAAAATCAGAATACAAGGTAGTAGTGATAAAGTGGACAAGGATAGAATTCATACTGAAAACAATAATAGTCCGTGCAACAAGGACAACTTATGTATTGGACAATGGATGAACTAAAGATGAAAATATGGAAAGAAGGGACTGATTTTCTGGGAATGGACTAAAGCAAAAAAATGGAACAAAGATTGGATTAATTATTAATACAAATAACATAATATGGAAGTTATTACAAATAAAAAAATTTTTTTTTATGAATCTATTAAGAAGAAGACATCAAAATTCTAAATTAAGTAAGAACATATTACCATGAGTTAAAGAAGAAATTATTTTGAATCTATTAAGAAGAAAACCCCAAGAAATAAATTAAGTAAGAACAGCTTACCATGTGTTTCGGAAGAAATTATTTTGAATTTATTAAGAAGAAATTATTTTGAATTTATTAAGAAGAGTTAGAATGATTTAGATGAAAATAGAATCTAAAATATTATTGATTGACAGCGCCAAGATGGGAATAATACAACATGTAGGTTGAGTAAGGTTAACCAATTACATGTGAAAGATAGAAAGTTATTTTGAACTGATAAAGCACTAGAAGTGAAATAGTCATAGAATAAAAATGTGAATATACCTCAAAGAAATAATGTAACAATCCCTGGAATCTAAGTTTGTAGCGGAAGAGCTACCTTGTAGGTAATTATTATATGTATTGTGTTGTGATAGTGCAACTTTATTTTTTCCTGGACAGAGATGAAGTTCCTCTGATTTCAGATGATATATTTAGGAAAAACGGCAGAGTAATGGAAGCCAATAGTGCCCCTCCGAATCCGAACCCATATGTAGTATTTAATGTTAGGGAATTATAGTATTTTAGGGATGATACAAACGACGAGGTAAAGAAATAAAAAAAATAAATATGACAATATGACTCGCAGTGTGAAAAGTATGAAGAATCAACAGCAAGTTTTAGGTGCTGAAATAAAAAAGTATTATGGAAAATGAGAAAAGTAATGGTGAAGTCAATCAGCTTATTTAAGCAACCTAATGATTACTAAAATAACCTGTTTTCTGGGGGGGGGGCATTATGTTACGTGACATTTTTACCAGGCCCTAGTAACATAAATATACCATGATTATATTATTAAAAAGTACCAGGAGACATAATATTTTAAGAAAGACTTAATTGAATATGTTTAATTTTAATTGTTTATTGTATGTTATGTTTATTATAATTAAAGTAAGAACTTACTTATGAAATTTGTTTTTTGTGTGCAGACTGTAAAGTTATAAACACAGTCAGTTAAGGGGAATTATAACATATTACTAATAGTTATTAGTAATCAGTTTTTGTCACATTTATTAATATTATGTATACTAGTGTTAATAACACTAATGTTAGTCTTAACAAGAAAGTACCAAAATCATAGTCAGTCAAATTATATGAATAAGATTTCTATTAAAATAATAAGGAAACAATGTCAGTTTATGTTAAAAGATTACCAAATGTATAAAATAAATTTAAGAAAGTGAAAGGTACAAAAAGAAATAATAAATAAGTTTGGAGCAAAAATAATAAAAAAAAATGTAAATCATTAACTCAGGAAATATAGATCAGAAAATAGTCAAGAGTGATGTCAAAATGACCAGTTTCATATCAGAAGAACAAAGAAACAAATAAAAAGACGATGAGAGCTCTTATAAAAAAGGTATATCCTTTTAAAAGAAAATGACATATAAAATAGTAAAAGGTTTGTTTATATTATTCTTATGATGTCACCAGGGTGATATAAAAATGTTACTTGGAAACCAAGGAGATATCTTAGAGAGGCCTTAGCAACTAATATGTGGAGGAAGAAAATAGAGAGATTCTAAAAAAACTGAATGCCAAAAGGTTGATTTAAATAGTTATAGTGAAAAATAAATTATAATGTATGTGATATTAGTGCATCTCCAGATAAACAATTGAATAATTATATATATCAAGATTGAAATAGAAGAAAGAATTGCTACCAGACTCTACAGAATTAAACCAGGACATCTATGAAGAAATTGGACCAATTGACACAGGGAGAGAAGTATATTTTGATCTAAAATTAATCTGAAATATTCCCTGTTAAACCTGAGCTAAAGGTTTCAAAAAACTTTGAATACATTTTTTATAAAAACCATAATTGACTTTCACTAAGAACAATAATAATTAATAATATGGACATGAGCATAAGCCACCATTGATGTATAGTGCTAATATAATTTAAAGATATTTAAGTCTAAAAAACATTTTTATAACTTAACCTATACACTGAACTGTGTTACACTTTTAATATAATCCTTTTAAGATACATTGTGACTATTTATCATCATATGTATTTTGGTACTTTCCCTGTCAATACTGTTGTTATATCGTAGTCGAAAGGACCTACTGAACATTATAATTGTATTTTATTTATTAAAAAATAAATTATAAAATGTTTTAAAAAGCCTGAGATCTAAGAGTTACTGCTGCCACTCTGAGCTTATTAAAATACAGCTGGCCAAACGTTGTTAAAAATTATGTTTTACATTTAGAACAAATTAAAGAATAAATAAAGGATTTGAGTTTACAAAATACAGAAAAAGGTTTATTTGTTTCTTATTTCATGAAAACAAAAAGGGTATGATATTCTGAACAAAATATCTGATACTGTGAGTTGACCTCAGTAATTAGATAAAGTTGGTAACACTGATCAATTGAAAATCTTAGCAGATTTCTTTTAAAAATGTGGTGATGAGCACAAGTTATCATATCCATTGCTGAAAGAAAAGATTAAAAGAGAGTTCATTACAGAATAAAGAGACCATATACTATTTACATAAATTTGAACAAAAATTTATTATTGATATTTCGCCAATAAAATTTTATTTGCAAACGGTGATTGCAAATTGACGCTCAACAAACATCCCCCTGAACAGATACTCATCCTTAATTTAATATTAACAAAAATATACATAAATAATAACAGAGTTAAACAAGACACAAATTCAGATAATTAACCCATAGATTCGAGTCTAGATGTAACAAATTGGCTATCCCAATAGTGAGTCTAAATAAAATATAATTTAGAAAGAACGATTATTAGATTTGTATAATAGAATACGAGAGAATACTGCTATAAGAAAAGGACGGTACAGAATTGGAGCCCAACTAGTGAGGCTAGAATTAGAATAGCTTTGTATTCTTATTGTGAGTTTACAGTGATTTCTACTCTAGTGGCGGCTACGATTAACAACATAGATGTCAAGGAGAAGAGCAACGTCACGGAAAAGAATTGAAGAAGAAGAGAGAGTTAAATATAGAAGATAAGGAAGCAACCACAGTTGAAGAAGTGGAAGTAATGGTAAGGGATACCCCAGTAACAGCGACTGAAGAAGTGGAAGTAGTAGTAAGGGATGCCCAAGGGGACAAAATAGAACCGAACAAAACAACCGAAGGTTTCAACATGAATAACCTAATGGAAATGCTACAGGAAGCATTGAAAAAACAGAGTACAGAAGACAGAAAAGACAATGAAACATTATTTAAACAAATGGAAGAACGAAGGAAGGAAGACAATGAAACACTGAAACAAAATATGGAAGAAATGGACAAGAAAATGGACAGTAACAGTGAAACGCTTAACAAGAAAATAGATAGTAACCAAGAAGAGTTGAAACAAATGAGAGTAGGTAATGAAACCTTATTAAAACAAAATAATGAGGAATTAAAGAAACAAATGAGGGAAGATCATGAGGAATTAAATAAAAACATTGAACGTAATAATGAAACATTACAACAACAGCTGAAGGAGGATATTAGACAAAGTAATGAAGAATTAAAAGGACTGTTGAAGGAAGAGAGTAAGAAAAATAGAGAGGAATTGAAACGACAGTTAGAAGAGTATAAAAAAGAAATAAGGAGTGATGAAAACCAGTCAATAGAAACAACGATAGAAGATGACAAGCAAAAGGTGGAAACATTGAATAAGATAACAGAGATAGAAATAATACCAAACGATCAAATCAGGGAACCAGTAAATCAGAAAATAGAAGGTAGTAAGGAAATATAAAATAAAAAAGACAAAAGTTTATTGTTATCTGAAAAGAAACATAGCAGAAACAAAGAGAATAATAAGCATGTAGAAAAGAAGACGAAGAAAATAGGTAAAAGACGTCCCAAGAAACAGAAAGATACACAGGAAGAATTAGATATGATTAGGTGTAATATTATTCATATATAATCATAATCTATTTATATTTATATGTATAAATACTACCTTTGTCAATAAACTTATTAACTACCTGTTCTGGGCGCAATTCGTCAATAAACTTTAAATATATAATCATGTCCCTAGTTCTGGGCGGCATTTGTAATACTCTCTATTATTACTTATTTATTACTACACATACTCTGGTAAAATATGTATAACAAATACCATAATTTGGTACCTCTAAGTACTTACCAATTTCATCGGTTGCCGGGCTCATATTCTTCTTTTTATAAACGTGCTTTTACCTAAGGGGTGCCAGGGTTCATTTACAGCGAGATTTTGAGACACAGATGACGACACAAATGATAACAAGGTATTGTTGAAAATAACCATCAAAATTTAATTCACTATAAGGTATTACAGATACAACCATGCGGTCAAAACAATGATGTCATATAAGATGACCCAAAACAAAATGGCGATTATTTTCTATATCTCATTTTACTCTCTATACTTCTTTTGTCTGCTAAATTAATATCAGTGTAAATTTTATTGCTGCAGCTTAAAACCATTTATTAATTGTTAGTTCGTTAATACACAAACCAATGCCCTCAGCATCTATGGTTATGGCCATGAATTCACTCGCTCGCTCTCACACACATTCACACTTAGACCAGTACATTCTTTTAATTAGTGATTCTGTATTAATGAGCTCATTAAACTATAAAAAATGATAAAACGGGACTTCTCTGCTTATCGTTTGGTGTTGTCCATCCGTAGCTGGTGGGTGACGCCCATGGTGATGGCCGGTGTTTGCCTCTAATTCTGCTGAGTTTAACTGGAGCGATATGTGCACTGATTTTACATTTTAATATTCATACTGTTAAACAAGATGAGCCTTCATTGCTCCACTATTACTGATAACATTTTTAGCTAGTTATTGTAAACTATTGTTAGAAAATTGTACACACAACGATACATCGCTGTGTCTCCTCTGAAGAACGGCGTTGAAAGGAGAACGAGGCAAATGTAAATTTGCGCTTGTGTGTGTGGTTCTTACGTCATCCAGCTTTGTCTTTCTGGACAACGCCTCGTTGCACATATTGTATTCAGTGCATCATTGTTTTTAGTTATGACGGAACCGTGCTATGAGCCAATCACAATTCATATTGTAGTCCTTCGTCACAAACACCGCCATGGCCTTTTCCGATTCCAGCACGTCTTATGGTGACCTTGGTGTCTTACTCTTGCTGAATTTGCGTTGTTCCTTTTTCCAGAGGGACAATGGACCTAACCATTCCGTGTTTTAATAATTAAATAATACAAAACATTGAAAATACCTTTATAACCCGTAATTATGGTACTGGGTCATTATGTACTGTTACATAGGAGAGGGCTGGTTAATGTACGTAATCTCCCAATTGCTAATTACGTAGAAAGAACAGAATTAACAAAGTATAGGAAAAACTTAAGGAAATTTATATTTAAAATGAATACATCAGAAAAAGAAAGGGATAATAAGATATCAGCTATATCATCAATAATTGATATACCAGTGACATATTTGGTTAATGAACTAGAGAATAAAGTGGTAAAAGCAGGTGAAGATACCATTGAAAATTTGGTGTTCGAAAAATTGCAATACAGAGTGATCAAAAGATATGTCATTAGGACAGAATTGATTGGAAATTCAATAGTAGGTCTTGAAATGAGTGAAGACTTCGCAGCAGAAAAATCAGAATACAAGGTAGTAGTGATAAAGTGGACAAGGATAGAATTCATACTGAAAACAATAATAGTCCGTGCACCAAGGACAACTTATGTATTGGACAATGGATGAACTAAAGATGAAAATATGGAAAGAAGGGACTGATTTTCTGGGAATGGACTAAAGCAAACTAATGGAACAAAGATTGGATTAATTATTAATACAAATAACATAATATGGAAGTTATTACAAATAAAAAAATTTTTTTTTATGAATCTATTAAGAAGAAGACATCAAAATTCTAAATTAAGTAAGAACATCTTACCATGAGTTAAAGAAGAAATTATTTTGAATCTATTAAGAAGAAAACCCCAAGAAATAAATTAAGTAAGAACAGCTTACCATGTGTTTCGCAAGAAATTATTTTGAATTTATTAAGAAGAAATTATTTTGAATTTATTAAGAAGAGTTAGAATGATTTAGATGAAAATAGAATCTAAAATATTATTGATTGACAGCGCCAAGATGGGAATAATACAACATGTAGGTTGAGTAAGGTTAACCAATTACATGTGAAAGATAGAAAGTTATTTTGAACTGATAAAGCACTAGAAGTGAAATAGTCATAGAATAAAAATGTGAATAGACCTCAAAGAAATAATGTAACAATCCCTGGAATCCTAAGTTTGTAGCGGAAGAGCTACCTTGTAGGTAATTATTATATGTATTGTGTTGTGATAGTGCAACTTTATTTTTTCCTGGACAGAGATGAAGTTCCTCTGATTTCAGATGATATATTTAGGGAAAACGGCAGAGTAATGGAAGCCAATAGTGCCCCTCCGAATCCGAACCCATATGTAGTATTTAATGTTAGGGAATTATAGTATTTTAGGGATGATACAAACGACGAGGTAAAGAAATAAAAAAAATAAATATGACAATATGACTCGCAGTGTGAAAAGTATGAAGAATCAACAGCAAGTTTTAGGTGCTGAAATAAAAAAGTATTATGGAAAATGAGAAAAGTAATGGTGAAGTCAATCAGCTTATTTAAGCAACCTAATGATTACTAAAATAACCTGTTTTCTGGGGGGGGGGGGGCATTATGTTACGTGACATTTTTACCAGGCCCTAGTAACATAAATATACCATGATTATATTATTAAAAAGTACCAGGAGACATAATATTTTAAGAAAGACTTAATTGAATATGTTTAATTTTAATTGTTTATTGTATGTTATGTTTATTATAATTAAAGTAAGAACTTACTTATGAAATTTGTTTTTTGTGTGCAGACTGTAAAGTTATAAACACAGTCAGTTAAGGGGAATTATAACATATTACTAATAGTTATTAGTAATCAGTTTTTGTCACATTTATTAATATTATGTATACTAGTGTTAATAACACTAATGTTAGTCTTAACAAGAAAGTACCAAAATCATAGTCAGTCAAATTATATGAATAAGATTTCTATTAAAATAATAAGGAAACAATGTCAGTTTATGTTAAAAGATTACCAAATGTATAAAATAAATTTAAGAAAGTGAAAGGTACAAAAAGAAATAATAAATAAGTTTGGAGCAAAAATAATAAAAAAAAATGTAAATCATTAACTCAGGAAATATAGATCAGAAAATAGTCAAGAGTGATGTCAAAATGACCAGTTTCATATCAGAAGAACAAAGAAACAAATAAAAAGACGATGAGAGCTCTTATAAAAAAGGTATATCCTTTTAAAAGAAAATGACATATAAAATAGTAAAAGGTTTGTTTATATTATTCTTATGATGTCACCAGGGTGATATAAAAATGTTACTTGGAAACCAAGGAGATATCTTAGAGAGGCCTTAGCAACTAATATGTGGAGGAAGAAAATAGAGAGATTCTAAAAAAACTGAATGCCAAAAGGTTGATTTAAATAGTTATAGTGAAAAATAAATTATAATGTATGTGATATTAGTGCATCTCCAGATAAACAATTGAATAATTATATATATCAAGATTGAAATAGAAGAAAGAATTGCTACCAGACTCTACAGAATTAAACCAGGACATCTATGAAGAAATTGGACCAATTGACACAGGGAGAGAAGTATATTTTGATCTAAAATTAATCTGAAATATTCCCTGTTAAACCTGAGCTAAAGGTTTCAAAAAACTTTGAATACATTTTTTATAAAAACCATAATTGACTTTCACTAAGAACAATAATAATTAATAATATGGACATGAGCATAAGCCACCATTGATGTATAGTGCTAATATAATTTAAAGATATTTAAGTCTAAAAAACATTTTTATAACTTAACCTATACACTGAACTGTGTTACACTTTTAATATAATCCTTTTAAGATACATTGTGACTATTTATCATCATATGTATTTTGGTACTTTCCCTGTCAATACTGTTGTTATATCGTAGTCGAAAGGACCTACTGAACATTATAATTGTATTTTATTTATTAAAAAATAAATTATAAAATGTTTTAAAAAGCCTGAGATCTAAGAGTTACTGCTGCCACTCTGAGCTTATTAAAATACAGCTGGCCAAACGTTGTTAAAAATTATGTTTTACATTTAGAACAAATTAAAGAATAAATAAAGGATTTGAGTTTACAAAATACAGAAAAAGGTTTATTTGTTTCTTATTTCATGAAAACAAAAAGGGTATGATATTCTGAACAAAATATCTGATACTGTGAGTTGACCTCAGTAATTAGATAAAGTTGGCAACACTGATCAATTGAAAATCTTAGCAGATTTCTTTTAAAAATGTGGTGATGAGCACAAGTTATCATATCCATTGCTGAAAGAAAAGATTAAAAGAGAGTTCATTACAGAATAAAGAGACCATATACTATTTACATAAATTTGAACAAAAATTTATTATTGATATTTCGCCAATAAAATTTTATTTGCAAACGGTGATTGCAAATTGACGCTCAACAAACATCCCCCTGAACAGATACTCATCCTTAATTTAATATTAACAAAAATATACATAAATAATAACAGAGTTAAACAAGACACAAATTCAGATAATTAACCCATAGATTCGAGTCTAGATGTAACAAATTGGCTATCCCAATAGTGAGTCTAAATAAAATATAATTTAGAAAGAACGATTATTAGATTTGTATAATAGAATACGAGAGAATACTGCTATAAGAAAAGGACGGTACAGAATTGGAGCCCAACTAGTGAGGCTAGAATTAGAATAGCTTTGTATTCTTATTGTGAGTTTACAGTGATTTCTACTCTAGTGGCGGCTACGATTAACAACATAGATGTCAAGGAGAAGAGCAACGTCACGGAAAAGAATTGAAGAAGAAGAGAGAGTTAAATATAGAAGATAAGGAAGCAACCACAGTTGAAGAAGTGGAAGTAATGGTAAGGGATACCCCAGTAACAGCGACTGAAGAAGTGGAAGTAGTAGTAAGGGATGCCCAAGGGGACAAAATAGAACCGAACAAAACAACCGAAGGTTTCAACATGAATAACCTAATGGAAATGCTACAGGAAGCGTTGAAAAAACAGAGTACAGAAGACAGAAAAGACAATGAAACATTATTTAAACAAATGGAAGAACGAAGGAAGGAAGACAATGAAACACTGAAACAAAATATGGAAAAAATGGACAAGAAAATGGACAGTAACAGTGAAACGCTTAACAAGAAAATAGATAGTAACCAAGAAGAGTTGAAACAAATGAGAGTAGGTAATGAAACCTTATTAAAACAAAATAATGAGGAATTAAAGAAACAAATGAGGGAAGATCATGAGGAATTAAATAAAAACATTGAACGTAATAATGAAACATTACAACAACAGCTGAAGGAGGATATTAGACAAAGTAATGAAGAATTAAAAGGACTGTTGAAGGAAGAGAGTAAGAAAAATAGAGAGGAATTGAAACGACAGTTAGAAGAGTATAAAAAAGAAATAAGGAGTGATGAAAACCAGTCAATAGAAACAACGATAGAAGATGACAAGCAAAAGGTGGAAACATTGAATAAGATAACAGAGATAGAAATAATACCAAACGATCAAATCAGGGAACCAGTAAATCAGAAAATAGAAGGTAGTAAGGAAATATAAAATAAAAATGACAAAAGTTTATTGTTATCTGAAAAGAAACATAGCAGAAACAAAGAGAATAATAAGCATGTAGAAAAGAAGACGAAGAAAATAGGTAAAAGACGTCCCAAGAAACAGAAAGATACACAGGAAGAATTAGATATGATTAGGTGTAATATTATTCATATATAATCATAATCTATTTATATTTATATGTATAAATACTACCTTTGTCAATAAACTTATTAACTACCTGTTCTGGGCGCAATTCGTCAATAAACTTTAAATATATAATCATGTCCCTAGTTCTGGGCGGCATTTGTAATACTCTCTATTATTACTTATTTATTACTACACATACTCTGGTAAAATATGTATAACAAATACCATAATTTGGTACCTCTAAGTACTTACCAATTTCATCGGTTGCCGGGCTCATATTCTTCTTTTTATAAACGTGCTTTTACCTAAGGGGTGCCAGGGTTCATTTACAGCGAGATTTTGAGACACAGATGACGACACAAATGATAACAAGGTATTGTTGAAAATAACCATCAAAATTTAATTCACTATAAGGTATTACAGATACAACCATGCGGTCAAAACAATGATGTCATATAAGATGACCCAAAACAAAATGGCGATTATTTTCTATATCTCATTTTACTCTCTATACTTCTTTTGTCTGCTAAATTAATATCAGTGTAAACTTTATTGCTGCAGCTTAAAACCATTTATTAATTGTTAGTTCGTTAATACACAAACCAATGCCCTCGGCATCTATGGTTATGGCCATGAATTCACTCGCTCGCTCTCACACACATTCACACTTAGACCAGTACATTCTTTTAATTAGTGATTCTGTATTAATGAGCTCATTAAACTATAAAAAATGATAAAACGGGACTTCTCTGCTTATCGTTTGGTGTTGTCCATCCGTTGCTGGTGGGTGACGCCCATGGTGATGGCCGGTGTTTGCCTCTAATTCTGCTGAGTTTAACTGGAGCGATATGTGCACTGATTTTACATTTTAATATTCATACTGTTAAACAAGATGAGCCTTCATTGCTCCACTATTACTGATAACATTTTTAGCTAGTTATTGTAAACTATTGTTAGAAAATTGTACACACAACGATACATCGCTGTGTCTCCTCTGAAGAACGGCGTTGAAAGGAGAACGAGGCAAATGTAAATTTGCGCTTGTGTGTGTGGTTCTTACGTCATCCAGCTTTGTCTTTCTGGACAACGCCTCGTTGCACATATTGTATTCAGTGCATCATTGTTTTTAGTTATGACGGAACCGTGCTATGATCCAATCACAATTCATATTGTAGTCCTTCGTCACAAACACCGCCATGGCCTTTTCCGATTCCAGCACGTCTTATGGTGACCTTGGTGTCTTACTCTTGCTGAATTTGCGTTGTTCCTTTTTCCAGAGGGACAATGGACCTAACCATTCCGTGTTTTAATAATTAAATAATACAAAACATTGAAAATACCTCTATAACCCGTAATTATGGTACTGGGTCATTATGTACTGTTATATAGGAGTGGGCTGGTTAATGTACGTAATCTCCCAATCGCTAATTACATAGAAAGAACAGAATTAACAAAGTATAGGAAAAACTTAAGGAAATTTATATTTAAAATGAATACATCAGAAAAAGAAAGGGATAATAAGATATCAGCTATATCATCAATAATTGATATACCAGTGACATATTTGGTTAATGAACTAGAGAATAAAGTGGTAAAAGCAGGTGAAGATACCATTGAAAATTTGGTGTTCGAAAAATTGCAATACAGAGTGATCAAAAGATATGTCATTAGGACAGAATTGATTGGAAATTCAATAGTAGGTCTTGAAATGAGTGAAGACTTCGCAGCAGAAAAATCAGAATACAAGGTAGTAGTGATAAAGTGGACAAGGATAGAATTCATACTGAAAACAATAATAGTCCGTGCACCAAGGACAACTTATGTATTGGACAATGGATGAACTAAAGATGAAAATATGGAAAGAAGGGACTGATTTTCTGGGAATGGACTAAAGCAAACTAATGGAACAAAGATTGGATTAATTATTAATACAAATAACATAATATGGAAGTTATTACAAATAAAAAAATTTTTTTTTATGAATCTATTAAGAAGAAGACATCAAAATTCTAAATTAAGTAAGAACATCTTACCATGAGTTAAAGAAGAAATTATTTTGAATCTATTAAGAAGAAAACCCCAAGAAATAAATTAAGTAAGAACAGCTTACCATGTGTTTCGCAAGAAATTATTTTGAATTTATTAAGAAGAAATTATTTTGAATTTATTAAGAAGAGTTAGAATGATTTAGATGAAAATAGAATCTAAAATATTATTGATTGACAGCGCCAAGATGGGAATAATACAACATGTAGGTTGAGTAAGGTTAACCAATTACATGTGAAAGATAGAAAGTTATTTTGAACTGATAAAGCACTAGAAGTGAAATAGTCATAGAATAAAAATGTGAATAGACCTCAAAGAAATAATGTAACAATCCCTGGAATCTAAGTTTGTAGCGGAAGAGCTACCTTGTAGGTAATTATTATATGTATTGTGTTGTGATAGTGCAACTTTATTTTTTCCTGGACAGAGATGAAGTTCCTCTGATTTCAGATGATATATTTAGGGAAAACGGCAGAGTAATGGAAGCCAATAGTGCCCCTCCGAATCCGAACCCATATGTAGTATTTAATGTTAGGGAATTATAGTATTTTAGGGATGATACAAACGACGAGGTAAAGAAATAAAAAAAATAAATATGACAATATGACTCGCAGTGTGAAAAGTATGAAGAATCAACAGCAAGTTTTAGGTGCTGAAATAAAAAAGTATTATGGAAAATGAGAAAAGTAATGGTGAAGTCAATCAGCTTATTTAAGCAACCTAATGATTACTAAAATAACCTGTTTTCTGGGGGGGGGGGGGCATTATGTTACGTGACATTTTTACCAGGCCCTAGTAACATAAATATACCATGATTATATTATTAAAAAGTACCAGGAGACATAATATTTTAAGAAAGACTTAATTGAATATGTTTAATTTTAATTGTTTATTGTATGTTATGTTTATTATAATTAAAGTAAGAACTTACTTATGAAATTTGTTTTTTGTGTGCAGACTGTAAAGTTATAAACACAGTCAGTTAAGGGGAATTATAACATATTACTAATAGTTATTAGTAATCAGTTTTTGTCACATTTATTAATATTATGTATACTAGTGTTAATAACACTAATGTTAGTCTTAACAAGAAAGTACCAAAATCATAGTCAGTCAAATTATATGAATAAGATTTCTATTAAAATAATAAGGAAACAATGTCAGTTTATGTTAAAAGATTACCAAATGTATAAAATAAATTTAAGAAAGTGAAAGGTACAAAAAGAAATAATAAATAAGTTTGGAGCAAAAATAATAAAAAAAAATGTAAATCATTAACTCAGGAAATATAGATCAGAAAATAGTCAAGAGTGATGTCAAAATGACCAGTTTCATATCAGAAGAACAAAGAAACAAATAAAAAGACGATGAGAGCTCTTATAAAAAAGGTATATCCTTTTAAAAGAAAATGACATATAAAATAGTAAAAGGTTTGTTTATATTATTCTTATGATGTCACCAGGGTGATATAAAAATGTTACTTGGAAACCAAGGAGATATCTAAGAGAGGCCTTAGCAACTAATATGTGGAGGAAGAAAATAGAGAGATTCTAAAAAAACTGAATGCCAAAAGGTTGATTTAAATAGTTATAGTGAAAAATAAATTATAATGTATGTGATATTAGTGCATCTCCAGATAAACAATTGAATAATTATATATATCAAGATTGAAATAGAAGAAAGAATTGCTACCAGACTCTACAGAATTAAACCAGGACATCTATGAAGAAATTGGACCAATTGACACAGGGAGAGAAGTATATTTTGATCTAAAATTAATCTGAAATATTCCCTGTTAAACCTGAGCTAAAGGTTTCAAAAAACTTTGAATACATTTTTTATAAAAACCATAATTGGCTTTCACTAAGAACAATAATAATTAATAATATGGACATGAGCATAAGCCACCATTGATGTATAGTGCTAATATAATTTAAAGATATTTAAGTCTAAAAAACATTTTTATAACTTAACCTATACACTGAACTGTGTTACACTTTTAATATAATCCTTTTAAGATACATTGTGACTATTTATCATCATATGTATTTTGGTACTTTCCCTGTCAATACTGTTGTTATATCGTAGTCGAAAGGACCTACTGAACATTATAATTGTATTTTATTTATTAAAAAATAAATTATAAAATGTTTTAAAAAGCCTGAGATCTAAGAGTTACTGCTGCCACTCTGAGCTTATTAAAATACAGCTGGCCAAACGTTGTTAAAAATTATGTTTTACATTTAGAACAAATTAAAGAATAAATAAAGGATTTGAGTTTACAAAATACAGAAAAAGGTTTATTTGTTTCTTATTTCATGAAAACAAAAAGGGTATGATATTCTGAACAAAATATCTGATACTGTGAGTTGACCTCAGTAATTAGATAAAGTTGGCAACACTGATCAATTGAAAATCTTAGCAGATTTCTTTTAAAAATGTGGTGATGAGCACAAGTTATCATATCCATTGCTGAAAGAAAAGATTAAAAGAGAGTTCATTACAGAATAAAGAGACCATATACTATTTACATAAATTTGAACAAAAATTTATTATTGATATTTCGCCAATAAAATTTTATTTGCAAACGGTGATTGCAAATTGACGCTCAACAAACATCCCCCTGAACAGATACTCATCCTTAATTTAATATTAACAAAAATATACATAAATAATAACAGAGTTAAACAAGACACAAATTCAGATAATTAACCCATAGATTCGAGTCTAGATGTAACAAATTGGCTATCCCAATAGTGAGTCTAAATAAAATATAATTTAGAAAGAACGATTATTAGATTTGTATAATAGAATACGAGAGAATACTGCTATAAGAAAAGGACGGTACAGAATTGGAGCCCAACTAGTGAGGCTAGAATTAGAATAGCTTTGTATTCTTATTGTGAGTTTACAGTGATTTCTACTCTAGTGGCGGCTACGATTAACAACATAGATGTCAAGGAGAAGAGCAACGTCACGGAAAAGAATTGAAGAAGAAGAGAGAGTTAAATATAGAAGATAAGGAAGCAACCACAGTTGAAGAAGTGGAAGTAATGGTAAGGGATACCCCAGTAACAGCGACTGAAGAAGTGGAAGTAGTAGTAAGGGATGCCCAAGGGGACAAAATAGAACCGAACAAAACAACCGAAGGTTTCAACATGAATAACCTAATGGAAATGCTACAGGAAGCGTTGAAAAAACAGAGTACAGAAGACAGAAAAGACAATGAAACATTATTTAAACAAATGGAAGAACGAAGGAAGGAAGACAATGAAACACTGAAACAAAATATGGAAAAAATGGACAAGAAAATGGACAGTAACAGTGAAACGCTTAACAAGAAAATAGATAGTAACCAAGAAGAGTTGAAACAAATGAGAGTAGGTAATGAAACCTTATTAAAACAAAATAATGAGGAATTAAAGAAACAAATGAGGGAAGATCATGAGGAATTAAATAAAAACATTGAACGTAATAATGAAACATTACAACAACAGCTGAAGGAGGATATTAGACAAAGTAATGAAGAATTAAAAGGACTGTTGAAGGAAGAGAGTAAGAAAAATAGAGAGGAATTGAAACGACAGTTAGAAGAGTATAAAAAAGAAATAAGGAGTGATGAAAACCAGTCAATAGAAACAACGATAGAAGATGACAAGCAAAAGGTGGAAACATTGAATAAGATAACAGAGATAGAAATAATACCAAACGATCAAATCAGGGAACCAGTAAATCAGAAAATAGAAGGTAGTAAGGAAATATAAAATAAAAATGACAAAAGTTTATTGTTATCTGAAAAGAAACATAGCAGAAACAAAGAGAATAATAAGCATGTAGAAAAGAAGACGAAGAAAATAGGTAAAAGACGTCCCAAGAAACAGAAAGATACACAGGAAGAATTAGATATGATTAGGTGTAATATTATTCATATATAATCATAATCTATTTATATTTATATGTATAAATACTACCTTTGTCAATAAACTTATTAACTACCTGTTCTGGGCGCAATTCGTCAATAAACTTTAAATATATAATCATGTCCCTAGTTCTGGGCGGCATTTGTAATACTCTCTATTATTACTTATTTATTACTACACATACTCTGGTAAAATATGTATAACAAATACCATAATTTGGTACCTCTAAGTACTTACCAATTTCATCGGTTGCCGGGCTCATATTCTTCTTTTTATAAACGTGCTTTTACCTAAGGGGTGCCAGGGTTCATTTACAGCGAGATTTTGAGACACAGATGACGACACAAATGATAACAAGGTATTGTTGAAAATAACCATCAAAATTTAATTCACTATAAGGTATTACAGATACAACCATGCGGTCAAAACAATGATGTCATATAAGATGACCCAAAACAAAATGGCGATTATTTTCTATATCTCATTTTACTCTCTATACTTCTTTTGTCTGCTAAATTAATATCAGTGTAAACTTTATTGCTGCAGCTTAAAACCATTTATTAATTGTTAGTTCGTTAATACACAAACCAATGCCCTCGGCATCTATGGTTATGGCCATGAATTCACTCGCTCGCTCTCACACACATTCACACTTAGACCAGTACATTCTTTTAATTAGTGATTCTGTATTAATGAGCTCATTAAACTATAAAAAATGATAAAACGGGACTTCTCTGCTTATCGTTTGGTGTTGTCCATCCGTTGCTGGTGGGTGACGCCCATGGTGATGGCCGGTGTTTGCCTCTAATTCTGCTGAGTTTAACTGGAGCGATATGTGCACTGATTTTACATTTTAATATTCATACTGTTAAACAAGATGAGCCTTCATTGCTCCACTATTACTGATAACATTTTTAGCTAGTTATTGTAAACTATTGTTAGAAAATTGTACACACAACGATACATCGCTGTGTCTCCTCTGAAGAACGGCGTTGAAAGGAGAACGAGGCAAATGTAAATTTGCGCTTGTGTGTGTGGTTCTTACGTCATCCAGCTTTGTCTTTCTGGACAACGCCTCGTTGCACATATTGTATTCAGTGCATCATTGTTTTTAGTTATGACGGAACCGTGCTATGATCCAATCACAATTCATATTGTAGTCCTTCGTCACAAACACCGCCATGGCCTTTTCCGATTCCAGCACGTCTTATGGTGACCTTGGTGTCTTACTCTTGCTGAATTTGCGTTGTTCCTTTTTCCAGAGGGACAATGGACCTAACCATTCCGTGTTTTAATAATTAAATAATACAAAACATTGAAAATACCTCTATAACCCGTAATTATGGTACTGGGTCATTATGTACTGTTATATAGGAGTGGGCTGGTTAATGTACGTAATCTCCCAATCGCTAATTACATAGAAAGAACAGAATTAACAAAGTATAGGAAAAACTTAAGGAAATTTATATTTAAAATGAATACATCAGAAAAAGAAAGGGATAATAAGATATCAGCTATATCATCAATAATTGATATACCAGTGACATATTTGGTTAATGAACTAGAGAATAAAGTGGTAAAAGCAGGTGAAGATACCATTGAAAATTTGGTGTTCGAAAAATTGCAATACAGAGTGATCAAAAGATATGTCATTAGGACAGAATTGATTGGAAATTCAATAGTAGGTCTTGAAATGAGTGAAGACTTCGCAGCAGAAAAATCAGAATACAAGGTAGTAGTGATAAAGTGGACAAGGATAGAATTCATACTGAAAACAATAATAGTCCGTGCACCAAGGACAACTTATGTATTGGACAATGGATGAACTAAAGATGAAAATATGGAAAGAAGGGACTGATTTTCTGGGAATGGACTAAAGCAAACTAATGGAACAAAGATTGGATTAATTATTAATACAAATAACATAATATGGAAGTTATTACAAATAAAAAAATTTTTTTTTATGAATCTATTAAGAAGAAGACATCAAAATTCTAAATTAAGTAAGAACATCTTACCATGAGTTAAAGAAGAAATTATTTTGAATCTATTAAGAAGAAAACCCCAAGAAATAAATTAAGTAAGAACAGCTTACCATGTGTTTCGGAAGAAATTATTTTGAATTTATTAAGAAGAAATTATTTTGAATTTATTAAGAAGAGTTAGAATGATTTAGATGAAAATAGAATCTAAAATATTATTGATTGACAGCGCCAAGATGGGAATAATACAACATGTAGGTTGAGTAAGGTTAACCAATTACATGTGAAAGATAGAAAGTTATTTTGAACTGATAAAGCACTAGAAGTGAAATAGTCATAGAATAAAAATGTGAATATACCTCAAAGAAATAATGTAACAATCCCTGGAATCTAAGTTTGTAGCGGAAGAGCTACCTTGTAGGTAATTATTATATGTATTGTGTTGTGATAGTGCAACTTTATTTTTTCCTGGACAGAGATGAAGTTCCTCTGATTTCAGATGATATATTTAGGGAAAACGGCAGAGTAATGGAAGCCAATAGTGCCCCTCCGAATCCGAACCCATATGTAGTATTTAATGTTAGGGAATTATAGTATTTTAGGGATGATACAAACGACGAGGTAAAGAAATAAAAAAAATAAATATGACAATATGACTCGCAGTGTGAAAAGTATGAAGAATCAACAGCAAGTTTTAGGTGCTGAAATAAAAAAGTATTATGGAAAATGAGAAAAGTAATGGTGAAGTCAATCAGCTTATTTAAGCAACCTAATGATTACTAAAATAACCTGTTTTCTGGGGGGGGGGGGGGGCATTATGTTACGTGACATTTTTACCAGGCCCTAGTAACATAAATATACCATGATTATATTATTAAAAAGTACCAGGAGACATAATATTTTAAGAAAGACTTAATTGAATATGTTTAATTTTAATTGTTTATTGTATGTTATGTTTATTATAATTAAAGTAAGAACTTACTTATGAAATTTGTTTTTTGTGTGCAGACTGTAAAGTTATAAACACAGTCAGTTAAGGGGAATTATAACATATTACTAATAGTTATTAGTAATCAGTTTTTGTCACATTTATTAATATTATGTATACTAGTGTTAATAACACTAATGTTAGTCTTAACAAGAAAGTACCAAAATCATAGTCAGTCAAATTATATGAATAAGATTTCTATTAAAATAATAAGGAAACAATGTCAGTTTATGTTAAAAGATTACCAAATGTATAAAATAAATTTAAGAAAGTGAAAGGTACAAAAAGAAATAATAAATAAGTTTGGAGCAAAAATAATAAAAAAAAATGTAAATCATTAACTCAGGAAATATAGATCAGAAAATAGTCAAGAGTGATGTCAAAATGACCAGTTTCATATCAGAAGAACAAAGAAACAAATAAAAAGACGATGAGAGCTCTTATAAAAAAGGTATATCCTTTTAAAAGAAAATGACATATAAAATAGTAAAAGGTTTGTTTATATTATTCTTATGATGTCACCAGGGTGATATAAAAATGTTACTTGGAAACCAAGGAGATATCTAAGAGAGGCCTTAGCAACTAATATGTGGAGGAAGAAAATAGAGAGATTCTAAAAAAACTGAATGCCAAAAGGTTGATTTAAATAGTTATAGTGAAAAATAAATTATAATGTATGTGATATTAGTGCATCTCCAGATAAACAATTGAATAATTATATATATCAAGATTGAAATAGAAGAAAGAATTGCTACCAGACTCTACAGAATTAAACCAGGACATCTATGAAGAAATTGGACCAATTGACACAGGGAGAGAAGTATATTTTGATCTAAAATTAATCTGAAATATTCCCTGTTAAACCTGAGCTAAAGGTTTCAAAAAACTTTGAATACATTTTTTATAAAAACCATAATTGGCTTTCACTAAGAACAATAATAATTAATAATATGGACATGAGCATAAGCCACCATTGATGTATAGTGCTAATATAATTTAAAGATATTTAAGTCTAAAAAACATTTTTATAACTTAACCTATACACTGAACTGTGTTACACTTTTAATATAATCCTTTTAAGATACATTGTGACTATTTATCATCATATGTATTTTGGTACTTTCCCTGTCAATACTGTTGTTATATCGTAGTCGAAAGGACCTACTGAACATTATAATTGTATTTTATTTATTAAAAAATAAATTATAAAATGTTTTAAAAAGCCTGAGATCTAAGAGTTACTGCTGCCACTCTGAGCTTATTAAAATACAGCTGGCCAAACGTTGTTAAAAATTATGTTTTACATTTAGAACAAATTAAAGAATAAATAAAGGATTTGAGTTTACAAAATACAGAAAAAGGTTTATTTGTTTCTTATTTCATGAAAACAAAAAGGGTATGATATTCTGAACAAAATATCTGATACTGTGAGTTGACCTCAGTAATTAGATAAAGTTGGCAACACTGATCAATTGAAAATCTTAGCAGATTTCTTTTAAAAATGTGGTGATGAGCACAAGTTATCATATCCATTGCTGAAAGAAAAGATTAAAAGAGAGTTCATTACAGAATAAAGAGACCATATACTATTTACATAAATTTGAACAAAAATTTATTATTGATATTTCGCCAATAAAATTTTATTTGCAAACGGTGATTGCAAATTGACGCTCAACAAACATCCCCCTGAACAGATACTCATCCTTAATTTAATATTAACAAAAATATACATAAATAATAACAGAGTTAAACAAGACACAAATTCAGATAATTAACCCATAGATTCGAGTCTAGATGTAACAAATTGGCTATCCCAATAGTGAGTCTAAATAAAATATAATTTAGAAAGAACGATTATTAGATTTGTATAATAGAATACGAGAGAATACTGCTATAAGAAAAGGACGGTACAGAATTGGAGCCCAACTAGTGAGGCTAGAATTAGAATAGCTTTGTATTCTTATTGTGAGTTTACAGTGATTTCTACTCTAGTGGCGGCTACGATTAACAACATAGATGTCAAGGAGAAGAGCAACGTCACGGAAAAGAATTGAAGAAGAAGAGAGAGTTAAATATAGAAGATAAGGAAGCAACCACAGTTGAAGAAGTGGAAGTAATGGTAAGGGATACCCCAGTAACAGCGACTGAAGAAGTGGAAGTAGTAGTAAGGGATGCCCAAGGGGACAAAATAGAACTGAACAAAACAACCGAAGGTTTCAACATGAATAACCTAATGGAAATGCTACAGGAAGCGTTGAAAAAACAGAGTACAGAAGACAGAAAAGACAATGAAACATTATTTAAACAAATGGAAGAACGAAGGAAGGAAGACAATGAAACACTGAAACAAAATATGGAAAAAATGGACAAGAAAATGGACAGTAACAGTGAAACGCTTAACAAGAAAATAGATAGTAACCAAGAAGAGTTGAAACAAATGAGAGTAGGTAATGAAACCTTATTAAAACAAAATAATGAGGAATTAAAGAAACAAATGAGGGAAGATCATGAGGAATTAAATAAAAACATTGAACGTAATAATGAAACATTACAACAACAGCTGAAGGAGGATATTAGACAAAGTAATGAAGAATTAAAAGGACTGTTGAAGGAAGAGAGTAAGAAAAATAGAGAGGAATTGAAACGACAGTTAGAAGAGTATAAAAAAGAAATAAGGAGTGATGAAAACCAGTCAATAGAAACAATGATAGAAGATGACAAGCAAAAGGTGGAAACATTGAATAAGATAACAGAGATAGAAATAATACCAAACGATCAAATCAGGGAACCAGTAAATCAGAAAATAGAAGGTAGTAAGGAAATATAAAATAAAAAAGACAAAATTTTATTGTTATCTGAAAAGAAACATAGCAGAAACAAAGAGAATAAGAAGCATGTAGAAAAGAAGACGAAGAAAATAGGTAAAAGACGTCCCAAGAAACAGAAAGATACACAGGAAGAATTAGATATGATTAGGTGTAATATTATTCATATATAATCATAATCTATTTATATTTATATGTATAAATACTACCTTTGTCAATAAACTTATTAACTACCTGTTCTGGGCGCAATTCGTCAATAAACTTTAAATATATAATCATGTCCCTAGTTCTGGGCGGCATTTGTAATACTCTCTATTATTACTTATTTATTACTACACATACTCTGGTAAAATATGTATAACAAATACCATAATTTGGTACCTCTAAGTACTTACCAATTTCATCGGTTGCCGGGCTCATATTCTTCTTTTTATAAACGTGCTTTTACCTAAGGGGTGCCAGGGTTCATTTACAGCGAGATTTTGAGACACAGATGACGACACAAATGATAACAAGGTATTGTTGAAAATAACCATCAAAATTTAATTCACTATAAGGTATTACAGATACAACCATGCGGTCAAAACAATGATGTCATATAAGATGACCCAAAACAAAATGGCGATTATTTTCTATATCTCATTTTACTCTCTATACTTCTTTTGTCTGCTAAATTAATATCAGTGTAAACTTTATTGCTGCAGCTTAAAACCATTTATTAATTGTTAGTTCGTTAATACACAAACCAATGCCCTCGGCATCTATGGTTATGGCCATGAATTCACTCGCTCGCTCTCACACACATTCACACTTAGACCAGTACATTCTTTTAATTAGTGATTCTGTATTAATGAGCTCATTAAACTATAAAAAATGATAAAACGGGACTTCTCTGCTTATCGTTTGGTGTTGTCCATCCGTTGCTGGTGGGTGACGCCCATGGTGATGGCCGGTGTTTGCCTCTAATTCTGCTGAGTTTAACTGGAGCGATATGTGCACTGATTTTACATTTTAATATTCATACTGTTAAACAAGATGAGCCTTCATTGCTCCACTATTACTGATAACATTTTTAGCTAGTTATTGTAAACTATTGTTAGAAAATTGTACACACAACGATACATCGCTGTGTCTCCTCTGAAGAACGGCGTTGAAAGGAGAACGAGGCAAATGTAAATTTGCGCTTGTGTGTGTGGTTCTTACGTCATCCAGCTTTGTCTTTCTGGACAACGCCTCGTTGCACATATTGTATTCAGTGCATCATTGTTTTTAGTTATGACGGAACCGTGCTATGATCCAACCACAATTCATATTGTAGTCCTTCGTCACAAACACCGCCATGGCCTTTTCCGATTCCAGCACGTCTTATGGTGACCTTGGTGTCTTACTCTTGCTGAATTTGCGTTGTTCCTTTTTCCAGAGGGACAATGGACCTAACCATTCCGTGTTTTAATAATTAAATAATACAAAACATTGAAAATACCTTTATAACCCGTAATTATGGTACTGGGTCATTATGTACTGTTACATAGGAGTGGGCTGGTTAATGTACGTAATCTCCCAATTGCTAATTACATAGAAAGAACAGAATTAACAAAGTATAGGAAAAACTTAAGGAAATTTATATTTAAAATGAATACATCAGAAAAAGAAAGGGATAATAAGATATCAGCTATATCATCAATAATTGATATACCAGTGACATATTTGGTTAATGAACTAGAGAATAAAGTGGTAAAAGCAGGTGAAGATACCATTGAAAATTTGGTGTTCGAAAAATTGCAATACAGAGTGATCAAAAGATATGTCATTAGGACAGAATTGATTGGAAATTCAATAGTAGGTCTTGAAATGAGTGAAGACTTCGCAGCAGAAAAATCAGAATACAAGGTAGTAGTGATAAAGTGGACAAGGATAGAATTCATACTGAAAACAATAATAGTCCGTGCACCAAGGACAACTTATGTATTGGACAATGGATGAACTAAAGATGAAAATATGGAAAGAAGGGACTGATTTTCTGGGAATGGACTAAAGCAAACTAATGGAACAAAGATTGGATTAATTATTAATACAAATAACATAATATGGAAGTTATTACAAATAAAAAAATTTTTTTTTATGAATCTATTAAGAAGAAGACATCAAAATTCTAAATTAAGTAAGAACATCTTACCATGAGTTAAAGAAGAAATTATTTTGAATCTATTAAGAAGAAAACCCCAAGAAATAAATTAAGTAAGAACAGCTTACCATGTGTTTCGGAAGAAATTATTTTGAATTTATTAAGAAGAAATTATTTTGAATTTATTAAGAAGAGTTAGAATGATTTAGATGAAAATAGAATCTAAAATATTATTGATTGACAGCGCCAAGATGGGAATAATACAACATGTAGGTTGAGTAAGGTTAACCAATTACATGTGAAAGATAGAAAGTTATTTTGAACTGATAAAGCACTAGAAGTGAAATAGTCATAGAATAAAAATGTGAATAGACCTCAAAGAAATAATGTAACAATCCCTGGAATCTAAGTTTGTAGCGGAAGAGCTACCTTGTAGGTAATTATTATATGTATTGTGTTGTGATAGTGCAACTTTATTTTTTCCTGGACAGAGATGAAGTTCCTCTGATTTCAGATGATATATTTAGGGAAAACGGCAGAGTAATGGAAGCCAATAGTGCCCCTCCGAATCCGAACCCATATGTAGTATTTAATGTTAGGGAATTATAGTATTTTAGGGATGATACAAACGACGAGGTAAAGAAATAAAAAAAATAAATATGACAATATGACTCGCAGTGTGAAAAGTATGAAGAATCAACAGCAAGTTTTAGGTGCTGAAATAAAAAAGTATTATGGAAAATGAGAAAAGTAATGGTGAAGTCAATCAGCTTATTTAAGCAACCTAATGATTACTAAAATAACCTGTTTTCTGGGGGGGGGGGGCATTATGTTACGTGACATTTTTACCAGGCCCTAGTAACATAAATATACCATGATTATATTATTAAAAAGTACCAGGAGACATAATATTTTAAGAAAGACTTAATTGAATATGTTTAATTTTAATTGTTTATTGTATGTTATGTTTATTATAATTAAAGTAAGAACTTACTTATGAAATTTGTTTTTTGTGTGCAGACTGTAAAGTTATAAACACAGTCAGTTAAGGGGAATTATAACATATTACTAATAGTTATTAGTAATCAGTTTTTGTCACATTTATTAATATTATGTATACTAGTGTTAATAACACTAATGTTAGTCTTAACAAGAAAGTACCAAAATCATAGTCAGTCAAATTATATGAATAAGATTTCTATTAAAATAATAAGGAAACAATGTCAGTTTATGTTAAAAGATTACCAAATGTATAAAATAAATTTAAGAAAGTGAAAGGTACAAAAAGAAATAATAAATAAGTTTGGAGCAAAAATAATAAAAAAAAATGTAAATCATTAACTCAGGAAATATAGATCAGAAAATAGTCAAGAGTGATGTCAAAATGACCAGTTTCATATCAGAAGAACAAAGAAACAAATAAAAAGACGATGAGAGCTCTTATAAAAAAGGTATATCCTTTTAAAAGAAAATGACATATAAAATAGTAAAAGGTTTGTTTATATTATTCTTATGATGTCACCAGGGTGATATAAAAATGTTACTTGGAAACCAAGGAGATATCTAAGAGAGGCCTTAGCAACTAATATGTGGAGGAAGAAAATAGAGAGATTCTAAAAAAACTGAATGCAAAAAGGTTGATTTAAATAGTTATAGTGAAAAATAAATTATAATGTATGTGATATTAGTGCATCTCCAGATAAACAATTGAATAATTATATATATCAAGATTGAAATAGAAGAAAGAATTGCTACCAGACTCTACAGAATTAAACCAGGACATCTATGAAGAAATTGGACCAATTGACACAGGGAGAGAAGTATATTTTGATCTAAAATTAATCTGAAATATTCCCTGTTAAACCTGAGCTAAAGGTTTCAAAAAACTTTGAATACATTTTATATAAAAACCATAATTGACTTTCACTAAGAACAATAATAATTCACAATATGGACATGAGCATAAGCCACCATTGATGTATAGTGCTAATATAATTTAAAGATATTTAAGTCTAAAAAACATTTTTATAACTTAACCTATACACTGAACTGTGTTACACTTTTAATATAATCCTTTTAAGATACATTGTGACTATTTATCATCATATGTATTTTGGTACTTTCCCTGTCAATACTGTTGTTATATCGTAGCCGAAAGGACCTACTGAACATTATAATTGTATTTTATTTATTAAAAAATAAATTATAAAATGTTTTAAAAAGCCTGAGATCTAAGAGTTACTGCTGCCACTCTGAGCTTATTAAAATACAGCTGGCCAAACTTTGTTAAAAATTATGTTTTACATTTAGAACAAATTAAAGAATAAATAAAGGATTTGAATTTACAAAATACAGAAAAAGGTTTATTTGTTTCTTATTTCATGAAAACAAAAAGGGTATGATATTCTGAACAAAATATCTGATACTGTGAGTTGACCTCAGTAATTAGATAAAGTTGGCAACACTGATCAATTGAAAATCTTAGCAGATTTCTTTTAAAAATGTGGTGATGAGCACAAGTTATCATATCCATTGCTGAAAGAAAAGATTAAAAGAAAGTTCATTACAGAATAAAGAGACCATATACTATTTACATAAATATGAACAAAAATTTATTATTGATATTTCACCAATAAAATTTTATTTGCAAACGGTGATTGCAAATTGGCGCTCAACAAACATCCCCCTGAACAGATACTCATCCTTAATTTAATATTAACAAAAATATACATAAATAATAACAGAGTTAAACAAGACACAAATTCAGATAATTAACCCATAGATTCGAGTCTAGATGTAACAAATTGGCTATCCCAATAGTGAGTCTAAATAAAATATAATTTAGAAAGAACGATTATTAGATTTGTATAATAGAATACGAGAAAGTACTGCTATAAGAAAAGGACGGTACAATATATATATGTATTTAAATGACTTCAAATTTCATGATAGTGTTTAGAATAGGTTACATATTTTAACATAAGTAGTACATAAAATTTAAAAGAGATTCTCGTAACCTCGTCTCAGTCGTAAGAATGGCTCAATTTAACCCCGACTTATTGTTAAAGGATGAACTGAGCTATGAAGCTTTGTTACGCGGTCTCCCATACTCTAACGTAACGGTAGCGGAACTGCGCAAAACATTACGCGAGAATAGACCAGACATACCCTCACAGTTGAATCGTTTAAGCGTAGTAGACTTTGAGAGTGAAAGGGAAACATGCTATCATAAATATAGGGAGCTTACCTCCATCGCACAAACCCTGCGAGATGAGAAATTCCCCGCGGTAATTTTAAGAACAACACAAAGAATAGAACATCTGACCCGCCGCATCAACAATTTGTTGAATTGGCCCGGTGCTAAAGTCACTCCGCCAGACGTGCAAAAATTCGCGGAAGAAGCTCTACAACAATTACCTGAGATAATGCGAGAATTACGTAGAAGGTCTGAATCGTTTAGAAGAGAAGAGATCGAAGAAGCGATGTCGAAACTAAATATCTCCCCCACTCAATCTCCTACTCAAGAACAGCAATCCAGTCCTGTAAATTTTCAATTTCTCCAGGAATCTACTGTAGAACCCAGTAAGGATCGGTTAACGGTTAGTCAAGTGAATACCCTCCCCGTAACCGCAGCTCCACTTCCAAATGAACTAGAGAATATTACCAGTAATTACGATTTACCACCTCTTTTACAGACAAACCAGTCAGCGGAAAAACCCGTAATGACGTCGCAATTAAATTTCAGCACTGAGTTCTATGGAAAAATAACTCACCCGGTAGAACGGATTCTATCTGAAATCCCCACCACAGATGGACTGAATATTACTAAACTCCTAGGCTTTATCAAGTATCTGTTACAAATAAAGGATCTACGACAACTAAAAGATGACCAAATTTTACAAGTACTTCTACCCAATAAAATACCAGGAGAAGACAAGGTTGAAACCGCTACTATCAATACGCTAATAACAAAATTCCCACTAGCATTTAAGGATATAGCGCACCACCAACAACAAAATCCTTATTTAAGTAAAATAATCGAACAAATAGATAAAGGTAACTATTCTGAAAAGTATACCTTGAGTAAACGAGTACTTTGTTATAAAAAAGCTAACGGAAAGTCATTGAGAATAATCGCCCCTGACATTATTAAACCCATGCTCATGGAATACTACCACTCATCCACCATTGGAGCTCATATGGGAATAAGGAAAACGATACATCGCATTCGCAAGGACTATCATTGGGAAAACATGAACAGTCAAATAACTAGGTTCGTGAAACAATGCGAAATCTGTGCCCTTAGAAAGCCAGCGAGAAACAGTCAAATCGGGAAATTAATCTCGGAAATCCCCACAACACCTTTTTCAAAGATATACATAGATTTTTCTGGACCATATCCCCGTTCTAAGTCAGGAAATACAATGCTATTAATTTGCGTGGACTCTTTCACTAAATTCGTATGGATGTGTCCTATGAGACGTGCCTTAGCATCTACGACAGTAAAAATTCTGCAAGAGAGACTATTTAAAGACTTCGGTAAACCAGTACACTTAGTATCTGACAACGGACCTCAGTTTAAATCCAAAGAATTCAATGACATGTGTTTCAAACTATTGTGTGTCCAAGCAGCCATGCGCCCTAAAGGTTAAGCGACCCCCCCCCACACACACACACGTGCAGCCCGGCCTACCTGCCGCGTGGCCGGGCTGCGTGTGTGTGTGTGTGAGTGCGCGTGGGGGTGCGAGGGTCGCCTAATCCTTCAGGGCGCATGGCTGCTTGGACACACAATAGGAATAAATCACATTGCAGTCACAGAGTACCGACCGCAAGGAAACCTAGCTGAAAGATACTTGCGAAACCTAAAATCAGCCTTAATAGCTTACCACGCTAAAGATCAAACAGCTTGGGATCAAAATCTATCCTGGATAAAATTTACCTTCAACTCGGCGTATCATGAAGGACATAAATCAACACCCTTTGATTTACTATACAAGTATAAACCGAACCTAGAATCCCAAAAAGAGTGATGAATTATTTGCCGATGGGAAGGAGGAGGAAAGGAAGACCGCGTACAAGATGGCTGGACCAGGTTGGTAAGGAGGCAGTGAGGCTGGGTGCAGCAAACTGGTGGACATTGGCCGGGAGTAGAGACCAGTGGGGAAGATTTCTTTTGGAGGCCAGGGCCCGGACTGGGCTGTAGCGCCGAGGATGTATGTATGTATGTATAAACCGAACCACCCGTTAGCCACCAAGTGGAAAATTCATGAATTATTACCCCGCGAAATAAATGGGAGTAATATAAGGAAAACATGGAACGAAGCTCGCGCAAATTTGAGAGCGAATCTACTAAAATCGCGAAAATATCACGAGCAGAATAATAGGGAAATAAAGTACAAGGTAGGTGACTTGGTTATGTATAAACCTCACCCGACGAGTAGAGCCGTTGATAGGACCACCTCCAAACTATCTTACCGATGGTGTGGCCCCTACACGATTCAGAAGTACATCACTCCCGTAACAGTAGCACTGTACGAACCAAATACTGATAATTACGTTCGCAGAAGTCATGTGTCTCAAATAAAAGAGTTTCACAAAGAAGAAACACTATCGTGAGCAAGTAGGTAAACAAAGAAAACAGACCGAAGTATTATGAAATAAATATAGGCAACATCCTATATTGTAATTGAGTCTAAACTCAAACACCGCGTAAGAATAAGAGCGAGGCCTGATCAACCTTAGTTCCTGTTCTACGAAAATAAAATAAATAATGAAAAGTCAGCTGACGAACCACAAACCCCTACCTAAGAAAACAAAAAGTAACATTATAGTTATTACAACATATTTTACGTTACTGCTTACGATGAACATGGTGATAGTAATACACTGAATTATAGTTCAAGTTTGCGACTAACAACTCACTAACCAAAGAAGTAAGAGAAATACGAAACTAGAAAATAGAAGGATTCGTCGACCACAACTCAGTCAAAATAATCGACGAAAATAATCAGCGAAAAGACGCGTTGAACCTTATAAAGGTGAGAATACTCTTCTGTAAGAACACAGTAGAAACCTTACCCTTACAGTATAGCTGTATACACGTATACAAGTGTGTATCTGAAACATACTCATGAGTGTAACTCCGTAAAACGAGTGAACAAAAAAAAAACCCGGTAGTAGCATTAAGAAATAGAAATAAGGTAGATTTAAGTATTTGTATATTTTATGTGTTTTATGAGTGTTAAATTTTAGGTGGTTTAAATAGTATGTAAGATAATCGTATATTTCTTACGAATAAGATTAGGGTAAATCAAAGTAATCATGTAGAAAGAGATTTCATCACGATGTTCTGAGTTAAGTATAATTCTACTTCTTAGATATGCCCTTTGGAATCCACCAATGTCGTCCCATGTGTCTTCTTTAAGTAGAGGAGGATGTGACGTTTTAAAACAAATTTTAAATGGCACAAAACAAAAAATTTGTTTTGTTCAAAATAACCCATGATAATGTAATCCACCCTCCCCGTTGTAGCAAATAACCAGTAGAAACATGTGAAAAACTAGTACTGACATGCAAATTATCCAGTTGTTACGCTAATTAAAATAATCGTTGTAATTATCTCTAAAAGTCGTGATAATCACAAATAAAATACAGACGAAAATAAAGAAGCTGTAGTATAATTAATAGTAGCTAATTAAAGGTAAAATAATAATAATCAGAAAGAACTACTTTTCTCTCGATGTGTAAACTGCGCTAAATCACTACTCACGGCCCCTAAACCAACCCCCATTCGTCTCCGAATCGCGTCCGAAGCAACTGCTTAGCCAGGTGTTGCGAGAAGAAATAAGTGTTATATTACCAAACTATGTAGAACTAAATAGGTGCTTTTGTAAAAAAGAGAAATAGGTAGAGGAGAGCGTAAATATGTAGTGAAAGGAAGTAAAAATATAAATATATAAACAGTGTAGCCATGACATCTCTCTTTAAGAAAGTGTATAACAATTACAGTATGTACAATACTCAATCATAATGTAACAGTAGTGCAGTCAAACATAAATGTGAATAGTGAAAATGACCTTCTGAAATAAATCAACAACAACTCACTACGAGCACCATGTATCCAGAGACCGAGCATCATGAATAAACAACACACTTAGAGTCAACAGATTTAATGGAGGACCACTTCAACTGCAACGAAGATCATCCAGAAACCCCGCCGTAGAGGATCTAGAAGAGGACCAGCTATGGATATACCCAATACCCAGGTGACACGGAAGGATAACTTCTGTGGTTGTACTTCTTTTAAAAACCCCGAGTAAAGACAGTAAATTTATCGTAAAGAGTTATATCAATCCTGTAAATTGTAACGTAGTAATAGGGATAGTTAATATTCCTAAATAATAGTAGCCTGAAACTGCAAACAGGTATAACTAAGTAAAAGTAAATGAACCTATTCTTCAAATGGTTTACATAAGGTTCTAAATAATCTGTAATATCATAAAAATTAAAGCCCGGATCCGTGGTATTTTATTAAATATGCAGCTGTATGATTTTGAGCTCAGCAGGATAATGTTTTAAACAGAATGAAAGCGTTTAGTTCAAAATTTAATCACTAAGTAAGAATGATAAATGTTGTAGCTAACATCTTAGTAACATCCTGATATATCAGAAACCTTGCATTGAAATTTGTAATAAAGAGATGTCTTTGCTAAACCCAAGAGAGCGAGTAAATTTACGTAACCTTAATCTAACTCCTAAACTTTACAGGTTCCTCATTTGTGTGTAAGTAATCAGTACATACAATGGCAGCCGGTTTAATTGACAAGGGTCCATTAAACTGGTTCTCAGTGTTAAATGTCGTAAAAAAGAGACGTTATAAGGACATAATTTGATGGCCTATGCTGATGTCCAATTTCTCCATGTTCCAGACAGTGATTATTTACACAGACTACAGGGCACAGCCTTTGACATGATCTTTATGATATTCATTGACCAACTGTCCTCTTTTAATGGGTAAATGATGCACTGTTTTGGGGGGAGGGGGGCAGGGTAAAGCTTCATAAATTCAAGTGTGTAGCGAGACCATTTATAGGCTATAATAAAATTAATAAAATATATACAAAATTAGAAAGTTTAGTAACAATTCTTAGTTAGTAAACGAGGGACGATTTGTAACTGTTAAAATAAACAAGAAGATACTTACCCCGATTATTACTATCTTTCGACTTACCTTAACTTAGAAGATTCCCAAGGGCCGCCACCATATTTTGAGGAGTAAATATGGAAACCAATTCACTCTCCCCAAAGAAATAATTTAAATAAATAAAATTCCCTTATACAAAATTTATTCCAGGGTCGTCTAGATGAACTCGTTGATACAGAGAATAGGTTAGGGTAAAATGGCGTAATAATTATTCTAACACATGATTATAGTCAAAACAAATCATATTTTAATCTATTAACACAATGGTTAGTTTTCTTTAATATGACAATACAAAAGTTGTAATGCAAAACTTAAATCACACAAAAAATATTTCTATATCGCAAATCAGTACTTTACTCTTTTTCTCTTTGTGTCTCCCCCCTTTTTCTCTCACATGCTCTCTCTCTGTTTACCCCCCTTTTTGAGATCTCATCATGTTATTGATTTTTATAAATGTGAATTTTATTATATGAACAATGATTTTATAATAAAAACAAACTTTGATCAATCTTTTGGCCAATTATTTTTACTTATCTGCACATGGTCTTTCAATCGTTGCCCGTTACCGGTACGTTGCAAGTTTCTTTTTCACTAACACACCAAAATAATGTTTTTAAAACTTTTATCGTCATCACTGCCGCTACTTTATGTATTAAAAGTTTTGCACTCTTCCATTACATTTTTTAACTTCACTGTGGTAGGCCTACTGGAACTGATTCGGCCTACCGTAAATGCCCGAAGCCACTATTACTACGTGTGTCCCATATGCTGGACAACTGCAGAGTGCGGTCGAGCTTCACGGCGTGACGCTCATTCTGTTTTTTGCGCCTTTGAAACTGGTTACAGCCAGATTCCTACCTGCGGCCCGTCCTAGGTTTTGAAAATTGTGCTTCACTTTTTCTTCCCACTTCGCTGATAGACTGACTGTGTCTTCGGAAACACGTGGCGTTTGTATGATTCACAACAGATTCACTTATTGCCTTATATGGACATCTCCTGCCCCCACCTCTACAATCCTGACCAGACCAGCGTCGTTACATTAAAACAATGACTTGTTACATAATTTTGTTACCCAAATTTTTTTAATGATAATTTTTTAATGATCAACAAACCTTTCCTCATAAGTTGTACTTACAGTTATGTTTACATAGAACAAATATACTATAGGCCTATAAACATAAACAATTTCAGTTCTTATACCCAGTTTTCGTAAACGCATTCTCTCCCTTTAGACACACTGTCATAAAATGCTCGGCAGTAGTAGCAGTAAGCCGAATCAGTCACAACACAGAAATTTTCAAATTGCCAGTCAGCAATTTTCAAAGAAATTAAGCCATGTCACTCCTTTGCGTTTCTTATCTCCCATTTCCCAGCACTTACCAACATAAAAAAATTTAAAGTAATTTCGACGAACCGAAACATCGAAGCATGATAATGTTTTTAGGCTTTTGAAACGTATAATGTGCATATAACAAATATTTACTATATAACAAATATATTTACTATATAACAAACATTATCATGTTAAAACGACAGAGACCGAAGATTTATAGACTGTGGGGAATCGAAAGTGTGGAAGCGTTACATTTTTCGATGACGTTACATTTTTGTGGAATGGCCCCCAGCCTAAAAACATTATCATGTTAAAAACCAAAACAATCACAACAATAACGAATTAAGAAAGGGACAAGCGATGTGTTATGGATGGACTACGTACACGACCGAGTAACCGACCACACTTTTATCATCAGTAATCATTAACAAATCACAGTTCCAAACGACCGTCTTTTAAGATTCATGAACAAAGCCATCGACGTCTTGCGGTGTTCCAAAACAAGTATTTGTTTGTGTAAAAGGCACGCATTGTATTCCAGTTAATTAGGTCTCTAGCGTGTTTTTTCGAACAGAAATATTATTTTGACGTATATCATTCAAATCTGTCAAACATTCCCCTTACAAGTTTCTTCAGAAGAAATAATAATAAAAAAATTATGGCAACTAGTCGTCTGATAACAGTACAGACGTTGATAAATAGTGCTTACTGTACAATCACGTTACTTTACGGTGGCCTCTCCATAGCTGCGCGAAAAGTGGGGGTAGTGGGGAGACTCAGTGTGCTAAGTTGTAACACTTCATTTCAAAAACGTCCGTCTTACTGTTGCTACAGCCGGCTGTATGGGTGCCCTTAACTATTTAATTATTACAACTCGGGTTTTACACATTGTTGACATTTCCGGATTTCATTCAACTAACTACTATTTATAATTCTACTCAGTATTACTCGAAATTGTGTGAAATATGTACTTGTAATACCATAACAATGTTATTTGCTACATAATGTAAATAATAAATAATTACTAGTGTAAAGCAAGCAAGTGGAATACTAATAGAAGAAATAGAGAAATCTAAATCTAAAATGACCATAAATATGCTTTATGCAAGTGCTGCTAAAATAGGACCTAAAAGAAAAAAGTGGGTAAAAGTGGGTAACCACGCATAAAAATATGCATACTTTATATAAAATATCACATAAAATCGAGCCCATTAATTTTTCTTGCATTTAATACAATTATTTGTACAAATTTTAAAGTTAATATGTAAGTAATGATGTAAGTAACTTAGCGACTTATAAAGAAGTATATACGAAGTCAGAATGAACTGGGAATTCAGTATCATTCTCCAAGTCCGGCGATGTTTCTCTGTCCAAAATTGCTTCAACACCGAAGATATAGCTGCCATCATCTGAAGAAGATTCAGCGCTTGATAGGTCATCGTCGTCGTCATCTTCTTTTAAGTTAATTAATGGCCTGTCTTGCATTTCATCTATTAATCCTTCTCTTTCCAAATATTCGTCTTCAATTTTAATTACATGTTCACACACTGATGCCCATTGTTGTTTTTATATTGATTGGCATGCTTGCCTAGTTAAATCTATTATGTTTTTAAAACGTTTTTCTCCACTCGCTGTGGTGTCTGTCTGTCCGAATGGAATCTTGCGATTGATTTTTAACTACCTTCCAGACTAGCTAGAGCTTTGAAATTTGGCACACTTATGTATCTCCGATGACAATACAATAATCCATTGAAAAAATTGTGTAAATTTAAATTTTTGCACACTTATGTATCTCAGATGACAACAATATAATAATCCATTGATGAAAATGTAAAATCAATTTTAATAAAAAAATCAAGAAAATTGTCAATTTTGCAAAATTATGAAAATTTGAAATTGTGCACACTTTGGCATTTTGAAACCACTTTCAACAAAGTATCAATCTACTCACTGAAAACACAATTCAAAATGTAATATAAAACTTCACGCATGAAAACAATAACAGTAAACAATATTTCTGCAGTAGTACACATGTTTTTCAGCTGTTTAACAAGTGTACCAACATTGGAAAGAAACATTATAGAGGTTTAAATAAGCGTGAATGTATAAAAGACACTATTTACATTTTGCGTTACTATGGAAACAAAAATCAACGCTGTATTGAGTCAAACAAAAAAATATTTATAGTTATCCGATTTTCATGATTTTTATACCATTTTATTCAGAAAAGTGTAAAGAAAAATATAAAAATAAAAACGCAATTTGCTAGCATATAAAAACAAAAGTGTATGCTAGTGTTTGTTAAGTGAAACAAAAGTGTATGCTAGTGTAATATTAACGTATTCTGAAAGATGCCTATCTCGCGTGTTCGTGCATTTGTGTGGTTACAAAGGACAGTTGTGCTTTAAGTACTTCTTTGTAAGAGCCGCTTCTTTGTAATGATGAAGGAGACGGCGACTCAAAAGAAGCGACAATTGGAGAAGAAGCGACACCACTATCGGCTCAAGCGTTCGCAAGAAACGGCTGAAGTTAAATTAAAGCGACTTGTAAATCGTAAAAAACGCGTGTCACGAGCTCGTGCTATTGAAACCGACGACCAACACGCTTATCGTCTTGCTAAAGATCGAGAACGCAAATCGCAAGCTCGTGCTATTGAAACTAAAGACCAACGCGCTTATCGTCTTGCTAAAGATCGAGAATACACTTCTCAAGCTCGTGCGATGGAAAATGACGATCAACGCGCTTCTCGACGCGAAACAGATAGAGTATACACCTCTCAAGCACGACTCTATGAGACAGAACAAAAGCGTAAGGATATACAGCAATGTCGCCGCGATGCTCGTGCTCAGCGTGCTGCTGATGCGCAAGAGTTCCATAAGGAAATCAACAACTTCTGCGATAGGACATGTGATATCTGCACAAAGCAGTGTTACGCTAATCAAGTGGTAAAATATCATATGATTGCTGCCAAATCATATCTACCTCCGGAACTCGCGAACAAAAATGTATTGGAAGTTTGCCATCGTGTCATTGTCATTTGAAAAACAATCGCAAGACTAAACATCCATCAAGTGCGTACTGGAATAATATGGAGCCCGGTGACATTCCAAGTGAAATTGAAGTTCTCACTCAGTTTTAGCAAAAACTCTTGTCTCGCATGATACCTTACGTTAAAATAGTCAAATTCGACGGCAGATATGGCCAATACGGATTCAAAGGCCAGGCCACGCTGTTCGCACTTGACATTTTCGAGGCAAGCGAGAAGCTGCCTTCTATGTTGCCTCGCGACAGTGATAATGCGGGAATGGTTGTAGTCACAGAGACTCTCGAAAAATTAAATATCTCTCGTGAATACACAATTTCACGCGTACGGGTGTATGCTGCGCTTAGCTGGCTCTTGGCAAACAATCCGCTTTATAAGGACGTGACAATCAACGAATTTGCAAGACTCGACCGACAAGACATGATTCACGTTGTTCCAGCTGAGCCACAACAGAAGCAAGCTTATTGCAATGAGGCTCATAGCAACGATAATTTTGCCAAAGATGATCAGTTGCAAAGTGCATATATGCCAACTAGCAAAATACCCGTGCTTCGGTACGGAGTTTCACGTTGTACGTAATTGTACAATTATTGCTCGCTTAATAGTATAGGATTAGATAGATTGTACAAATTCTCAACTCTTAGTTTGTTTATATACATTCATAGCAACAGCTATTTATTATTTATTTCGAGAAAATCGTTAGAGCCGTTTCCGAGAAAAAAAGGACATACATTTGAAATGAAATAATTGAAATAATAAAAGTGAAATAATTAAGTTCATTAATTGAACTTCGAAATTTTCTCGACTATAAAAACCTGCAAACAACGAAGTTTTTTTTTTCAATTTAAAACAATGATTAAAAATTCAGGACTAAATGTATTCAGGACCCCGAGCTTTAAAATTTTATTTTCGTAATGTTATTTCTAAATGTTTAACTTCGTTCAAAATGTTTAACTTTGTTTTTATTTTCTTCTTATCACATTAATTATGTATTGCACATTTCATAATACTTATTGCGGTTAACTTACATTATAATTTTTATGCATTCATTTTATAAAATCCTTATGAAAAAAAATAATGTTCAACTTCGTTCAAAATGTTTAACTTTGGTTTATTTTCTTCTTATCACATTAATTATGTATTGCACATTTCATAATACTTATTGCGGTTAACTTACATTAAAATTTTTATGCATTCATTTTATAAAATCGTTGTGAAAAAAAAATTGAATTATTTCACAATATTTCTCACAAATACTACATATATTTAAGTGGCTGAAAAGATAATTAATTTGTACTAAGGACTTCTTTGTAAACTATATTTGTTGTTTTTCCTTCAGGTGCTGAAATTACTAAACTGCTAGAAGAACTTACCCTAGAAGCACCAACGTAAAGTTGACCATGAGAAAAACAGTCTTCTCGTAAATCAATTCCTACAAATTTTAAAGTCTGTCCTTGCGACTTATTGATAGTCATAGCAAAACATACCTTAAGAGGAAACTGTAGTCTTTTAAACTCGAATGGATACTGCGATGGAATTAGCGATATTCTAGGTATGAAAACTGATTCGCCTCGAGCACAACCAGTGAATATCGTAGCTTCTATAAAATTTTTTTTCAAAGCTGTTACCTGTAGTCTGGTTCCATTGCATAGTTTTGGAGGATTGAGATTTCTTAATAACATCACAGGTGTTCCTACTTTAAGACGAAGTATATGTGTCCCTGAAATCCAGGAGGGTTAAGCGTATTGAGAAATTCTACTGGGTAATTAACTGCTTCATCTGTTTGTATTACCTTATCAACTGATTTGTATTCTACTACATGTCCTTCAAATGAGCGAAGCAATTGATCATTAATCTCAGATGCTCGGTCATTTTTAGGAGTTAAAATTTCACTGAACCATTCCATAGTTTTTTCTTTTATTCTAAAAATATCAGAATAAACTGTACTTATAAGCTGATCTAAAGTATTAACTACCTTCCCCAAAGTTTCCGGTATTAAAACTTTTCCTGCTCGTTCTGGATATTCTCCATTGCCTATTTAAGCAGAAGCTCAGAAAATAGTCCTGCTGAAGAATCATTTTTTAAATAAACTCTCATATTAGTTTTAAGAGATAATTTCTTTATTCGAGGCCATAAACGTGACGATTTGATGCATGCTTTTACCTCATCTGCCCGAGTGCCTCTTTGTATGACAGGTAATGTTTGCCTAAAATCTCCAGCAAGTAAAACGGTGACTCCACCCATTAAAGATTTGGTGTTTCTTAAATCTTGAAGTGTACGATCTAAAGCTTCAAAACCACCCTTATGCATCATAGTGCTTTCATCCCAAACAATAAGTTGACAATCTTTCAAAACTTTGGCTCTATTACTCTGCTTAGCAATTTCGCAATAAGGAGATTCAGTATAGTTCAAATTAAGAGGTAATTTAAAAGCACTATGAGCAGTTTTTCCTCCTTCTAAAAGGGTAGCAGCAACCCCAGAAGACGCTGTAGCTAAGGCAATTTTTTTATTACTTCTCACTTTTGCTAATAGTAAATTAATTAAAAATGTCTTCCCAGTCCCACCCGGTGCATCTAGAAAATATGTCTGCCCTTCGGATGATTCTATGCTATTCATAATTTCAAGATAGATACTAAGCTGTTCTTGTGTTAATAATGCCTCGTTATTTCTTACCACTTGTTCCAATTTTTCCGAGTTGTAGTTCATTTCCCTTAAATAATCAATATTGTCAAAGAATTCTTCATTTCTTGTAGGCTGTGGTAAACTGTACTGTTTAAACCGCTTGCTCCCAACGCCATCACAGCATCCTCGATCGATATCAAACATCTGTTATATACAAATTTCGTTCGTAAATCCTTGAACCCCATCTTGAACTGCCCTTTCTACTTCATGCCTAAAATCTTCACTTAAACCATCTTTATGTTTTTCCCAAAGATTTAAAGGGTCGGAAACATGACAAAACACCAACATCACTACAAACACTTGCCGCATTTTATACGGTGATTCACACAAAGCAGCTTCTTGTAAAGTATCATCCCAGTGTCCATCGCTTTCTAACAAACCTAAAGCTTTGCAAGCTGATTGAAATGTTTGATGAACTACACCGTTAACTGTTTTAAGGTATTCAAAAGATGTTGGACCTCGAACTACGTGTAGTAACAACCTTAGGTGATAGCATTCAACGTTGTTTGGATGTACCGTATATACTCTTCCTAGGGCTGTGTCTTTCTTTATCCCTGGCCAATTCTCAACATTTACGCCTCGCTTTCTCCTTTCAAACCGTCTATTATCTTTCCAAACGTAGTAAGATGGAACTTCTGAGTACAGCAGAGTCTTGGCGAATTCATCTCTTTGGCACAACTCGAAGAATGCTAAAAGTGTTGTTTGAGGAGGGTTATTAACTCTCTGAGCTAAATTATCTGAGGTGAAATAAACACGTTGGCCATTTTCTAGATGTACAGCAAGATGAACAACAGTAGGATATCGTTCATGAATTGGAAAACCAAGTATTCTCCAAACTGCTTCAGAACTACTGATATAACGCCCGCTTTCATATAGACTGACTTCATTTATTTCGTCAGTTTTATTGTGTAGGACAAAAGCTGCCTGATCTGTCCCCTTATTGATATATTTGCACATGTATTTAATAGATTTCACAGAATTACAAATTTCAACGTTAATGTGGGCATTGAAAGCGCGAGATAAAACGGGGTTGTAAGGCACAACCCAACTATTATCTACGTCTATACCTTTTATTTTTACTGTGAAGCCACCATCATCGGGTGATAACCTTCTATATTTCGGGTATCCATCTTCTCCGTTTGCGTTTCTTTCAAAAGAGGTCGTGGATATTTTTTGCTGCACCACCCATCTTTCATGCATGGAGAATTTACGTTCAAAGTACCACATGGCCCGTGAATCATGTTAGACTTAACAATTTCATGCAGAAGATGATCTTTACTGACATCAGGTATTTCTGCAGAGATGACTTTATCAGGGGGAAAATGACAGTTCTAACGCACAAAGGAATGCCGCCTTTCTTAAAAAACATAAAAAACGATAAAAAACAAGATCAAAGAGATGCCGCCGTTCCCGCGGTCCAAGATTTTTTCCCACGCTCTCCCCACCACCCTGGACCCGCAGTATCCGCGAATTTCCACGAATATAATTTTTTATATGCAGCCTTTCGCGAGCCTAAATCACTTTCACTTTCTAATTTCCACGAATATAATTTTTTATATGCCGCCTTTCGCGAGCCTAGATCACTTTCACTTTCTACTGGACCACAGCATCCGCGACTTTTTCGCTGATCTGTGTCAAGATCCGCGACTTTTTCGCGTATCTGGACCACAGCATCCGCGAATATAATTTTTTATTTTTTTATATGCCGCCTTTCGCGAGCTTAGATCACTTTCACTTTCTATCACTTGATGCATTATAGTGTATATATTAAATATATGATCAGGGTCACCAACCTTGCATGAGTTCAAATTTGTTATAATGTATATTAAATCTATATGATCAGGTTTACCAACCTATGGTGGGGGGGGTTCCGACTTGATGCATTATAGTGTATATATTAAATATATGATTAGGGTTACCAACCTTGCATGAGTTCAAATTTGTTGTGTGTTATAATGTATATTAAATCTATATGATCAGGTTTACCAACCTATGTATGGGTTCAAACTTGATATGTGTGTGTATTATAGTGTATATTAAAATATATGATCAGGGTTACCAATCCTGCATTATTGTGTGTGTATAGAACAGATCTGCCAACATTTTTCTTCAGTGGGAAATTCAAACTATATTATAGTAAATTGTTGACGACGACTTCGATATCAACTCTCTCTTTGTCTCTAGACACAGTTGTCGATCACGATATAAACTCTCTCTCTCTTTATGTCATCAGTTTTACATAAGCGTTGTGCTACTTATGGATTATTGTAAGTAGCGATACTAAAATGTAATCACCATGAAATATATATATATATTTATCACCTACCACGTTGCGTCCTTTTTTTGACACATGGCAGTCATTGACCATGATTTAGAAATTAATATACTGCCAAGTCTGTGTGTGTGTGGTAAAGTGTTACGCATAAAAAAATCTCCTGAAATAAGGTATTTTCAAAAGTTTTGTGTACACACATTGTATAATAATTTTCGTAATTGTAAGATACAACCTGCAAATTATTAAAATGTCTCTCTCACACATTTCTGATTACTATACAAATAATTGGATGCATATTCGAAGATTTCCCTTATTCAAACGATTTGTATGTGTGTACACGAACTTAAATACAGACGATTGTAATTTTAAAAATTCATTTTTTGCATTAAATATATATCGTAAACAATGAAATAATAATATTTCGTCATTGTAAGATTTTAATAAAACAATTATCAGTTTAAATAATAATTTTCATGATTGTAAGATACAACCTACAAATTATTAAAATGTCTCTCTCACACACATTTCTGATTACTATACAAATAATTGCATGCATATTCGGAGGTTTATAACGAAATAAATTAAAAAAAACCATAATTTGTTTTAAAAAATTAAATATATATATATTTTACAACACTGTACACAAACTTAAAATATAGTTTACAAACCGCTATAATACAATTATTCAAAAAAATACATTTTACATTGATTAAATATATACATATCACAAACAAACATTGTTATATATAAAATAAATACAATATTAATAATAATGTTTTAAATGATTAAATATATATTTACAGCACTGTACACAAACTTAAAATATAGTTTACAAACCGTTATAATACAATTATTCAAAATACATTTTACATTGATTAAATATACATATATCACAAACAAACATTGTTATATAAAATAAATATTAATAATAATTTTTTGACATTGTAAGATTTTAAAATAATAATTTCACGGCTGTAGATACAGTTCACAAGGAAGTTTATCTGTAACATAACAATACAGTCGATATTAGAATCACTGATACGATAATATTCAATTATCACATGCACACACACACACAGTTAGTGGAAAGAATCAAATGTGTTAAGTAAGTAAACTTTTTCAAGTATATGTCATTTTTCATAAGTTAATGTACTTTCAAATAATTTCTAATCAAACCAAATATTATTCACTGGAAATTTGTAAATACTACTTAGAATCAATGATACATTTATCGCATAAAGGTAATGTACTTTCAAATAATTTCTAATCGAACCAATTATTATTCAACGAAACTAAATAGAATCAATGATACATTTATCATGTACATACAAATTCAATTATTAAAGTGTTAAGTACAGTGAGTTGAAACTACACACGCACGCACACACACACACACACACACACACACACACACACACACACACACACACACACACACACACACACATCAATAAATTGTTTGTTAACACGATTGCTACTTACGACGTTAGGACTCAATCTCTACTTGTGTTGTTTGATTTCTCGTCCCTCGATACACTAAATGTAGTTCTTTAGGTTTGATATGTCTGAGCTCCTCATTCGTGAAGACACCTGCATACCTCTTGGGAAGATAGACACGATACTGACGGTCGCCATCCTCCAACGTAGCAAGCACAGAGTTCCCATATTTTGTGTCCACATTTGTTAAGACCATGATGGGATATTTTTTATTCACTGTCAATTCTGAACATCGTTTGTACTCGATAGCACTTACAGCATTAAACTTTACAAGAAACGACATTATTAGAAGACACTAGTGAACACGTCTGTATCAAACCAGAGAGAACCAAACAATGACAGAATATTCGACACAAAAGGACAGTACAATGTGATAGTGGTGGTGGTAACGTCGGTGTCCCACTTTCATTTGCATGTATGAACATGTCCCACAGACGAAATTAGAGACACCAAAAATATAACAATGTCATTAGGAAAGTCCATTTTCAAAAGAAAATAGTCACTGCTTACAGCTATGCATGTATGTACATGTCCACAACAGAATGAGAGAGAGAGATATAAATGTCATCATTCGCGGTGACCTACTTTCTAAATTTGTTACATTAAAAATGTTTGTTTAAAGCAAAAATCATGAATCATCCATTCCCGAATAGCATGCACCTTATAGTTGGCACACAACGGTCAGAAGAATTGAAATGTCTAAGACATTCTGTTCCATGAATTATATACGGTATGTTTTTAGGACAACCAAAGTCATCGAGATTGATGATATTATTGTGTATTATCTTTGATTGCAAAAAACGTTTTTTCTCAAAACCCTTCACAAACACATATTTATATATACGTGTATGTGATGTTAACAATGAAACAAGATTGTCGTATGGTGTCTCTCCTTCGCTCCATCTAAGTCTATGATAATTTGTTGTTAACCAGTGGTTTGTCCTAACGTATTTGGGATTCGTAACGGATGTAGCAGGCGGTGTCAAAATCCAATGTCTACCAGCAAATCTCAGAACGTCCATGATTGACAGTTCCTTCACAATATATTTTCCGTTGTCGTCGAAAAAGCACTGGAAGTCGATTATAACCGCAGTGTTATCCATAATACTGTAAGACAAAGAAACCACACACATTACAAACTCTATATATGTATATATTATGTTTAAACATACAAATATCGTTGAGATATTAATATGTGAACTTACGTTTACAGACGTCTGGACTGCAGCACCGAGAGACATCAACTGACGAAAGAAACAAGTGTTGAGGGGGGTTACTATACATGGAGACGAATTTTTTTAGTAGGTGGGGAGGTGTCGTCGTCGTCGTTCTCCATGTTGATGCGTTGTCGTATCCGATAATGACCGTATGCAAGTGTATCATGACCATTGTCTAATATATAACGCTTATCATCATACGGTGACAACGCTTGCTTATTTACACGCATCGTGTACAGCGTATGATGATCGCTACGTAAACAAAGCGCACTGGTAGAAAACTGACAATGATCAGTGAGACACTTGCGATACATATCGTGTCGCAGACTCCTCTTAATTGCAACTCGAGGCACACCTTTACATACACGTTTTTGACACTCTTGGGTGGGATCTTCGTGGGCCACAAGGAACGAATAACATTTCGCACGGAGACCCACGAATTCTCTAATAGGACGACCACACGTTTCATCCTTGAACAGTCCGACAACCTTTTTGTTCTTAAGGCTATAACAAGGATGAGACGTAGGGTAATCCGATGTGTCAAAAACGTGTAGGTCCTTCTTCATGTCTGCATACAAGTCTGATGTTTGAATGCTATACATCAGACTGTCTGTATCTGTCATTAATAATTTAACGTTGCGGCCGTACTTGGCGACAGCATAACGATAATGAAAGTCGTACATTATCGTTTTGCTAACGTCAAGCACCGTGAAGCCGACATACACGGGACGGGAAAGAACAATGGATTTTTTACGGAGTGAGAGCCCCACCAGATCGTTCGTATAACGAATCATACGTTTTAGCCTAGGTGTGGAAACTAGTTTTTGAAGCCGTCGTTCATTCGAGACTAGTTCAAAGTCTATATGTTTCCGTACGTTCTCCAGCGACTTACCGTATACGGCGTTGTTCATTAGTTTGAAAAGGTCTTTTTCAAAGCTGTTGACGGCTGTTTGCCTCTTGCGGGTGTTGAAATCGATAAACGGTTTCAACCAAGCGCTTTGCTTAAAACACAACACCCTATGAGTCGCTTTCAGCTCTAAGCCAAGACTTAAATACAATTTCAAATTTCGATAATGGAGAACGTAATTTTGTTTGTCCTCCAAAGTTGTTAACAACTTCTCTACGGATGACCCTGATTCGTTATACGATGATCTGTATATACTCTCGTGTAAACGTTTGGAAAAGGGAGAAAGGATATTGGGTGTTACGCGCTGGCGCACAGGTGCAAGTGGGTAGTCGGAATGCAGGTCGTGTAAGGTATCGGGATAGTGTAGGTCGACTTCGAGGATGTACCCGATGTCGGAATCATCACTCATATTACGTACGTCCAAGGACTCGATTTCGTTACGATCGAGCCATCGGAAGTCTGCGTAAGGGAGCGGTTGCGACATGGCTGCACCGTATAAATTATTACAGTCTGTATACAGAATGAAGGAGGTCGGTTTCGATACATCGTACTGATCTGGAATCAGAGGATTGTTAGCGACTGCGTGACGGTTGGATATCATCGCGCAGCCTCCGCGGATCCCAGACTCAAGGAACAGATGCAGATTTATCTCTGTTAACAGCTCTAATTCGACCCCTGTCATTTTTAGCATCGCGTTCCAAGCGAGTCCGGGAAGCGAGTAAAAATGACACGGGGATATGACGAGGCATCTTGTAGCTTAGATTACAGCTATTGTGGGCTGCTCCCAAGAATTTCCCCGTAAGATGACAATGATTGCGTACCTTGTCATCGTCTGTCAAAGGGCGCTCACACAAATGACAAACGGTGGCGTTAGTGAATGCAACATTGTCATCATCGGACATAATTATTTGCACGTTATGTCGTACTACCTTCATCATATCCTCGGCGTCTTTCATCAACCACGAGAAGAAAGTGTCTACAACGTTTTCACCTCGATAAACTTTAGCCTCTCTCCAGAGTCTGTGTGTATGATCCACGATAGCATAGGAGAAACCTGACGGAATATGCATCGCTTCGTATGATGTGGACGATACAGGAGGAGAAGTTATTTTCTGACGGGCACCGTTGCTATCAACTGAGTAGAATTCGCCTAACTCGTGCACTGTCGTCGGGACGTTGTTACCAGGTGAACACGATTGAAGCGGAGTGATGAGAGACTCGAAGTCGGCGTAGACGGTAAAGGGTACTTTAAGACAGTGCGCGTAATTTTTAAATGACATAAACTTCTCCTCCTCTGTAGGCATTTTGGTTTTCTGCTCGCCGTGAGGTGTGCAGTAGGGGAGATGATCGGACAGACCATGTTCTGTGGAGAAACGATGCAGGCAGTAGTCGCAGTAAAATGATTGGCCGTCGTGTTTTGTAAGGGATGATAACAATCTACTCATGTTACTGATAAGACAGTAATGTTTTCGGCTATTTGTATCGGACAGAAGCAAAAGATTAACATGATGTAATCTGTCCTTATTGGGGGTAATTCTTAACGGATAAACCTCATTTTTTGATTCGTTTCTGATATTGTCGTCTATATCATAGCCGAAAACGTTTATAGAAATGTTGGGATTCTGTGTTTCAAATTTAGAAAGTGAGTTTATAGAAACAGGGTACTCGATACCGGACATATTTATTGTGTTTTTGAATAAGAGGTATTTTGAAACACGTTCTTTATCTCTTACTTGAGGGTGTATGTGAGCTAGTACGGACCATAGAAAACACATTTCATCTTGGGAGTTCTTGATGTTGACTACTGCCCTGGTGACTGCAAGTTTTCGCGGGGTTGGAAGGTAGGAGGATGCTGCTAGAGGCCTGTACCGTCCAACAACTAGTTCCAGCTTCAGTACAGCATCCACCGACCATCCGCTCCCGTCACGGGTAAAATTGGATATGCTATTCATGATTTTATCATAGGATTCATCGAGTAGACAGTTCAACTCGTCGTTGTCGTCCGTGAGCAACGTACGACAACGTCCGTGGAAGACAGCGTCTTTGGTTACCTCTTTTTCTTCGCCGCTGTCACCATCTAACGCAGTTTTAGTGAAACGTATCCTGCACGCAATATGCCATTTGATACTGCGTAAACGTGCTTGTTCTGCCAGAATATCCTTGCACAATAAAGGTCGCACCTCGGTCATTATCGGTACTATATCTTGATCTTCTTCTTCTTCTGTGTACACAGGCAGATAATTAAAAGTTGTGAGACATCCTCTAATACTACTGTTTCGCACGATATAAAATCGTGTCATATCTGAAACAATAGAAACACATGTATTAGCTAATAGGAATGATGAATAACACACACACACACACACACACACACACACAAATGCATGTTTGAGGTAAATAGATAGTACACGTTAGTAATAGGCTAGTTTATTGCAAACTGTGAAGATGGCAGCTACTCCTGATTTTAGCATTGAAAGTGAAAGAAGAAAATCGTTCAAGTATTGGGAAGTGACGTTTGTCAGTCCCGACGAGTTAGCGTTTGCCGGGTTTTACTACTATCCGCTAAATTATGATGTTTGTGGACATAGTATGTCATTCATAGACGATAGAGTTAAATGCTTTTGTTGCGGAATTGAATTAGTTCATTGGAGAGAAGGTGACATACCTATGGTGGAACATGAAAAATTTTCTCCGTCATGTCAATTTCTAAACGATGTCAAGAGACAATACATTGGGGAGAAGGTGACAAACCTATGTCAGAACATAAAAAATTTTCTCCGTCATATCAATTTCTAAACAACGTCAAGAGACTATCTTATACATGTTAATTCATATCAAACAAATTTGGTTTGCTGCATAATTATAGAGAGAGACAATTGGTATTTAAAAAAATTTTTACCTTGTTGAGGATGTCCCTGTTCCTGCTGATGTTCTGGATTCTGCTGAAGGTCAGACATGGTAATATTCAGACGTGAGAGTGAATACTGAAAAACAAAGAAACTGTTATAACGCTGGTATTATGTTAGTGTATCTTAAACGCTTTATATCTCACAAAGTAAATTAGAATATCAATTTGTAACATACAATTTGTAGGACAGTAGTGTTCAGCAACACGAACGATTGTGAAGTTCACCGGTTATATATTGTGATGGCAGCGGTATGCGAACATCTGCTCTCCGGTACCAGCGGTGGACACAGCGAGCCAATGAGACATCAGCAGCCACCGAGACGTAACCAACTTCGTGTTCGGAGCTAGCCAATCAGCGATGCCAGTTAGTTAATAAAACCTGAGCCGACAGAAAATTTTGAAAGTTCCGCGTCAGCGATGGATTTCGCTGGGTCGGCAGCTGACTCTACAACCAGTGTCGGAAGAAGAGGAGGACTGCAGTACGCCGTGAACAGCAGGCGCAACCGCCGAACATCTCAGCGCGGCACTACCAACATCGCCGTTCTCACAACTCGGTCCTTTTTAGGACCACCAAAAACACTAGAGTGTACGATTGGTGCCAGTTGTCATGCGGCAAGCCTTTTGTCCGATGAAACCTTCCACAGTTGAAACCTGCTCTACAAAACGCTTCACACGAAGCGTTATGTTAAGAGAGAGAGAGAACGCGCATGTAAGTAGTTGACAACACACACGCACACATAGTTAATATTTGTTAATTATTTAATACAATGAAAAATGAAGTCAACGTTTTGACGATGAGTGAGAGAGAGAGAGAGAGCGGGCGTTGTAAGTACGTACACAGTTAATATTTGTCGAATATATATAAACTTTCTAAAATCATATACATGCGCGGTAATGACCACAGAGAGGAGAAACGGTTTGAACATAACGTTTGACAACGAGAGAGAGAGAGAGAGAGAGAGAGAGAGAGAGAGAGAGAGAGAGAGAGAGAGAGAGAGAGAGAGAGAGAGAGAGAGAGAGAGAGAGAGAGAGAGAGAGAGAGAGAGAGAGAGAGAGAGACAGACAGACAGACAGACAGACAGACAGACAGACAGACATACAGATATAGACAGTCGGACGGACGGACGTAACGAGTGTGTCCAGAGAGCGATTAAGAAATTGAAAAGAGTCTACGAAACGCAAGGGACCCAGAGAGAACGACACGTAACGCTCACTGGATGTTGCAATGCAGGATACGTGCATGCATACAGCGAGAACGAAGAAGTCCCGCTACCGAGTGAAATCACTGGTCTCGACTCTGTTATCGTATTCGATGATGTATCGTGTGAAAGACAAAACAATATTCGAAAGTATTTTGCTATGGGGAGACATAGCGGTGTGGACACATTCTATCTATATTGTCTGGTGACAATATATAGTGCATGCGTTGATGTGTGTGTGTGTGCAACTGTACTAAAAAAGCTGTTATGCGCATGCGTAAATAATACAAATGCATATATGTAGATGACTGAAAAGAGATGATATAAAAGTGGTTGCACTGTAGTACTGTATGAACTTTTGTTTATGAAACTACCGAAAAAAATACAATAAGAACGATATGAGGAAATATAAGTCTATACTACTAGCAACCAACGGACACAAACAAAAATATAAACACAATACACGAGTCTGTTCGTCGAAACCCTGTCTAAGAATTACATTATAAACTAGGAATTGCTTCCGACGTCTGCGAGCGAGAGAGAGAGAGAGAGAGAGAGAGAGAGAGAGGAGAAACGGTATGAAACCTTCCACAGTTGAAACCTCCTCTACAAAACGCTTCACACGAAGCGTTATGTTAAGAGAGAGAGAACGCGCATGTAAGTAGTTGACAACACACACGCACACATAGTTAATATTTGTTAATTATTTAATACAATGAAAAATGAAGTCAACGTTTTGACGATGAGTGAGAGAGAGCGGGCGTTGTAAGTACGTACACAGTTAATATTTGTCGAATATATATAAACTTTCTAAAATCATATACATGCGCGGTAATGATCACAGAGAGGAGAAACGGTTTGAACATAACGTTTGACAACGAGAGAGAGAGAGAGAGAGAGAGAGAGAGAGAGAGAGAGAGAGAGAGAGAGAGAGAGAGAGAGACAGACAGACAGACAGACGGACAGAGACAGACAGACAGACAGTTGGACGGATGGACGGACGGACAGAGAGATAAATAGAGAGAGAGAGAGAGCGGGCGTTGTAAGTACGTACACAGTTAATATTTGTCGAATATATATAAACTTTCTAAAATCATATACATGCGCGGTAATGACCGCAGAGAGGAGAAACGGTTTGAACATAACGTTTGACAACGAGAGAGAGAGAGAGAGAGAGAGAGAGAGAGAGAGAGAGAGAGAGAGAGAGAGAGAGAGAGAGAGAGAGAGAGAGAGACAGACAGACAGACAGACAGACAGACAGTCGGACGGATGGACGACGGACGGACAGAGAGATAAATAGAGAGAGAGAGAGCGGACGTTGTAAGTATGTACACAGTTAATATTTATCGAATATATATAAACTTTCTAAAATCAATCGATGATAACGACAACTTTCATGTCAAAGGAAAAATTTACGAGGGTACACCTGGTCTGTATGAACTTTTGTTTATGAAACTATCGAAAAAATACAATAAGAACGATATGAGGAAATACAGGCCCATACTACTAGCAACCAACAGACATATGATGAAATTAATTTCTATTTTTAATTTATTTGTGTGTGCGTATGTTTGACTGTAGTGCAGATTCTAATTTACAAAGTTTTGATGAATACTATTTGAAAGGGGGGAGCTCTCTAGTTGACATCTCCGCCGATGTAATGACTCTCAAACATAAGAATGTAAACATAAACAGACGGTGTTTGTTGACACGTAAACATTGCACACTTAAAATGTAAACATAAACATTCCGAGTTCGTTGACACGTAAACTGTTTTTCCTTAATATTTTTTTTTAACATTATGGACAAAATGTTTAACGGATAACACAACACAGTTTCAATTGGATCAAGTTAAACGTTACTTATATGAATATGGATATCTTTATACGAAAGATAAAACGTCATTGCAATTAGTAAATGATTCAGATGTTTCCAATGCCCTCCTTATATTTCAAGAATATTACAAATTACCTGCTGACGGCAAATTAAATAATGAAACTCGAAATTTAATGTTAAAACGTAGGTGTGGTAATACCGATATTCTTTCTGATTATAGAAAGAAATCAGCTAGAAAAACCACGCTTTGTTGTGTTAGCGTTTCAGACAGCAAGAAAAAATGTACTGCCAGCACGCGCTGATGAATTTGATCACTGTAACGTGATCAATGCGAGACTGTTTCTAAACGACAAGTATTATCCTTACGATAATTTAAACTTGGATATTGGGAAAGACCGTTTGCATTATTGTACAATATGTACGCCAGTTTTCAAAGTTCGTATTACCACCGTTTAGACGGCAGCCCAGTACTGACACCGGAATTATTCAAATCAAAAGCCCCGCTGGTTGTTTTCGATTGTAGCAAGCAAGACGATACACTTAAGTCTTCAGCAGTTGATGTACGTTTAGAATTTGAATCGTCAATGAATTTTCCTAGACAGACAACCGCCTACTGTATGATACTACATGATTCGCTTGTAGAATATACACCATTGTCCAACACAGTACATAGACGTGTTTAAGACTTATTTTATACATATTTTGTAAATACTAGTTTTAAATATATATATATTTTCATCATATTTGTAACATTATAATATTGGAGCTATGTGTGTGTATGTATTTTTAATTGTAAAACTAGTTTAGATATATTTTAATACTTGTAACAATATAATCTTGGAACTGTGTATGTTTTTTTTTAAATTGTAAATATTAGTTTAGATATATTTTCATACTTGTAACAATATAATCTTGGAGCTGTGTATGTATTTTTAATTGTAAAACTGTTTAATATAATCTTGGAGCTGTGTGTATGTATTTTAATAAATGTATATATATATTACACACACTTTATTATTATTTGTATAACCCACTCCATAATAATTTGATCATACACATACACGCGCACACACACATGTATTAAATTCAATAATGCGTTTGATAATGTTTTAATGCAAATAATTTTAGGAAAGTCTACATTCCGCATTCATAAGGAGATAGTCACTGCTTACAGCTATGTATGTCCACAACAGAATTAGAGAGAGATATAAATGTCATCATACGCTGTGACCTACTTTCTAAATTTTTTACATTAAAAACGTTTGTTTAAAGCAATTTTTCAGAAAATTTGTAACAGACATAATAATTTGATCATACACACACACACACACACACACATGTATTAAATTCAATAACACGCTTGATAATGCAAATAATTTTTACGTTTAAATAAAAATCTGCACATACATTAAAATTAAAATTAAATAAAATCTGTACAACTTACCAAAAAACTAGTATGTGCGTTGTCTACACTGAAGGCGTACAAACAGTCTTTCAACTATTAAAAAAAAGATGTAGAGATTTCACGATGTATCAGCACACGTTGGTGAGAAATTGCCACTATAAAAATACAGTAAGAATATATTTTCAGAAATTGTAATTTGATCATACACACACGCGTACACACACACATGTATTAAATTCAATAAATAATGCACTTGATAATTTTTACGTTTAAATAAAATCTATACACTTACCAAAAGAAGATGTGTATACTGGAAGACACGTAAGACGTACAGTATCAGCCAAACTAGTATGTGCGTTGTCTACACTGAAGACGTACAAACAGTCTTTCAAAAGAAGATGTGTATACTGGAAGACACGTAATACGTGCAGTATCAGGATGTACAAGTAGACAAATAAGAAATTGCCGCTAACTTACTTAGCGTATATATAGTGTACTCTGTAGTGGGGAAACGTGTGTGTGTGTGTGTGTGTGTGTCCGTTTTTAGAGTAATTACTGTAAGCGGTGTTAATGCTTGACAGGTGTCAAATTAGAAAGTAGAGTTGTCCGTTTTTAGAGTAAATACTTTATAATCCTAATTACTGTCAGCACTGCTAATGACTAGCAGGTGTGAAATTAGAATGTAGGACGTCGTACACAAGGTTAATGACCTCTGGTTTAATTTAGCGAATAATAACTATATCTAATTCAGTATCGTTGTGTGTGTGTGTGTGTGTGTGTGTGTGTGTGTGTGTGTGTGTGTGTGTGTGTGTGTGTGTGTGTGTGTGTGTGTGTGTGTGTGTGTGTGCATAGACTTGTTTCGCTGTCAACGTACTCCGAATATGCATGCAATTATTTGTATAGTAATCAGAAATGTGTGTGAGAGAGACATTTTAATAATTTGTAGGTTGTATCTTACAATCATGAAAATTATTATTTAAACTGATAATTGTTTTATTAAAATCTTACAATGACGAAATATTATTATTTCATTGTTTACGATATATATTTAATGCAAAAAATGAATTTTTAAAATTACAATCGTCTGTATTTAAGTTCGTGTACACACATACAAATCGTTTGAATAAGGGAAATCTTCGAATATGCATCCAATTATTTGTATAGTAATCAGAAATGTGTGAGAGAGACATTTTAATAATTTGTAGGTTGTATCTTACAATTACGAAAATTATTATACAATGTGTGTGTACACAAAACTTTTGAAAATACCTTATTTCAAGGAGATTTTTTTATGCGTAACACTTTACCACACACACACACAGACTTGGCAGTATATTAATTTCTAAATCGTAGTCAATGACTGTCGTGTCAAAAAAGGACGCCACGAGGTAGGTGATAAATATATATTTCCTGGTGATTACATTTTAGTATCGCTAATTACAATAATCCATAAGTAGCACGACGCTTATGTAAAACTGATGACAACTGTGTCTAGAGACAAAGAGAGAGGAGGGGAGAGAGAGTTGATATCGAAGTCGTCGTCAACAATTTACTATAATATAATTTGAATTTCCCACCGAAGAAAAATGTTGGCAGATCTGTTCTATACACACACACAATAATGCAGGATTGGTAACCCTGATCATATATTTTAATATACACTATAATACACACACACATATCAAGTTTGAACCCATACATAGGTTGGTAAACCTGATCATATAGATTTAATATACATTATAACACACAACAAATTTGAACTCATGCAAGGTTGGTAACCCTAATCATATATTTAATATATACACTATAATGCATCAAGTCGGAACCCCCCCCCCACCATAGGTTGGTAAACCTGATCATATAGATTTAATATACATTATAACAAATTTGAACTCATGCAAGGTTGGTGACCCTGATCATATATTTAATATATACACTATAATGCATCAAGTGATAGAAAGTGAAAGTGATCTAAGCTCGCGAAAGGCGGCATATAAAAAAATAAAAAATTATATTCGCGGATGCTGTGGTCCAGATACGCGAAAAAGTCGCGGATCTTGACACAGATCAGCGAAAAAGTCGCGGATGCTGTGGTCCAGTAGAAAGTGAAAGTGATCTAGGCTCGCGAAAGGCGGCATATAAAAAATTATATTCGCGGAAATTAGAAAGTGAAAGTGATTTAGGCTCGCGGAAGGCTGCATATAAAAAATTATATTCGCGGAAATTCGCGGATACTGCGGGTCCAGGGTGGTGGGGAGAGCGTGGGAAAAAATCTTGGACCGCGGGAACGGCGGCATCTCTTTGATCTTGTTTTTTATCGTTTTTTTGTTTTTTAAGAAAGGCGGCATTCCTTTGTGCGTTAGAACTGTCATTTTCCCCCTACTACTATCAGTTAAACTCGGGGCCAGGCGATCTTTTAGCCAAAGCAAAATGTGCGCGTGCGGCAAACCACGTTTTTGCCACTCAACTGAATACATATAGCACTCAACTTCACCAAAAACGCTGCCTTTCACTAACAGATCTTTCATAGCTTTAAGTTTAAGATGGAATATCCTTGCTATAATGTCATGCCGATCTTGTGATTTTTGACCAGGAAATAATACATCTTTAAATTCTATTCACTTCGGATTACATGTAAAAGTTATAAAAAGGTCAGGTCGACCTTTGCAACGAACGTATGTCATTGCATCCTGAGCCCGTTCATGCATATATCGTGGCCCTCCAGTGAAAGATGATGGAAGTACTACCAATTTTCCTAATTGATCGCCATTCACATCTCTTCTTCCAATCGCATCTTTCAAATGAATATATTCATCGACTCTAAGTTTGCTTTGGTTATTTCTAATGTAATTTAATCGTTCAGTTTCAATTTTGGCAAACATATCAACCAAAAATTGACTCAACAGTGATCCAGAACGAAGAAGAAAGTTAAAGTCATTCTTTCTAACCATAATACGATATGCATAGAAATCTGAAGCTGTTATTTTTCCTCGCTGAAGTGGTAACTTTGTAGTAGGATCACAGTAAGGCATATTAATGCTGTAGCCATCTTCACCACGACAAAATAAAAGAGGATATTGTAAAGAATCGTACGAACGATGAATTTCACTTATGCGGCGTAATTTGTCATCATGGCTTTGAAGAACAATATCTCGATTTTCAAATTGTTGTCCGCTAATTACTAATGCTATTTCAGATGCTGTTGACTCATTATATCGCCCTGCACGAGCACCAGCAGGTTTCCTATCAGCGTGAATAACTACTTCAAACTTGTCACAATTATGAGAAACTTTTTCTAAAGTAGTTTTGAAGTCTTTGATGTAAGCGTTGTGCTCATGCAGCATATGCTGTAATTGCTTTACTAATTGTAATTGTTTTACGTCTGGATAGTGACTACACCTCAGTCTTGTTTCCCGTTCATCTTCTCCCACGAAGTAGATTTGAAGAAACCGAGCTTCTTGATCTGGCAATGGCAGTACACTTCCTACTAAATGATACACTTGTCCGAGAACTTTAAAAGTTGGCATAAATCTATTTTGTACAACCTGATTCGCACCAAATGACGTCATCTGAAAGCAACCATTATATTTACGTATCGAGCTTATGAAATGAACATGCTCGGGGTGACTATCGTTTAACAAACTATAAAGAGGCTCCGGTGGAGGTTGGATAGGTAACAATTGCACTTCTCCACCATTACAGCACATTCCAGGTGTCTCAGTTTTCCATTTAAGAGCTCCACAGTATTGGCACTCAGAATTCATTATACATATGCTTATACATGGATCTGTTTCATAATTGATTTCTACGTTATATTCCATACCTGAACGAAGTTTTTTTGTCCATGGTCGCTTTCGTCTTTCTTCTCGAACTCCAGGCGTATTTATTTCATAACGATTTTGAGCTGCTCTATGAACCTGAGGGTGTTGCTGCTGATATGCGGCTGCTGCACTCCTATAAGCCTCAGGATGATTTTGCTGGTACTTAGTATTAGAAATCTGACGTGCAAGGGGATTGTTTTCCAAAAATGTTTTCTTAGCCGATTTTAGTTGCTGTTTGCGTGTTGCATTGCTATACCTCGCGCGTCGCTTCTTAACGTGTTTCTTGCCCTCGGAAGGTGATGGTGTCAACATTAGATGATTTGGATTTCATATACGTCGAAATGACCATTAGATAGTGCGCCAGTGAAGCGCAGTCTTTTAGTTGGATTGTCATTATTACCAAATACTTCATAAAGTTCATTATTGAGGTATACTTCAAAACAATAAGGAAACAATTCTCCTGCTGCCGTTAGTTCAATAAATCCAGCATACGTTGAATGCTGAGACATATGAGTGTAATAACTACTGGAGTCGGAATAATTATTACCGTTATTATCTTCAGAAAACGCAGAAAATCTATCCCAGTTTTCTACTACATGTAATACGATAGTTTGACGAATATGACAACATTTTTCTTGAGTATTATTCATAATGTGAGATAGAGATCGAAATAGACACGCATCATCCCCAATAATTGGAATTACGGCGTGCATTACATCGGTCCAGTGGTTTAGGAGGAGATGTGGAATACCCCAAAGGACCCCATCGAAGAAAACACCTATCCTATGTTGGTTCTCCCGTTGCGTAAAATATTTGTGCCAAGTTTGGTTGAAATCGGTCCAGTGGTTTAGGAGGAGATGTGGAAGACCCCAAAGAACCCCCCAAAGGACCCCATCGAAAAAACACCTATCCTATGTTGGTTCTCCCGTCGCGTAAAATATTTGTGCCAAGTTTGGTTGAAATTGGTCCAGTGGTTTAGGAGGAGATGTGGAAGACTCCAAAGAACCCCCAAAGGACCCCATCGAAAAAACACCTATCCTATGTTGGTTCTCCCGTCGCGTAAAATATTTGTGCCAAGTTTGGTTGAAATCGGTCCAGTGGTTTAGGATGAGATGTGGAACATACAAACAAGGGGGGGGGGTTGCCACTTAGGAGTGAAAGTTTTTAAAACCGTTTCTTAGCGAGCATCTACGACCCCATAAAAATATACCTTCAAATTTTGAGATCATTATCTTCAGTAGTTTTTTCTCTACGTTGATTCTGTCTCAGTCAGGACAAAGGCGCTTATATATATAGAGATTTGTGACGCTTCAAGGATTGTTCGCGCTTCCTGGCATCAGGGTCGGAGTGACATTTTCAATTCCAGTTACGCTGGTTCGCAGTGCTTTGCTATGGTCACAGCAAATATTATTAGAGCCACCATTCTTCCTCCTGGTCGTTGGACCACTAATACCTTGAACCAGAATATGATTGAAGCGGATGGTTTTTGTGCGCTAATTCACTTTGAGACTGAAACAAGAGGTGGGGAGGCGTTTCCAATACCTCCTGATGGCTACCTGCAACTACGCAATCTGGACGTAGTCAAGAACGATATTCTAATGTTTGACAATTCGTTCGAGCTCGTTTATGATGACAACTGGCTATGCCAGGGCAGCTTGATGGATCGCATGAATGATGGAATCATCGGCCGAACTTTGCAAAATGCTATTAGTCATTTGTTTGCAGAACATCAAGCTGGCGTTCTTGTTGTTGCGTCAAAGTCATTAGGCCTCATCCACTTCAATGACAAGTATTACTTTACCGACTCGCATGCTTGCGGCAGCAAAGGTGCAAGCGCACGATTTGGTGACGGTAAAGCATGCATCATTGAATGCGACACGATTGAGGAATTTGTTCGCATTTGTCGACGCACCGTTCACTCGAAAAATGAACCTTTTGTGATTTACTTCATCGACGTGCGTGTGAAGGGCGTTGTCGTTCAGATGGATGAATGTTTGCGACAACATCAGCATGATATACCACAAGCAACTCATGATGATCCCGTGGTTGATGTGCATCCTATGGTTGATACACATCCCACACCCGAAAAGCATATTCATGTTCAGACATCAGTCACGGCTCCTATCGATGTCGCTCAGCCAGATGTTGACGAAGTATTAGATGATGCATTTGTTGATGGCGAAAATTCAAACGAAATTAAACGTAAGATGAAGGACAATATTGTTAACATAAATCACGAATTAAGAGCAGAAGAGTATTCGTGGTGGATGCTTTCTCCGTATGGAAACAATGGTTTGAAGGAGAACCGTGAAGTGATTATTACGCCATTAGATTACTTTCAATCGAGAATCCTTGGTCGCGATACACGGTTCCAGCGCAATGACTATCTCTTCTATGCGCTTTCGATGAACGAATATCTCAAAATTCAGTCCACTATTTCTGCTTGCTGCAAGAAGGTAAGAGGACAAGAGGGAGCTGTCGAAGATCTTCACCTCTACATGCGAAACTTACGTGGGTCTGCAGCATACTGGCGAATGGCGCATAACGAATTGATAGCGCAAATTCGTTGCCTTGGACCACCAACTTGGTTCTTATCATTGAGCTGCAATGACATCAACTGGCCAGACATGCGAAGAGCTCTCTTGATTGCTGACAAACGATCGAATGAGGACCCAACAAATATCAGTGTTGACGAATCGCAGCGTCTTATTGAACAATACCCGGTTTAAGTCAGCCGTCATTTCATGAGGAGATTTAATGCCTTCATGAAATATATTAATAACAACGCGAAGATTTTAGATGGCAAAGTTAGAGATTACTGGTGGCGTGTGGAATTTCAAAACCGAGGCAGTCCGCACATCCACATGGTTGTTTGGATTGAGAATGCACCTTCATTCGAGACCGAAGAACGAATTCAACTAATCGATGCAGTAATCTCATGCCGACTCCCATCTGAATCTGAAGATCCTGATATGCACAATTTGGTTAAGCGCAATCAAACGCATCACCACACTCATACATGTTACAAAAACAACTCTCAAACATGTCGCTTCGCCTTTCCGCGTAAGCCGTGTCAGCACACTCGCATTGTTGCTCAAACTTCAGACGAGTTCATAAGAAATGGCGGACGGTTCTGCATTCTGAAGCGACGAACTGAGGAAAAATTGATAAATAACTACTGCTCCGCGATCCTTCAATTGTGGGATGGCAACATTGACATTCAGCCATGTGGAACGAACGAGGCAATCGCCCATTACGTTGCGAAATACTGTATATCGCAAAGTCTGAGCCCGTAAACTTGAATCAGGGTATTGGAGAGGCGATCAGACGAATTCGTCAAGAAGATTCAAATGTTGCTCGCAAGTTGTTTAAAATATGCATGAGAATTATGAAGGAGCGTCAAATTTCTGCATGCGAATGTGTATTCCGGTTGTGTCACCTTCCATTCCGCGGAAGTTCGAGAAAGTGCGTATTCTTGAACACGCGTAAGCCTGAAAAACGATATCACGTCCTGAAGTTTGACGGCAATCAGGCAACGGGAGTGTGCTCCAACATCTTTGAGCGATACGAGAAGCGCCCTACAAATCATTCAGAATACAACTTCAAGGATATGAGTTTGGTTGAGTTTGCAATGCAATTTGAGCCATACTACACCAACAAAGGCGACACTGAAGAAAGCCTTGATGAAGACGATGCGGAACAGTCACAACAAAGGCGAAAGGTCATTACTCTCACAGACAAATCAAAAATGGTTGTACGAAATTTCCCAGCGGTCGTACGAGTGCCATTCTTCATGATGCACACGGATCCCGAGAACTACTTCTATAGCCTTCTTCTTCAATATCAGCCTTACGAATCTGAGAGTGCTCTGCTCGGAGAGTTTGATAATGCGCGAGATGCATTCCTTGCCCGTGAACAAGAATTGAAGGAGAAGAACAAACACAAGGAGGCTTTCCGCAAAATAGATCGCCAACTTGAGATCGCTTTCAACCAAGCTCATGCATTCGATATTCTGCAGCGGTCCCAAGAGTTTGTTGAAGAAGAGCTCGAGGAAGAAATTCCCGACCAAGATATGACTGATGAACAATTCCAATCGGCTTGTGCTGCGATGAACATCTAGCAGCGAGAGCTCATCTCTGCAGTCACTCGCAGCATTCAGGAGCAGCTGAGCGGAAGCAAACAACGCCTCAGGCTGTTTGTGACTGGCGGAGCTGGAGTCGGCAAGACCTTCACTTTTAATGGACTGAAAAATCAAGTCAATCGCTGCTTCGGCAAAAATGCAGTGAAAGTTGCAGCTTTAACGCAATGTAACTAGAACATAAGGTAGGCCACTCCTACCAATTACGCTCCCATTGGTTGCTTCGCTGTGACGTGGACTGGTGGAAGAAATACGCGCGAGTCTTGATTTACCATGCAATCTTACCTGAGACAATGTCCTACTTAGCATCTCTCTGCTGTTTACACGAAATATTAACAATAATTGTAATGAACTATTCATATAGAAAAAGGATTACACAACAAAATTAAATGGGTTGCGGCAAAAAATAAAGGTAAAATTTATTTCTACATTTAATAGAAAAGTAAGCAAGTCTGTCCACATATAACATTGACAAAATGGCACAAGATGTAAAACTAATAGTACAGTCAATGAACACTTTTTTTTCTAAAAACCTTGCAAAAATTAATTAATGGATGAAAATTTGGATTTAGGTAGTTAAATACATGTACTATCCAATAAGTAATTCTTTTGCGGGCGGCAATACCTGTATTTTAAAAAATTTTGAAAAATATTTTTGATTTTAAGTTTTTGTTTATAACTTTTTAAATAATTAAAATAGAGAAACATTTTTTAAACAAAAGTTGTAGAGTGAGACCTTACCTACAAAATTTGTAATAAACATTTTTTTGATATCTTAATTTGTTTAAAAGATATGGCCAATTTTCAAAAAAGAAATATTTTTGAAAAAAATTTTGAGTTTTTATTGTTGCTGTAATTTATTAAAAATCAGAAATATACAAACATTTTTCAAACAAATGTTATAGCTTATGTATTTATCTACAAAATTGTATTAAAAATATATTCCTTATCTCAAATCGTTTCCGCGATATGACCGTTATTTTAACGAGACGCAACTGAAAATTCTAAACAAGTTTTCCTTGGTGAATTGTGCACTGATTTAACTGAATATACATTTATTCGCTTATTTTAACAATAATTCTTAAATATGTACAGTCATTTTTCAACATAAAAAAAATTATTTTCAAAAAGCAGAACTAAAAAGGTCGGCAACGTTGACAAATTTAAAAAAGGCGAAAATACAATTTTTTATAATTTTACAATTTGCATACGTAATTATAAAAGAGTACATTTTAATTTTATAAAAGAACTATTTTTAGACATGACCTGCACCGGAAGGACCTCATTTTTTACCTGTAAAGTCCGCATTTCGATTTGTAGACAAAATATAGGAATTAGAAAAATTAGGAATAATTATAACATGTTTTTATTTATTTTCAATCTTGAAATTATATTACATAATAATAGTATAATATTGTATAAAATTAAATTACATGAGTATCATATCAAATTAAATATGTATTATTTAAGAATGTTTATAATTATACAAGTTCATCGTCAGAATTAATTTCTTCGGCTTCTTTTTCAACTTCATTATCATCTTCATCCTCAGAATCGAGAGATAAATCTACTTTTTTGTAATTAGTACAGCTGCCAGTTTGACAGTATCCACATGCTGCGGAACAAAATAACCCAGCTTTTCTGCAACTGCAATTCGTACTTTTTTTACATCCGGTTTTGCAGTTGCAAAAAATCATATCTAAAATTTCTGATGGCGCAACGTCTTGTGTCATTTTTATAGGAACTAAAATATCTTCTTTTTTCCAACCCCAGCTTTCTGGAGATATAGTTTTTGATAGCCAGAGTTGAACTTGATAATAAACTCTATAAAAATGTTGTTGTGCAGCATCGGACGTTGGAGGTAGATTTGCCAAATTAACGGGTGTTAGTTTAACGAGCGCCTTAGAAAACGTAACATATCGCAAAACATTAATACATTTGACTGCTTTTGGTGCTTTATATAAATACAAGAGGCATTTCAGTCCACTTTCAAAAATAGTCTTTTTATCAGCATTCTCTAGATAAAAAGTACGTATAGCTTCTTTCAGTTCGTCATTATGATTTTTCTCGAAATAATTAAATATACTTTTTTTTCCTTTGTTGTAGAAGCAAGAAGTAGTGTCACACCCTGTAAAGGCATGCAAAAATAAAATGTTTTCCTTACAAAAAGGATTTGTATCGAAACTTTTTGATGTATACACTGTATTTTCTTTGCCTTGCTTTCCCAATTTTAAAAAATAAATTGTTTTATCGCTGGGAGTCAATGCAATTGTTAAAACTAAAACGTCGGTATCTTCAGAAACAATTGTAGCACGTTGACATGAAACCCCAAGCGCAGTTTTAACAATCAGTAAATCTGCGTCATCTTCTGCTTGCTTTACAATGAAATTATTTTTTTTCAAAGATTCCGACAAATACTTTATAAATCTTGTTTTATTATTAATGTTGCCAAAAAATTTGTCTTGTTGAACTGTTATAGCCATATTTTCAGTGAAAAGAATATCAGTACTTGTAGCTTTATTTGAGCGTCGCAAACGTTCAGCGGATTTAGTACTTGAAGTATTCAAAGTGTAGCCATCAAATACTATTATAACATCGGATCCAAAGTTTTTCTTTAAATAAGATATGTACTTCCTTATTATTTCTTGAAGTGATTCATTTTGGGACCATCTAACTCGATGAAGAAGCATTCCACCATCTATTACAAATACGCCTTCAGAATGTTTTATAATGTCATTATTTTCGCTCACAAATAAATCAAATAAAGCTGCTTTTGGAGTTTTTCGCATTAATCCTTCATTAAATATTGACATTGGATAAGGAGCTAGTTCATACTGAAGATATTCTTGCAGCTGTCCAGTTTTTTTTAAGGCAGTCATTCTTTGGAAAATTAAATTGGGATCAATTGCTACAACACTATTATCTTTACTTTTTATATTACTACTAGTAGCACTTAATGGTTGGACTCTTTTACTTCTTGGAAAAGTAACTGCAGTAAAACTTTTACCTACAATGTCCTGTAAATTTTTTTCCCAATTTCAAAACAATCGTAACAATTAATATTTTCACCACCAGTTACGCCAGTGGATATTGATATAAGGGAATTAATGTGGGGAAACGGATCATGCTCCTTGAACCATTGAAGTCACTTAAGTCACTTATTTTGCTTTATAAGGTATCGGTGAGTATATATTTTAGTTTTTAGTTGCTTTAAAATAATTCAAAACAAATTAAAAGATTTTTACTTACCAATTAACTCCATTAACTCTTGGAGAGTGAATACTTTTTCTTCAGCATCTTCTATATACTTGTAAATTATTTCAATGCTATGCGAAAGATCAATTTTTGGTCTACCAACATTTCCTTCTTCAGAATTGATACCAAGATATTTGTTCATAATTTTCAAATAACAAGGAAGATGATAGCGAGCTTCTTCTGCTATTAAATCAATACATGATATTCTACTCATCACTTTTTTACGAATTTCATCATAATTTGATTCCAAAGCCCTTTGAAATTTCTCTTGAAAACTTGGCTTTTTAACAATATGAAAAAGACCAGCTGATCCTTGCCTATTGCATTCACCACAATCACAAATAAAACATTTTTTTTTAAAGTCACAAAAATTATTTGAAAATCTTCTGAGCTTCTTTTTGGCTGGGCTAAATTTCCAAGCATTGAAATTAAAAGGAGAGTAACTATATATAAATTTACCATTTTGTTTCAATGCATACTTTTCTCTGCATTTAACATGCACTTTAATAGTATTTTTATCTATAAGCACCTTATGCCTTTCATCATTTCTTTCTAAACTTACTCTTTTTAATGTTTCAATTCCTCGAGTAACATTAACAGTTTTTGGATTATCACTTTCACAATCTTTTTCACAAATAAAACAAACAATATTGTCACTTTGGTCACTATTGTTACTCATTTTTAGTAATTTACAGTCTCATAAATATTTAGAAAAACATTTTACATTTAATAAAACATTAAAACTTAGTTGTTTTCAATGCAGGCAATCTATGTAGGAATGATAGAATTGAGGTTAGGCTACAGCGGCGGCAAAAACGTGGAGCTGTATATATATAACAGCCAGGGGGGGCCATTCCGGCTTCCCGCGCTAACCTAGCGATCAGCTGTTTTTGCCGCGTGACGTGACTGGTGGAAGAAATACGCGCGAGTCTTGATTTACCATGCAATCTTACCTGAGACAATGTCCTACTTAGCATCTCTCTGCTGTTTACACGAAATATTAACAATAATTGTAAAGAGCTATTCATATAGAAAAAGGATTAAACAACAAGATTAAATGGTTTGCGGCAAAAAATAATGGGTGGGTGCGCGTACGTGCACACGCGTGCGCGCATGAGTGCGTGTATAAATAAATTAATAAAGTAAATTAATAACAATCGAAATAATTCTATTAATATAAAATTAACGAATAATAAAAAATGATATATATTGTAGCGTGACAGATGTATGCATAATTTTGAATGGCAATTGATCATTAGAATAATGAAGTTATAATATTTAAATTTGGAAGAAAGCATTAAGTTTAATATAAATAGATTAATTCATAGCAACTGTGGAAAGAAATCATTATTATAAAGAGAATACAAGTTCAAATAAAAGGAGTTACTAGTGATGAGTCATCCAAGACCAGTCTCATAACCAAAGGTTTCCAAGGTATAACCCAGGAAGGTAAAAAAGTAAATAACCAAGCAGTACAGAATATGACCAAACCCACAACGAGGGAGAATAAATAGAATAGAAACCCTAAAATAAGCCAAGATCAAACAATACGGGTGGCGTATTTCTGAAATAAAGAAGAAGATGGAGAAGATCCCAAGAAACCTGATGGCATCAAGAAGAAGATGGAGAAGATACCAGTCCCAGAAGGCAGGAGAAAAGAAGACTGATGAAAGAAGAAGAAGGCAGCATCCTGAAGAAGATGTCATGCTCTTATAAAAGACACCCAAATCCCTATATCCCCAAAATAAATATCTAAAAAACAAAAGTATAACGAAATAAAAACCACATGTATATAAATTTAAGAGAGAGAAGTGTATAAAGTAAAAGTTGCCTGTGAACTAAGATGAAACAATAATATAGTACCCATGGAACAAATCTCCATTGAAAAACGCTAACCAATTTATTATGTTGATAAGACTATACGACCATTTAGCATTAACATAATATATAAGTGCAAAGTGAACCAGTGATAGTTTTGGGTATTATAAAAACTGAACCTTGTGTTTCATTCTTGGCAATCACAAACATTGAATGCAATGAAATATACAATTTCCAATGACTTGAAATGTGTACTGTGACAATATGTTGTTCATAAGACATGAATCTGTTTAAAATAACATTTTGTTTTATATGAAAAAAGAAAAACAGATTTCATAATACTTTTCGAACAATTAATACTATTTATTTATTAATGACAGGGTACAATTCCCCAAAGACAATGTGTAAAAGACGGTATAAAAACTGTAGAATCCTATTTATAATAATAGTTAGAAGTAAGAATATAAATATAAGGTTTTTATGTATATAATATAAGAATGTTTAAAAATGTTTTAGATATACGGCCATTTGTTTGGGTCTGATACAACTAACATCAGAACTATAAAAATAGTTACTACTTGTAAATAGTAGAGAGTAATTAAGATGTTAGTTAGTAAAAAAAACCTTTTTTGTAAACCATGTTTCCATGTTGGAAATGGGGATTTTGTTGCAAAATGTCCGACTTGAAGACAACCATTTATTTAAAAAAAATATTCTTTATTTTGTTTAACTATTATTTGTATTGTAACAAATACTAATTGTTTTTGTGTAATTTGAAAACATGTTTAATTTATAATACTATATGTAAAAGTCAGAGAGGGTATCACACATCATATATTGTTTGTAAAATATTTTGTAAGAAAAATTGTTAAAAAATCATAGGCCAAAAGAATGGAAACCAAACTTTATCAAAACAGAGAAATTGCTCATTTAAATGCAAATAAACAAAAGGGGTTTAGACAAAATAAACTTGAGATCAAGCCATATAATTGCACATACCATTTAGAAAGATTTTAATAAATTATATTCAGAATTATAAATAAAAATGAAAATGACTAAACTCAGAAATTTAGACATGGGAGTCATATATTCCAGAATAATGTTTCAGAATACAACTAATTCAATTAATTACCAGGAAATAAGGGAATATGAACCTTTTAATACAATATAGGATTATTAATATTAAATATAACTGATAAAATGGCTGAATTTATATAATGACAGGAAGTAAATTTTGATGTTTTGACTTTTCAGAGTATACCAAACTGAAAGTAAAATTACTATTTTTTGGACAGAAAACACTATAAAACGGCATTATTTAATCTGAAAATAAGCTGAATGAACTGAAAGATTAATTTAAATAACATCTAGTGAATAAAATTGATAAATAACCCAAGTTTAGGTATTTATATAGTGAAATATTAAAGTGTGCACAGGATATGAAAATATATTTGAACAATGTTAAGAATAATATTATATGGGCTAAGAGTTTAATTGAAACTGAAGGAAACAGTTAGTTGATAATTGGTATTCGAACGGTTAACATAAACGAGAGTTTTGTGACGATCTAACCTATCTTACTAACGGTAAAGTTAAGTGGCGAACAGTACGTTACTGTGAAATCGAGAGTGTCTTATAAAATCCTTCCAGAACATATACATTGTGACAAAAACAATCAAGAAACACTAATTAACACTAAACAATACATTTCTACTCCGAAAAACACCACAAAACACCAGAAAACTGTATAACACATTAACCAAGTGATAGTGTCGGAATTGGGAAAAGTGTTTTGACTTATAATTACACGGATATACTAAATACAACCCAGAAACATTACACCAGTCACTACACAACATTTAACAAGAGATTTGCAGACACCAGAACAGGAATATTGCCAGAAAATACATTATTTGGAACGCAACAGGAACGAGCGACATTTTGATCAACTTGACGGCAGCCATCTTTCTTTGACAATTCCAATGCCTCTCCTAGTTCAACACAGCTGTTTGGTGAAAACAATTATTTTATTTTCAAATTATTATTCAATGTTTGTGTTTAGTAATAATTATTCATTTGATGTAACGTTATACTTTTAAATATTAGCCCGATTTCTCTGACTTTGATAATAACTGGCTGTTTAAAGAACCCTGTATAATTTTTATATAATATACTTTGTAATTTTTTCGATATCCTGAGAATCGATATTAATCGATAAGAGTCAATATTGCCATTAATTAATAAAACTTTAATACTTTTCAATACTTAATAGTTCTTTATTTCTTCGATAATACTAATTACCAATAATATAATTCTAATTGATAATCTACAAGGACTTTACCACCTATAAGTGAAGATAACCTAAAAAATAAAAAGATAAACAAGTATCGATTGGTTTGAAGACAATCATATGAGTGGTGATAGTTTATTTAAAAATACCAAAACTTTAATAAAAATTTTCAGAAGAGCATTACACTTTTTAAAACTTCACAGCCCTATATTAATTAATTGATCATAATTAATTAATTAATAAAATTAAAAAATTTTTTTTTTTAATTATTTTTTTTTATAAACATAATTTTTTTTTAAATTCCCTTCAAAACAATAATTTTTGTTTTGAAACTTTCGGTGAAGCTGAACATATATATTTCTTCATCAACTTTACGCTACTCGACCGGTCTTGCTACCATTGGGACTCGACCAGCTGGGAAACTTAAGGAAGTGTTTCAGGCCAGTAAGACGTCGAGAGCCACACCAATTACACACCAATTAAACATATTACATTACAATTTACTTATTTTATTACAAATTGGCTAGCCCAAAGTGTGGGGCTTGATTACATCGGAGTCTCACACTTCACCATCTCTTATATCATCAATACATACATCAATTTATTATTTATTTTATTACAATATATATATATATAATATCGCCTCCTTTCCAAGTCGTTTCACGAATTTAATTTGCCGTTTATTTTAACGAGTTGGAGTTGTGAATCGTACCTAGGGACTGGCGAGAGGGGCCCCTGCCAGGGTCGCTGGCTGAGGGGAGCGGAAATTCGGGCTGTTACAAACAATTTTAAATCATTGTTATACAGAACATGACTGTCTCTTAACGTGCAACTCCACATCTCGTTTTTCAGATTACAAAATCTGAAATGCTGAAAATAATGGGTCCTTTTTAATCACATACTTTATAAAACACATCGCCCTCATTATTTTTAAGCACCGAAACGAATTCAGTGTGCTTTCGCAGTTTAGTAAATCGCCACGCTCTCAAAGATTTTATAAAAATATAGAATTCTGTAGTTGTCTCAAATCAAATTGTTATTAGTATATTTGTTTAATAATTGGATAACTAAAATAGTTCTGTCTGATCAACTCCAAGTTATAGGCTCCATACGTATGTATACCGTTTCCTTTTCTTGCGGTCGTAGTTGAAACACTTCGGTATGTTATAAATTATAACGTATATTGCTTGTTTTAAACTGTAGCAGTTAACAGTGTTAAAGATTAGACAACTATAATACTACAACATTTACTATATCTCAATCTAATTTATGCAACAATTCCTGAAATGAAGTTATGTTTGGCTACTCGCTCTACATACAATATAATGAAAAGTCATATTGTATTTTAAAAAGCGTACACTAGCGACAGAAGTGTTTATAAATTATAAACTCGCAACTCAGTACAATAACCATTGGTTTTGTACAGATTTATTACGTGGAGATACAAATTTTTGTTTTTTCGTTGCAAAATTAAGTTGCAAATCTTGTCTTATAAATATATAAAGCAAATTGCAGATTGACTTGGCAAATGGTTTATAGGTTAGTGATTTAGATAAGTTAAAAATTTCATAACTTTATCTTGAATACTACATTTTTAATTAATTTTAATACTAAAAGTAGCCGCAATTTGTACGCACACCAACATTCCAGCTCAATAGCCGAGAAACATCTACAATGCTCTGTAGTGGCATAACAATGTATTATAGTGTATTACGTAGTATATGTTGTGTTATTACCATGCATTATTGTAATAATTATTACATTAATAACATTAATTTTTTGGCAGTTATCGTTCGTCATAGAAAAAATTACCCTTGGTAAAACATAAAACGTTGCTGGTAAACTACCCCTTTATCTTAACCGATCTTCATTAAAAACAATAAGCCTTGAGTACTCTACAATTCACGGCTGTATGCAAAACATTATTTGATTTTGTTTGAATTTGCGGCTGTTATCGTTTGCCATAGAAATAATTCTATACACAGACAGACAGACAGACACATACACAGACAATTTTCGAAAAATGACTTTTCTTCATGTTTTGAGGGTAGTACAATCATAATCAGCTGTTATCTCGAACACGATTTTTTCGCCATGACCATACAGTACTTTCATTTCCTTATGGAACATGGAAGTAAAATTAAATTCCATTCTTACCTTGACGTTTTTTCATGGACAGTTGCACATTCAAGCTACCTTTTTATGGCAGTCTGAAATGTGTAGTATAGGACAGGTGTTCGAAGCGTATCTCGCACAAGACTTCTTAAAATCTTTGGTAAGCAGACATTAGAACTAACCCTATACTCTCATTAAGAGGGTAGCTTACTGACCACCCCATCAACAATGACCTAGGCGAAGATTACACCTCACTTTTCACCTGGCTACTGCACATCACTTTTCAACTGTCTAATTCAAACCCGAAGAGATGCTGGATACCATTAAACGTTTGAAACAAAAGTCTTGATAAGAGTAAAATAAAAAAAAGGTAAGACATACGTATTTCTTAGTTTACTGTGACACACTAGGGAATAGATACGAAGATGAAAAGAGCTGTGGCTGGAGAAGAAGCAGTGCTTCTCCGTTGCACCTCGACCAGGCAACACTTTTGAAGAAGCCTACAAAAACAATCTAGTACTAAAACCATGTCAGCTTTCCAGAGAAGGCCAGGGAAAGTTCCTGAATTCCGTCCACTGGTAAGGTCGCCGAGCTTGACTCAACCTTCTCCTTTCGGAGACTATCACACTTCACCGATGTGGCCCATCAGCTACATCGGAAAAATCTGAGGTTTGCTACCGGACAGACATGAGTCTGCGTAAACATTGTTTATTACTGGTTAATATTTGGGGGGTCGGGTAGCATGTAGCAGGGTTACTACTTCACAGCGTTGCCACCGATCTCGCTGAATGTGTTATGTTTTCAAAAGTGCATGTTGTGTGTTGTTATGTGCATTAAACTGAAAGACTAAGCATAGACACTGGGTTCATCTAATTGTTAGGTGTAAGCTAAATAAAGGTCCCTTATACACGCAAGATGGTCCGTAAGTCCGATGAACTGTTGCCTTTATTGAAGGCTTTGTCGAACCTAACACAGATGGATTTATTGACGTTTTAATAAATTGTATTACATTACCGAGAAAAAAGTATGAAAAACAATTTTATTGTTTTAATCAGGTTTCATCAGATTAGAGACTAGTTTTCCCATATTTAGTTATCCTTTAAAGGATTGTAACTGATTTTTTTATTATACTTAAAAAGCATCAATATTTTAGAAAGTAAAAGATCCATTTTTCACTTCTTCAAAATTTTGAAATATCTTTTTATTGTACTTGGGTAATTGCTTAGTACCAATTTTAAGTAAAAGTTAGTCTATATATAAAACTTAAAAGTTAATTATATATATAAAACTCAAAGTCTGGGGATTTCATTGTACTGAATACAAATTCACACCGTTACACCGATTGACACCAAATTTTGACAGTGTTTTGCCTTTGATACATGGCAAAAAACACTGTCTAACTTGGAATTTGATATTTTCCCCCGTTTGCACGATTTAGGCCCTTTTAATTATGCCCTTCTGTTGACGCATATAAAGATGTCAAAACACCATGGAGACCATACCACCATGGATTAATTACCATAGTAACAATTAAATAAACAAATGCTATTTAGCGGCAACGGAACTGCACCTTTATCCGTTTCTGCAATACATTTTCGATGTTCTTAATATGAGATTGTATCGATATATTACGATTTGGAAAAGAAGAAGTGTACTAATTGTAAATATCCTATTTCTTAATAAAAAGCGGAATACGTGTTGTTCTTATTTGTGAGGTTAGATGACAACGGTTACTGGTTTTTAGTTTACTGCTGAAATAAATAAAAGCCATGGCTGACGAAAACATAATGTTTAATCTGTATATATACAATGCTTATAACACAGTAACACTTAAAATAAAGAACCTAACGTTTTTGAGTTAACGGTTTTGACATGATTTGAAAATGCAGATACGTCTTTATATTTTGTAATTGTCTTAAACGACTATACAATTTATGTTTATACGTGTTTCTGTTGATGCAATAAATAAGTAATGAAATACATTAAATATTAAGCGGTTTATTCACAGTCGATGTGTGACGCGTATAAAGATGTCAAAACACCATGGAGACCAGAATTAATTACCATAGTAGCAAGTAAATAAACAAATGCTATTTAGCGGCATTTTGAACAGTGTGTGACCATCCTCGTGCATGTTAAAAACGTAAATAAAACACAGGAGGTTGCATTTCGATGCGGGAGACCTTGAAAACGCAGAAGAGTTGACGACCGTGCATTTTTTTCACGTCCGTGTGACCAATTTCATTTTTGGCTGTGTGTTAAATTTAATGCGTTTCCCAACCGTACCCTAAGGCGCAGCGATCGCCCGCTTTGGTCAGTTTTTACGTGGCGTAGCGTTTCGTCCGAATTCCAGGAACAGGCAGCTTACGGTTCGGCTTGCTACCTGACGGAGTAGCGTTCGTCCGAGGGCTACCATCCTAACAGTGTTTAATGAAGCTTTAAAACCTATTGTTCATTGTTTAGGTTTACAGTGCGATAAGGTCCATTGTTAGCGCCAGCCAGGACTGCGTGCCCTTTAATTGGCACCTCTATGAAAACAGAGGTGGGCCTGCCGTATAGTCTCGCATTCGGCATACACGACAGGGATCCACGGACGCCATGGACCCGCACGGATAATCCATGGATTTTTTAAGTTTATTTTTTATAGAGTGTTTAAAATGCTTAACAGCTCCATGGAATTACCGCACTCGGCCTTAAAATTTAAGGCCTAGTCCCAAAATTAAATTGCAGCTTGCGCTTTGTCATTTATAATGTGTTACTCAAAATGCTTGATATAATTATATACTTAAATTTTAGCAGCTGTCGCTTTGTCAGTTAGTTTATATAAATATAGATGACATATTAATAATAAACTATAATCTCAAGGTATTATACAATGTCAGCATATAGCTTTGTAAAATCACTTATGCATCATTCCTAGGTATCTTCCTTCCGTCATTTTAATCCATTTGGATAAAGAAAGAGACATTTCTTACAAATTTGTCTATGTCTCCTGACTGCTCCATTGCTTCAGTGGCTCTTAAAATTCTGTTGTCTATCGAGACATGTTTCTTCTTCCTTTTCACCCCTTCTAAATTCAGCTCTATTCTTACAATCTTAGCATCTGAATGTTCTGCTTCTTTCTTCAAATACATAATCAAATTTTCACTCGGGGGTGTGGTTTACCCACGACTGAGTTCAATCGGTGGTTCCACCCTTCAACCGCGTTATTTGTCCTGTGTCTCCTTTGGTGGCAGTTCCACATGTCAATTGAAACCTGTGGATTTTCCAACCACTGGTCCACAAAGTAGTCGAAAAATTCAGTCAATTTTTCATTTTCTTCTGCCTGACTGTGGATATGAATCCATCCTTCCTCCACTTCCGTTGGCTCTAAGAATGCTATGGAAGCACACATCCTGATGGAGTTCCGAACTTCCTTATTGGATTTGTACATACTTGTAAGCCCAATGTTCTGTTCCTTCCTCCAAAGACTTTGTGATAAATGGAAAAAACAACCTTGTACTTTAGCTCTTGGAAAGACATGTTTGATTGCTTCAATAGCTCCTGCCTCGAAATCAATGTTCACTGTTTCAGGAGCCCATTCCGGTACTACTTGAAGGATAGCTTCAAATAGGCGAATATAGGTAACCTTTTTCTTGTCAGGAAGCAACGCAGAAACTGCAGGCGTAACATTTGTCTCTTCTCTAGTGCTTGCTAAATCTACGTGAACTGTGTACAGCTGAGCAAACTGCTTGCTAACACTCTTAAATGTTCCATCCAAGAAAATATATTTTGTTTGTTTTAATATTTCTTTCCCTCTGGAACTTGCAAATATTAATAACCTCTCACCTTCACAGTCGTCAGCTAGTAAGAAAGTGTTGCCATCTGCCATGACTAAAATTTCTGGATTCAAATTCACTTCCTCTCGACGATTTGGCTCAGTCTGCACTCCCTGCGCTACACTCCGTTGTCTATGCAATTTAGTTTTAAAAGTTGTAAACTGAGGTATCCTAGTCACCAATTCATATCCTGTCTGCTGGAGGTCTTTAAATTCTTCGTCATAGATCTAAAAAGAAAACTCAAAAAAACAGTAGTTAATTATAATTGTAATACCTAATTGGAATCCTAAGAAACTTTACAAAGAAAACATACTCCTACCTGTGAAATCGATGTGTCGGTCTCCTCGCGAGCTCTCTTCTTGGCCTGCGACATAGCTTTGTGCACATCAATGTCCACATCAGGAACACACTTGTGGCTCTCTTCTTTAATCAATTCACTGTTGTTGGTAATAACTTTTCCACCACATGGTCGCGCAACACAACACCACACAACTTCACCAGAACTATTCTCCCTCTTCTTTGTGTACCGGTACCCATTACATATCAAACTCGGTTGACCTCTTTTGGTTGTTGTAAACTCCATCTTACGAATAGATGTGTTCTCCTTGAAAGCACTGATACAAATAATGTCAACAATGTCTTGCGCCCTCCCTCAAGGGTGGAGGAACCACCGATTAGTCAAGGTGTGACTCATCATCAGTATGTCGCTATGTCAATGGCTTGACTCAGGTACCTGACCCAGGCTCGGACGAAACGCAACTCATTATCCTGTTTACTGATCCGTAAAACCGTCGCGGACGAACTGTAGCATTGTTCTACGAATTTCGCTTTCGGACGAACTGCAACTCGGACAAAACGCTACTACCCCAGTTTTTACTTCGACTTTGAAGACAAGTAAACAGTACCTTCGCACAGTTTTACAATTTCTGGTTTTCTATTGAGTTTTTCATTCATTTGGTCAATTATTCTGCATTCCGTTATTCGTTTTCCTTAACTACACTCCTTTTAAAATTCGCCTTCAAATAACTTTACAGTTCCGGTTGTTTTTCCTTACTCTTCACTTCCTATCAAACTGACCCTCCTTTCAAGATCCAGTTAACAACATTCTTTTTAAACTTCACCTTCATATAACTTTATAATCTCGTTTGGTTTCCTTATTCTTCACGTCCTTTTAAATCAACCATCTTTTGAAGTACGAGTACTTTATCATCTTACTTTGCAGAATGCCTCCGAAAAAACGACAAAGCATTGGGGCAGGTCCATCCAAATGCTAAGCGAGCAAGGTTATTGCGAGCAGCTGAGACACCCGAGGAACATGAGTCTCGGCTTGAACAACGACAAAGAAGACAGCCAGAGATTATGGCTGCAGAGACACCTGGGGAGTATAGGGAGCGCGTTGACCAACAACGAAGAAGGCAAGCTGAATTAAGGGCTGCAGAAACACCTGAGGAGCATGAGGAGCGTGTCGAGCAGAAACGCGTAAGGCAGGCTGAATTAAGGGATGTGGAATTACCAGAACGACGTGAATATCGGCTTGAAAATGACCGCATATGACATGCTCAAGTCAGACAAGTGAGCAGATGAGGTAATTTGATTTTAGAGGCTTTTCAGTATAACCCAAATTATGACTATTCGTCACATCAAAAGTTACAATTGGCAAAATGGATGTGATATGCGAATTCTGTCAAGCCAAACAATTTAAAACTGAATCCCCTGTGATGTGCTGATCTAATGGAAAAGTAATTTTACAACCATTGAATCAACCACCAGAACCATTTCGTTCGTACATGTCATGTCAGGAACGACTTTAGAATCCAAGCATTTTCTCCAAAATATTCGAAAATACAATTATGCTTTCAGATGGCATCTTTCGGTACGACAGCAGCAATCGAAGAAACTGATGGTTTTATGACAGATTTTAAAGTAAAAGGACAAATATATCACAAAGTCGAGTCGTTGCTCCCTGTCCCAAATGAAAATTTGAAGTTATTATAAATCTATTTCATGGGAGACGATCAAGCCCAGACCGATCGACGCTGTGAAGCCATACAAGCCCGATACAAGAAAGGATATTGTTTTAAATCTCCAAATTTACCAACATAATAATTTAGTAAAGTGTTCAAAACAGCTTTCGAGAGAATGCCACCTGATGAGTACAGAATTGTTATACGAGCTGACAGGACGCCAGTTGGCGAACATGAGCGGCGTTTCAATGCTCCAGCCATCAACGAAGTAGCTATTGTTTTGGTTGGAGAAGAATTAGACAGAAGGGCTATAATTATCCAGAGACAGAACGAAGCCCTTCAACGCACTGCAGAAACAAATCGTTCGTCTGACGCTTTGCAATACCCAATAATATTTTGGGAAAGGGAGGTTGACTATCATTTCAATCTTCGACAAACCGACCCAAGAACTGATAGGCCATCCAATAAAAAAGTATCGGCAATGGATTTTTATGCCTACCGAATAGTAACCAGGCAGGGATCATCAAATCACGTTTTACAATACAGACAGCTCTTCCATCAGTTTATTGTTGATATGTACGCCAAAGTGGAAAGCTAACGCTTTCTGTACATTCGACTTAATAAAAAAAACTTCGAGTTGAAGAGTACATTCATTTGAGGGATGCTGTCGCCAATGATGGAAATGATACGGACATTTGACGAATGGTCATATTACCATCTACCTTCTCCGGAAGTCCCAGACATATGCATGAATACGCCCAAGATGCTATGACATACGTTTGGGTGTACGGTCGTCCAGATTTATTTATTACATTCACATGTACTCCAGCTTGGTCAGAAATAAAAGAAAAGCTTCTTGAGGGCCAGGCGCCATTCGACTGTCATGACTTAACAGCCAGGGTTTTTAAACAAAAGTTGATGTACGTCATTACTAAGTGTTACATCTATGGAGCGACTCGATGCTGGATGTATTCGATCGAGTGGCAGAAAAGAGGACTTCTACGCGCACACATATTATTATGGCTCCAGAATAAGATACGCCCCACTGAAATAGACAGCGTTATTTCGGCGGAGCTACCAAATCCAGACGAAGATCCTATACTCTTTGAAGTTATCTCCAAAGATATTATTCACGGCCCCTGTGGAGCATTAAACCCTAAATCGCCATGTATGAAGGACAGAAAATATACTGAAAAATACCCTCGCGAGATGCGACAAGAAACGCAGACGGGAGACGACGGCTACCCGCTTTGCAGAAGGCGCCAACCAGAGCATGGAGGTTATACTGCTACTATTCAAATAAGGGTGGATAATCAATATCAGGACATTGAAGTGGACAACAGATGGATTGTACCTCAAACTCCACTTCTGTCAAAAATGTTCCAAGCGCATATTAACGTTGAATACTGCAACTCAGTGAAGTCCATTAAATATGTATTATTAAATACATATGTAAATACGTAAATAAGGGTAGTGACATGGCAGTTTTTCAACTTGAAAATGACAATAGACAAGCTGATGAAATTATGCAATATCAGATGGGAAGGTACATCAGTAGCAAGGAAGCGGTTTGGCGTATACTAAATTTTTCGGTTCACGAACGACATCCAACTGTTGTTCATCTGGCCGTGCATTTAGAAAACGGCCAAAGAGTTTATTTCACAGAAGAAAACGCCCTGGAAAGAGCACGTCAACCACCCAACACAACATTGACAGCCTTCTTTATTCTGTGGCAACAAGATTCACTCGCAAGAACTTTGTTGTACCCAGAAGTTCTAAAATATTACACGTAGAATAAATCAAGCAAAATGATTTGTAATAAGAAACAAGGTGAACGGGTACCAGGATACGATGGAGGTGCAAGTGATGCTTTAGGACGTGTTTATACTGTTCATCCAACCAATGCCAAATGCTTTTACCTCAGACTACTTCTTCACACTGTCCGTGGGCCTACTTCTTTCCGAGATCTGAAAACTCTAGATGGGGAGGAATGTGAGACATTCAGGGAGGCATGCCAAACGGTTGGCTTACTTGAAGATGATCAACACTGGAACATAACTTTGTTCGAAGCGTCTCTCACACGCTTTCCAACTAAGCTACGACACTTTTTACTGTAATAATAACGACTTGTGCGCCGTCATATCAGTGTATTTTTTGGGACAAACACAAGGAAAGTCTCAGCGAAGATCTTCTCAAGGAGCGACAAAGAGCTAACCCAGATATGGATTTAAATTTTAATTCCGATGTATTTAATGACACTCTCATTTCGCTTAAGAATAAATGTGAAAAGATAAACGGCAAAACTCTTTGTCAATTAGGTGTACCGGCCCCAGTCCGAACAGGTTTTCATGTACTTGACAGGATTGTTCTGCGAGAAAAAAGCTACGACACTGAACAATTAAAAAACTTCGTCGTTACCAATAAGCCTCTCCTACGCAATGATCAGAGGGGGGCATATAACGCATAACGCAATAATGGATCTCATTTCAAGTCAAAATGGGGGTCTAATTTTTCTCGATGCTCCGGGTGGGACAGGGAAAAGATGTTTAATTAATTTATTACTAGCAGAAATTCGGGCGCAAAATGAAGTTGCTCTTGCCGTTGCATCGTCAGGTATAGCCTCTACCCTTCTGGAAGAAGGGAGAACAGCTCATTCCGCCCTAGGTTTGCCCTTAAATTTTACTCTATCAGAAAGTCCTTTTTGTAACATTTAGAAAGGCTCAGGAAAAGCTAAAGTCTTACAAATATGCAAAGTGGGAGGAGCTTTTATGGTTTTGGCTGGATATTTTTGCCAGACATTACCAGTTGTACAACGAGGAACACCTGCCGACGAACTTAATGCTTGCCTCAAAGCATCATAGGCCTACCTGTGGAGGCATATTTAAAAGCAAACACTGGCGACCAATATGCAAGTTATTTACTGGGAGGTATTACTGCCAAAAAGTTTGCAAAACAACTAGTGTACCTTGGAGATGGTAAATTTTTATCCGACCCGGTAACTGGCTTAATTTCTTTTCCGGAAGATTGTGCCATCTGTTCAAGATATTGTTGACAAAGTTTTCCCGGACATTGCAACCTATTTTAAAAACCATCAATGACTTTGTGAACGTGCCCTTTTAGCCCCCCCCCCCCAGAATGACCGAATACAGGACCGACTTCCCGGGTCCGCGACGACTGACAAGTCCACCGACAGTCATAAACAACGAGTAAGCTGTGTTTACCCCACAGAATTCCTCAATTGTTTGGAGCCCGCCGGAATCCCCCCGCACATCCTGACATTAAAAGTTGGAACGCCGATAATATTATTACGTAACATCGATGCACCAAAAATGTGCAATGGTACTAGGCGTTAAGACCCTCATGCCGAACGTAATAGAAGCTACCACCATAAAAGGGTACGCCAAAGGAGAAGATGCCTTTATTCCACGTATTCTATTAATACCAAGCGATATTCCTTTCGATTTAAAGCGGCTGGAATTCCCCATTAGGCTTGCATTCGCGATGACAATAAACAAAGCGCAAGGGCTGTCCCTTAGGGTAGCCAGAATCAATTTAAAAAATGCATGCTTCACATGGCCGGCTGTATGTGGCCTGTTCAAGGGTAGGCATGCCTAAGCATTTGTACATATGTGTACTAGAGGGAAAAAATAAAAATATAGTATACCCTAAAGCGTTAGAATGATAGTAGTGACATGCTAGAACACTATCTGTATGCTCATAAATATCAAAAGTCTCAAGGTATATTATTGTGAAATCCAAAATATTTTGAAAATAATAAATGTAATATAAATGTAACATAATGTAATTTGAAAATATTTTGAAAAATAAATATAACTTACAAAAACATATGCGTTTTCTTTCATACGATTACGTGCCTCTCACCCCTCAGAAAATCTCAATCCTTGACGACCCATGACAATAAACGAGCAAGTAATACCGCGGTTAAAACCCTTTAAATAGAAACAAAGCTGCCCAGAAAACACAAAAATAAAGATAATTTGACGAATGACGATTTAAAAAAATTGTCTTTAAAAAAAATGTCAATTAAAAGAAAACAATAAAGGGGGCGAAGCCGCGGGTGTAACAGCTAGTTTATAACAATACAGGCTACTTAGCCTACTCACATAATTCCTTTGTTGTTCGGCATCCTCTTTAAAGTCATCAAAGTCGTCAAAAGGGCCATTGAATATTTCGATTCAAGCCGTCGATTTCTTGTTCCTGTTTTTATAAATTACCATTGTAAATCTTCCACATAGAAGTTTATCTGTTCCGTGGAAGAGTTTTATACCACGGTTTCAACATGATTTACGTTTTTCAATACACAAATACAATAGGGCCTACCAATATCAATAAATAACTACTACGCTCAGCGACAGCGGATTCCGCTCAAAACTGTTCGTCCGTGTAAATCAAGGTCGCTTGTTAACGTGTAATAAGACAATTTTTATATCGGGTTGTTTTTGTACCAGAAAGGGGAAATGATGAGGATTAGAGAAATGGATAACCGCTATCAGTTATTTCGTCAGTGTGAACTGCTTCATTCTCTTTCTGCGCGGATTCTGCTCGTGTGAACCGACCACGATATTTCGGCGAGAGCTCCCGCTGTACTTCACGCATATAGTGTGTACCGGGTGATCACATTTCGACTATCAGAAACTAATGTAGTAAAAAAACAAATCAACTTTACAGGGGACCGTAGAAACAGTCCTTACTTTTTGTCCACTGATGACGTCACCGAACGCCGTCACCCTTTCTTTCGAGAGTAACGAACTTTCCTGTAAAACCAGGATGCGTAAACATTTATGTGATACGTAAAAATATTTTCATGTTAATACAAGACGTAATACTGCCCAGCAGTCACGTGTAGTGATTGCGTTTTCTCCACCGAATCAAGCAAAGAAAGTACGATGGACATGACTCTGCAGCGTTGGCTACTCAAGCCTACACGTACATAGCAAGTCTCGACCCTCCGGCCTCTCACCAGAAGGCCACAGGACTCGAGCTCCTGAACGCTGGACACACGCTTTGTGCAGATCATAAGCGTCCATGGATCTGAAGAACGAGTTACCCTCGCACGCTAAAATCAGGCAGTTGTTCAACCAATCCAATGGGAAGAAGACTGAAGAAAAAAATGGTGATCAGATCTTCGAAAGGTGCATAGAACTACAAAAAATTTACTTATGTACAATTTGAGTATATTGCAAATACGTAGATGAACAACAATTAAAAGAATAAATATGAGTTATAATTTGAAATACGTTTCCATAGAAATTTAATTTATTTTTAGTTATTTTAAAAATTATTACATATTATTCTAAACGCGTAACAGTATGGACGTTTATCGTATCGTGTGGAGAGCCAGACAGCTGTATCGAAGGCATCGGACAACTATCAGAATGAATACAACTCGGTGAGGTAAATATTTGTCTTGTACCTTGTCTTCAATAATGACTCTCCTGCCGACAATGCTAACCGTCTTTTTATTAAAACACTTTATTTTAGATTACGTACAATTATATACCAACATTTTATAATGGTTCTAATTAATTAAATTGAAAACTTTCTCGGCTACTGCACTATTTAAAGAAAACACATTTATTTCTTCTTCTTCTTTCGATTGGCCACACATGTTACATAATCCATACGAAATTAACAAAATACGTTAAAACTTCGTCTTTTTCAAGGATTCATTTAGTAATACGCCTTTCATATTGGACGGGTTTATTCAGTTCAATCCCTGTATTACTATACAAAAAACCGATTTCGGGTTACCAGGATATGCCAATCAACGCTGAACTTTATAAAAGTCTTGTACTGAATCTTATGATATTAGTTATTAAATAAACATTCCTATAAGGATTAAAAATCAAATCCGTTAACGTTAATATAGCTTACAGCATACTCTTGTCATTCACACCTAAAATAATGTAGCCTATTCTACTGCACTGTACTGTATAGGCCTATAGTATTGTACAGTATATAGCCTATACGTAATGTTTTACATAATAATGTAACTGAAATAAAACACTAATCTCATGGAGCTTTTTTAACACAGAAGAAACCCTGTTTCCGGCATCCTATAAACCACACTATTGTGTGTCCAAGCAGCCATGCGCCCTGACACCCCCACGCGCTCTCACACACACACGCGCAGCCCGGCCCACGCGGCAGGTAGGCCGGACTGCACGTGTGTGTGTGTGTGTGTGTGTGAGTGGGGTTGCGAGGGTCGCTTAATCTTTCAGGGCGCATGGCTGCTTGGACAGACAATAGACCTCTAGCTCTAGGCCACAAAGTGTTCAGGCCTACTATAATTTTTAAAGTAGCATGAATATTTACTAAAGCGTGAACTGAAGTTAGCGTGAACGTTCAGTGAACCACCAATTCAGCACATAAATAAAATTATACATTTTTAATTTTTTCCACAACTGCTCTTTGCTCACAGTTTACAAACGTTAAGCACTATGCCACTTCACTGTAAACTGTTTGTCCTACCGTAAACTGAAGATACGATAAACAGGGATTTCACAGATGAACAGAATTTCACTGAAGACATGATAAGCAGATTTAAGAGTAAACTCTGGGTGTAGACATTATTGTTAGGAAGTAAGACACTCTGCACTTGGATTTAATTTTATTTAGGCCTATGCATACAGTATATAAATAAGTTGTGTTTCATATAGTGCGCCAGTAAATGGAATTAAAAAATCATAGATTTACAATCCGTTTTATACTGACTTTTCAATAATACAAGAGAGTTTAATATTTTACAGTAGAATAGCTAATTATGCTAATTTCTTAATGCTACATCAAGTTTTATTTTGAAATATCAATTCCTATTAATTGTTGGACATAGTTTCGAATTTCGAGTTTTTGTATACATTTTCCTGCATAATAATGGGCTCGTATTTGTACCGTTCACATGGTTTGTGAGAGGTAGGTTAGGATACCTGACTTTACTCATACGGTGTAGGCCTACATGGAAGCTACTGTGGCCAACACTACGCTTCGACCACCTACTGTTACCTAGATATTCATGTCTACAGGGTGACTGACATGGCGGCTGAAAAGCGTGCCTTGATTTTATTATACTTCCCGAGCATTGAACCCGCGATTTCCATATAAATAGCTACACCCATACCCACTTGACTGCTTGACCCGGATTTACACACACACACACACACACACACACACACACACACACACACACACACACACACACACAATAAAAAACACAAAAAACAGGTGTGAGGCAACTTTCCCTTGCTTGCTTTACATGTAAGCATGTCCAATAACATCAGTACTGAATTATACATTTATGTGTAGTTAGGATTTCAGAATTCCAATTGGTTCAATCTTTTTGGTTTATTTATAATTTTTAGCCTATGGAATTTTTTTAGGATAGGCATTGCCTCAAACGCCTCCATGTAACTTCACCATTGACATTAATTATCTGTAGTAAATTTATACTATACCAATAACTAACTAATATTTTTATTTTATTTTTGCAGTTATATCCATATCATGGTATTTTTTTTAAAGAGGCCCATGCGTAAGTTTCCAGTTACATTATAAATATAATTTATTACAGTTTGCTTTCCTGATACATTAAATTATTGGTAATGTAATGTGTAAGTCAATATATCAAGATTTATTTATATTTGAAGCATTTATATATCTGTAGAGACACTTTTTATATGTTACTATGACAAGAATTGTCATTGTTTCCATCCAGTAAAATAAAAGTAGGATACTACTGACAATTTTATTAATTAGCATTGTTTCTTTACTATGGCAAATATTTCTTTATTTTTTTCTTTAAATTGGCAAAAATTTTAATGCTCTGTTCATTTTCTGACACTACTTTTCCCAACAAAACTACAAAGAGTAGTGAAATAATTAGAGTATTCAAGTCTACAGAATATAGGAACTAATTAATCAAGTAAAGACTACAACATGGGGAGAGTTGAAAATACAATGGAGAAAAGCTCCAACATAATCATAAATAATTTTTAGAATAGCTTAAGAGACCATAAGGGTAGATTTGAAAAAGAGTTGAAAATATTCATGTAAAAATTAACTAAAATATTAGTTGATAAAATAAGAACTAAATTCTGCAAGTATGATGCCAATATAATGCAGATAAATTCATAAATGAGGAAAATAAATGGATTATATGAAAAGATGAAAATTAATGGATTTGCTGTAAAAGTGGAATACAAATTGATATGGATAACAGAGAACAGAAGACTTCAATATTCTTGGATTTCGTTGTCCATGACGTGTCCGTTACTTAACTAAATACAACTATTATATTAACGACTCGGAACACAAAGTTTTTTATAAGTAAAAACATAAAGTTTTACCTTACAACCTGAACCGGTTTTCACCTTTAAAAGGCTTCTTTAGAAGCTGCTGCTGGTAGCGCTGTCCGTCTTGTTGTGGGTGACAGTTACTAACGCACATAAACAAAATACATAAAAACATAACCTTTACTGCCGAATATGAACACAACAATACCAAAGACCTCTCCATCACAAAACTAGAACACAGGCACAAATTCAGTATATACAGAAAACCAACTACAACTGACACACTAATACACAACTCCTCCAATCACCCAATACAACACAAACTAGCTGCTTTCAGAACCATGATACATAGACTTGACAACATCCCCTTAGATGAAAAAGACTACAAAGACGAACTAAACACGATAAAATATCTAGCAGAATCTAACGGATACTAACTGTCTGTTAGTATTTTAGATTATGTATCTATTTTTCATGAAAATGCGTATAACTTCCAGCTTCTGAAATTGGATTGAGTGCAGTACAGAGCTTGGATTGGTTTTAGGAGATGTGAAATTGACACCAATCAATATTCTTCATGCTGAAGCTGGTGAGCTGCCATTAAACGTGTGTCAAATAATACTTATTGGTCACTTTCTTATCTCACTATATTTCTATCCTATAAAGGAGAATGTTAAAAATAGAGTGCAGGAAGGATTAACAACTTCAGAAAATCTAAGAAATTGTAAACCTTACAAACACATTGAAACAATGTATGCAGGAATTGAAGGACAGTATGCTAGGGAAACTATTGGGGAAGCAGCATTCTTAGTCCTGTATTTCACTAGTTGATTAACTGATTAGCTATGCGACAAACTGTATTATCACGCAAAATAATGAAAGTAGTTCATATTTTAACAATACCTGTAGAACGAGTAGGAAGTACTAAAGGTAGAACAATTGTGTTTTTGGGTGGAAGCTTTTGCAGATGACATCTTGCGTTTGTACAATTCCCTCATCCTATTGTACTATCTTCATTGTTAGGCTTTAATGAGAGAGAGAGAGAGAGAGAGAGAGAGAGAGAGAGAGAGAGAGAGAGAGAGAGAGAGAGAGAGAGAGAGAGAGAACAGAAAACACATATGATGAGAATCTGTGGCCTGAAGAATTTATAATATAAAACATGACATTGAATGTTGAAAAATGTCAAGTAATGTACATGATGAATAAGTGAAACCAAAATAGAATACAGACATCCAAAAAGGGATGGAATGGATATAACAGAGGTAGCTTATTTGAGTTGTGTTCCGAGTCGTAGTGAAATAATTATATTTAGTTAATTAACGGACACGTCATGGACAACGAAATCCAAGACTATAAGAATTCTTTAACAGTATAAGTAAAGCGAATGTTATGTTTTACCAGTTACATAAAATGGTACCGTAATAACGAAAATGTAAGTACGGCTAAACAACCAAGCCAAACAAAGCCACCATATGCAATCAACAAAGCCTATTTATATGAAGAGTTGTCTTCTTAATTTTAATATATGGATGTTATTTTAGTAATTTTCAAACCTAGAACAGTAAAAATAAATTCTACATGGAGAATAAAAGGTAAAACAGAGAGTGACAGAATTAAAACTCCCAAAACAGAGATGAACAAGATACAAGTCACTAAGACATGTAATAAATGAAATGGTATAGCCTCTTAAAAGTAACCACAAAAAGACTGACGAAGTGAGTACTGAAGTTAAACCATATGACAGCAGGGAAAGAACATATAGAAAAAATACCAAATAAAAATAGAATAAGTAACAAAATTTAAGCAAAAACTGTTTAAAATGGAGAATATAAGAAAATTTCTTAATTGTGACAAACCCTTGTTTGTCAACTGTATTGAAGTGAGTTTAAGTAAGATTAATGTATGTTTTAGATTGTTTTATTTATTTTTTCTGTATTTTATTAAGTTGTTTGTTTAATTTATTTTGTTACAATTTTATATTCCATCATACATTCTGTCAATTTTACTCCCCTCTGTGTAACAATTGGTGTAGGAATATAAATCTAATGAGGACATTTTCTCAATATACTTTGGATTAAGGGGGCTGATATAGCTGGTGCAGTCCTTTTTTGTGTTAAACTTTCAGTAATATCTGGTTACTTTATTTTTAAAATTATTCACAAAAAATTTTCTTAGTTTATTTATTATATATTTTAAAGCTTAATCCAAAAAATTAGTGCTGTATAAAATTTATTTTTAAAAATATAAATAAAATAAATAAAAAATGAATGTATTTCTCTACTTTTTACATTATTTCTCTTTTACTAGTTGACATAATTTAATAATTGATGTGTCTCCTTCTTCTAAATGTTAATGGCTATATGTGAACTATAAAAATTTTTCTACTGAAAATAATATTGGATTTTCATAATTTTGTATCCGTTTTTTATAATTTTTTTTTAAGAAAAGTCTATATCAAACACTTTCCCCTTCAAACACTTTCTTAATAGTTCAGGTGTTGATAGTTCTAAGAATACAGGTTTAATAAGTTCCACTAATGGCATAGGTATTGTGTTTTTGTGTGAAAATGTGGCAGCTGTATTGTTAAAGGTTAGGTTGGGTGGCAGCTGAGTCTGAAATTAGGTGACACAGCCTTGCTGCTCAGTTTTCATTTCATACCTGAAGCACTTTTATAATTAGCATCTTCCTTCATTGTAAATCTATTATCATGAACTTTCTCTTCTTTGTTCTATTTGTACCTTTTCTATACATATTTCACTTTAAAACTTCACTACACAACTGCACTTGAAATCAACATACAGCAACAATAAATAACAGCTGATTGCTGTTCAAATCAGCTGTTTGTATGTACCTAATACATGTCCATTATGCAAACAGATATAATCTTTTAAACTACAAAATATTTATACTACAAATAAAAGAATAGAAAAGGCCAAAATGAAGTATTAAAAAAATATATAGGCCTATTCATAACAATACATTGAAGATGCCAAAAATAGGCAAAAATTGTCAAATGGATTGCATTGGGTTTTTACCCATAACTTAGCTAAAAAAGCTCATTTTTTCAATAATGTTTGTAGTAAATAACTCAGACAAATCTATTAAATCAAATCCATTAAAAAAATAAAAAATGAATTGTTTGAGATTTTCAGCTATTTCAGCCTGCTTAAGTGAAATGGATGGTAGTCTGCAGATTTGCTAAACACTTCACAGTCAATGGGAAAGCAAAGTAATATCAGCCGGATGAACCAATGGAAAGTGAAACTCAAACACAAAAAACCATGCTAAAGTATACTACTATATGGCACTGAGTATCAGTATACTTTGGAATCTGACGAAACATTTGTGCATACATTTTCAAAAATATTGAAAATCACAGATTTTCCAAAGATGTAATAACTTTTGATGAATCGTGAATCGTTGGTATTTTCAGTATTACCCAAAATCTTAGTGGTACTCTACGAAGGGTCTCAAAACAAACAACAACTGAAAGATTGGTTGAGTAAATCAGAAGTCAAAGCAATAATGATAATTTTTTTTTATATCCAAGTAATTACTCATATTAATTGAATGAATGCAAATCAGAGTGTATCAGGAGGTCTTGAAATCCATAATCCATAAACACAGATAAATTTAGAAAGTAATGGTATAAATGCGGTATTATCCATTGCAATAAGGAGACAAAATTTAATGCAATCATTGACTGCTAACTGAAAGTTTTTTGTGTTCATTACATGCCAGTCAACAACTTATAGAAAATAAATCCATTTCACCTGCTTTTGCTCTTAAAGTCTTCTTTTAAGTAGTAGTAGCCAATATTCTTAATACAAAGCATACTTAAACTAAAGGTTTTAGTTTTAAGGTCAAACCATTAAACAATCCAACTACAAACCATAACGATATAGGCCTACACTGAAAACTAGTTGCTCATGTTCTAGGAGAGTACTTTTAATTTTAAAACTTAAACTACTTAGACTAGTAGTATGCAAATATCCAACAGAGTTAGAAGATTTCATTTATACATATCTACATACAGTGGTAGAGGAAAAATTGTAGGGAAAGATAGGAATAGCAAATGTTTATAGTAATGTTAGCAAAGTATAGCATGGTATAAAAATAACAGTTATACACAAACTATACTTCAAAGTAGCTGAATTAGTATCTATTTACACAAACCTTAAAGTGATTAAATGGAAGATTACAACTGGAAGCAATAAAGAAAACAAATAAAACTGAGATGCCACCATAACAAGCTAAACCTATGGTGGATGGAGGACAGAAACTGATGCACTACGGATATGGAAACATTGTTTGTACGAGTGAAACTTCATGCCAGTATAGCACAGAAATCAGCAGTATTCACTTTAGTGGAGGATGTGAAAAACAGGAAGACAAATCTCCTAGACAAAAATGAACTTCTGTACTTCAGAAAAATTGCAGAAGCTTGGTGGTTAATAAAATGAATTCAAGAAAACCTTTCCTGTTTATAGTTGACATGGGCCTATATTTTAAACATCCACTGTGTTCTCATTGTAGAGAGCGGCTTTACCTACTTAGACCTACAGTTATACTTTTATTATATATAGGGTAGATCTGTGAAAGCATGATTTGGCTAAGATACATTTGTTAATGATTTGATTATTTATTAATAAGAAATATTTAATAAGTGTTCAAGAAGAGAAGGGCTAAAAGGATGACTAGAAACAGCAGAAGTAAATTAAATCTTTAAAACAAGTACGAGGGTAAGTCAAAAAGTAAAGGCAAATTTTTTAAAAGGAACTTTTTATTGTGAAAACAAGATGACAAGTAACATCATTTCTCTACATAATCTCCCTCAACTTCTATGCACTTGGTCCATCTCTTGACAAGGTTCGTAATTCCGTCCTGGAAGAAGATTTGTGGCATCGTGCACAGCCACTCGCACACCGCCTTCACAACCTCGTCATCCGACGAAAACTTGGATTCACGCAGATGCTCCTTCATCGGACCAAAAAGGTGAAAATCACTTGGAGCTAGGTCAGGACTGTACGGTGGATGCTCCAGCAGCTCAAAACCAAGATCTTGAATGCACTGGATCGTTTTCCCCGCAGTATGAGGACGGGCATTGTCCTGAAGCAAAAGCACACCTTTTGAAAGTTTTCCTCGCCTCTTTGTTTTGATTTTGGGTTTCAGCTCTCGCAGTAGCTTACAGTAGCTGTCACTATTCACTGTTTGACCTTTAGGAGTGTAATGAATTAGAAGTGGACCTTTCATATCCCAAAACACTGTCATCATCAACTTTCCTGCAGAAACTTGTCTTTTGAACTTTTTTGCTGTAGGCGAGGATGGATGTTTCCACACCATACTCTGCCACTTACTCTGTGGTTCGAAGTGATGGACCCACGTCTCATCAACGGTTACTATGCAACTGAGAAACTCTTCTCCTTCCTCTTCTAAACGCCTTAAATGTGATTTCAAAATTTCCAAACGTTTCTGTTTGTGCTGGTCTGTCAGTCGATGTGGTACCCAACGAGCAGAGCACACACTTTGCGATAATTTAGTGATTCGTGGATGATTGCAAATGCTGAACCGTGGCTAATGTTCAATGCATGCGCAATATCATAAATTTTGACACAACGATCATCATGAATCATTCGCTCAACTGTCTCGATGTTCTTGTTCGTCTTCGAAGTGGATGGCCTACCTGAACGCTCTACATCACAGATAGATACATGACCATTTTTAAAGCGATTTATCCACTCATAAATTTTGCGTTCACTAAGACAGCTCTCACCTTACTGCTGCTGCATTCTGCGAATAATCTCCGCAGGTTTAGTCCCTTCAGAGTGCAGAAAACATACCACTCCCCTCATTTCTTCCTTGGTGCACACGGACAACGGAGCACTCATAATAAAATGCCCTGAAATCACTACGAATGGAGCTGAACACTGAAACAACACAGCTAAAGTACAAAAAAACTTTGAGGTTATGATATGTCATTGTTCAGTCAGTGCTGCCATCCATTGCAGCAGAGAAAATAAAATTTGCTTTTACTTTTTGACTTACCCTGTAGTAGACAAGAAATGTGAAGAACACAGGCGTATTAGTATACAGTGGCGGCACTAACGAAACGGGGGCCCCCCGCGAAACTAATTAGGGGGCCCTATAAAAATGGTTAAATTTTGTAATAGGGGAAAACACTCAAATGAGTTTCTATTTACGTGTTTTTCACAACAATGGTTTGTGAATACTTTCTCGTCTATCACAAAGCGTTTGCAATTTGCAAAGGACGTTTTACACATGTACAAACTCTTAAAATTCTTGTTGCTAAATAGACAAAGTTCTATACAAACTATAAAAAAAAAACAAAATAAAAAGAATGATTTATTTTTACGTCAAAGATCTAAATTCAGACTATGAAACAGTACCGCACACAAAGTGTTAAAAATTTATTATTTAAAAACGAATATCAAAGTAACATTCTAGCTTTTTTCAAACATTTAAATTAGTTTGTAACTGAATTTGTAAAATTCTTGAATATACTCTATACAAGTTCTCCTTAAGTCTAATCCAATTCAATAACACTCGAACTCAAGTAATGTACAATATTTACAGATGAGGATCAACCAAAGTTCACTGTTTTCCTAAGCCTATTCTTCTTTTTTTAATAGCTAAGAACTTTTCAACCACTTCGTTGATATTAGTTTTCTGTGTCTCTTCATGCTCAATGCTTAACAGTGCCAAGTCACTCAACCGAGTTTGGGCCATGGTACTTCTTAAGTATGACTTAATTAATTTAAGTTTTGAAAAGCTTCTTTCCGCTGTAGCTGTTGTGACAGGTATGGTTAAAAAAAGCTGCAAAGCTGTAGTTAAGTCTGGGAGGCACCTCATAAGGCAGCTGTTTTCTTCAACCAGTAAATTCATCATTTCTCGAATTCTTTTCTTGTGTACAATTTCTTTGGCCATCAGAGCTTTGAAGGATATTACTTGGTCAGGCAGTGATGTGGAAAGGTCACCAGGATACACATTTACCAGAGCTTTACTTTTCTCCACTATTGTCTCTTGTGAGAAGTTTACTAAATTCTGAGGCATCAGGAATGAAAACCTATCATCAATGCAACGCAATCCTTCAAATCTCATTTGTAGCTGAGCTATTACAATATCTAGTGTTGCATTGAAAACTTTTACTGCAAATGATTTCACTGGGTCGTCAATTCTATGGTCAACTGATAATTCAACAAAGAAGCGTTTTGCAACTCGTTTACGCTTATTTTTCATGTTACAAGTTATGTCCCATGACTGGGCCAACTGGGGCCCCCCATGAGAGTCGGGGCCCCCCTTGCCGCGGGGTCTGCGGGGGCCTTATCGCCGCCACTGTTAGTATAACTGTCTAAATGGATAAACATTATCAGTGTATGTTAAAAGGCATGCATAAAACAGAAAAACAGATGAAATAGAAGAACAGAGTGGTTGCTACCCCTGATATGTCCTGTACTAGAAATGAAGCTAATAGGTTTTGGAGAATTACAATCATATTTATAGATTTAAATAATCATATTTATAGATTTAAAACTTTTAGAAATTACTAGGAGAAAATAATATTCCTTAAAAATAGTTTACATTCATAAACATGTTAGTCAATGCCATCAAAATATAAACAGTGTTAAAATGATCAAATCAGGGATTTTCCAACAATTTAGTGCTAATAAAGAACCAACATCAAGGGTTGTTTTTAGTTTCCAAGAGCAAGCAAATCTAATTTTGTATTCTAAACAAGAGAAAAAAAATAAGAAATGAAGAAATTAGAAACAGAATATACATTGAAGAACCAAATAACAGGAACCTCTAGTATGGTATTTGCATAGAATGAAGTATATGTGTCTACCACTAAAACTATGGAAGGAAACTACATTTCAGGCAAGATGGTATCCATACTTAATTTTTTTTTCCTGAGACTAATCATGTGGCCATCTAAGACAATTATTTTAATTAATAAAGATATAATAAACATCAGTTGAAGGCAACTGTATTTCTGATCACAAAATTACTGCCAATTAATTCACTGTCACATAAAACGGTCAGACTGCAATTTCTCAAACCACTATACAAAAGACAAATTTAAATATCAAGGACGTCTGCAATTAGTGACTTCTGTGGTGTACTACATGATACTACAACATGAATAGCTAACTGAAACACATAACTGGAACTAATGCTAAAGTAGATGATCTCTATCTGTTATTAAACAAAGCAAACTGTAGGTTTCCAGGACAGCAATGGAATATGGAGTCCTAATTATTAAAGTGTATCTAAGTATTAAATTTGGCCGAAAAGTTTAAACCTTCCAGGAATAAAGTAACATATTGGGTAAAATTATTTAACTAACAAATGATTAAACTGTCCTTCATATCTCATGTGCGTTCACTTGTTACTGATTGTATAAATTTGTAACATGTTGGAAAGAATAAAACCAAGATATACTGATATATGAAGAAACTTAAATTGACCATAACAGACAAATGTAATGTAGGATTATATAAAGTATCAGAAAGTAGGCATTTAGTGAATTTAAATTTATACTTGTCAAACTTGTACAATTGTAGCATATCTTGAACTATGACAAAAAACAAATAAACTAAATATCACTATATTATTGACGACTCGGAACACTAAGTTTTTTATACGTAAAAACGTAAAGTTTTACCTTACAGCCTAAACCGGCTTTCACCTTTAGAAGGCTTCATCAGACGTAAAGTTTTACCTTACAGCCTAAACCGGCTTTCACCTTTAGAAGGCTTCGTCAGAGCCTCTAATGAAGAGAAGGCTCTGATGAAGCCTTCTAAAGGTGAAAGCCGGTTTAGGCTGTAAGGTAAAACTTTACGTTTTTACTTATAAAAAACTTAGTGTTCCGAGTCGTCAATAATATAGCGATATTTAGTTAAGTAACGGACACGTCATGGACAACGAAATCCAAGAATTTAACAAATAAACATCACTTGAAAAGAAAGTTTTTTGTATAGATGAGATGCTTCCTTGTAAAATATTAGTATAATCAAATTTATAGAGGTAAGACCATTTTTGCATAACCAGATTACTGGTTACAAGGTGTCTTATTAAATATTTCGATCTCAATGTGGCAAAAGATTGAAGTGGTGTAAGTGAAATGTAGGAATTTTCAAAAAGTTTAACAGGAAGAAAAAGGTTTGAGATGCGGCAAAGAGGAGATGAAATATGCAAATGTAAGAAAGGAATTATAAAACCAAATTTATACTTTATAATCAAACATAAATCTGAATGTTTTTGGCATAACCTTTCTTGAAAACTAAAGCAGAGGCAGAAAAACAGTAAATTAATAACAATCAGGTTGTTGGGATAAAAAAACAAACAGGCTTAATAACAAACAAAAAAGTTAGGATAAATTAAAATTTTAATTTTAATTAATAAATTCAACAAAATTTAATAGCCTTTAGAATAAGATTAAAAAGCGTAATGTTTAAACAATAAAATTTAATGTTAAGGGCATTTCTTAATATCATGAAATTGTGTAGATTTGGGGGGCAACCAAGTAGTAATCGCAGAAGATAATAATTATCTCCAGTGCATGGTATTGAAGCTGATAGAGGATTATAAAAAAAATGGGAAATTTAGATATATACCGGTATAGAAAAACAGGTTATGCGTGTGAGCAACCAAGGATTTAATTTTTGACAGTGGCCAATGAAAAAATAGGCTGTATACACTATACATTGGACTGCATAACAAAATTCCCTGAGAATGAAATTTACAGGCATAATATTTTTAGATGCCTATATTCAACGATTTTAAAAGAAGTCTCCATTAACATTAAGACATGAGTCCCACTGTTGCACTAATCTGTAGATGCCCTGCTAGTAAAATTCTTACGGCTGTTTGCGGAACCATTCGCTAACAGCAAACTCTACCTCACCGTCCGATTTGAACCACCGTCCTTTTAGTGATTCCTTAAAAAAAATTTAAGGTAAGATTTTTATCTACCCATTCATTAACTACTAGCTTTGCCACAGATGACAAGTCTAATGATTAAGAAGAATCCTAATTTGAATATACAGAAGGAAGAATAAGAGAAGTTAATATACTAATAAATAATAAACAATTTGAGGAAAGGGTATTGAGAAAGTGAGAACATTTTGAGTTCTTGGGCTTTGAAATTGCTGAAAACCAAAATTGACTGAAAAAATAGGAAACATTGTGAGAGTGTTTAATGTGCTGAAGAATTCTATCTCAGGGAAAAGGAAATTCCCAGATCCACAAAAGCCCAGGTACTAATGAAAGTAAATCTTTAAAATAGGTTAAGATACCTATTACTCCTTCATGCAACTTACTTTGGTCGCTAGGCACAACGCGTTTCAGGATCAAGGTCCCATCTTCAGGTGATGATCACTCGGGTCGAGCTCGTCAGTTCATAAAAACACTGAATTCAATAAACACTTATACTGCACGAGGGAACGATGCGCATCGTCGAGAAAGTAAACGCGCACTGGCCGTATAAAGTCCAATGCAGAGATAAGTTGGTAGTATTTCTCATGTCTGTGCCAGTTTTTGTATCACAGTATCGAAGAGCGCGTTGGATTTGAACGACACCATATCGTTCAAAAGGCACTCTTTCTGTGTGCTAGCAGCTTTATGTATCGCAAACTCTTCTAATGCATTCATAGATCAGCCTTTTTTACAAAAGTGTATGGGTTTAAAATTAACAGAGAAGTCAGTGTAACTGTGATCACAATCAATCAGGTGTTGTGCATAAGTCGATTTACTGTTTATTACATTCTTCATGGGCAGGTGTTCCTTGAACCTCTCTTCAAAATGTCTCCCAGTCTGGCCGATCTAAAACATGTCACAATCATCATACACAATTTTGTAAACGCCAGAGCGTGTCTCTACTCTTCTGTGTATCTTGGGGCGCAGTGCATTTTCAATGTTATTTTTGTCCTAAAGATAACTGCGATATTGTATTTCTTAAACTGGTTTCTTATGATGTTAGGCAACAAAGACGTGTACTCCACCGATATATATCTGTCAGTATTATACACCGCGCTGTTCAGAATTTGAGTTTTGTTTTTGTGCCTGGAGATAAGTTTATCTGTTATATTAGCGTTATAACCGTTGGATATGGAGATGTGTTTTAAAGTGGTTTACTTCAACAATGAAGTAATCTTGCTCTAAGGGTACAGTAAGAAGCCTATGGATAAATGCATTGTATGCCGCCATTTTCTGGGACCACGGGTGATACGAATGAGCGTGTATTGTGGTGTCAGTGGTAGTGGGCTTTCTGTAAATTTTAAATTTGAAAGAGTCCTGGGATTTCATAATGGTGACGTCAAGAATGTTCAGTTGGTTGTTCTCCTCTGTTTCCAGTGTAAATTGTATTTGTTTGTTAACACTGTTCAAGTAGCTTTTCAGATGCTCAGTCTGTCTTAATGTGCCATCAAAGACGATAAATGTGTCATCGACATACCTGTAATAGGACCAGTGGCGAAGTTACATGGAGGCAATTGAGGCAATGCCTACTCTAAAAAATTCTGTAGAATAAAAATTATAAATACGTATGAACTACATAACGTAAAGATTATACATTGTTACCGCGACTGTCGAATTTATTAGGCTGAAACGTGCTTTACTGAGCGACCGCTAGATGGTGACAGGTGAGACTCGGCATAGCTCGTTTAAAGTGAATGAGGCAACCTGAACTTGCCTCAGCGTTTTTTGTATAGATCGTATGTAAGCAATTTGCTGGAGCGATAGGGAAGTGAAGGGAGGGGGGATTGTCCCGTGCTGTACACATAGAGCGTTGAGGCGTGCCTCACTTCTGTGGTCCAAACATTCAAGTTAAAGCGCGCTGTGTTGTTTATAAGTGTGTTTATTTTATGCGGTTATTAAAAGTGTCCCTGTTATTCTGCTGAACTAACAGATGATCAAGACTGTTATTTGAATTAATTGTTTGTAACATTAAACATATATATAGAAACTAATCAAGTTTAAAAATTTGAAGTTCAATCAGTTGTATTATTGTGTATGACTAATACAAGGATTGTTCAACAGAAACACGTATAGAGCTATAAAGCATTTTTTATTCAACGATTTTATACACTATACATTGGACTGCATAACAAAATTCCCTGAGAATGAAATTTACAGGCATAATATTTTTAGATGCCTATATTCAACGATTTTAAAAGAAGTCTCCATTAACATTAAGACATGAGTTCCACTGTTGCACCAACCTGTAGATTCCCTGCTAGTAAAATTCTTACGGCTGTTTGTGGAACCATTCGTTACAGCACACTCTACCTCAGCGTCCGATTTGAACTACCATCCTTTTAGTGATTCCTTAAAAAAAATTTTAAGATAAGATTTTTGCCTACCCATTCATTAACTACTAGCTTCGCCACTGAATAGGACATGATGTTTTTATGGTATTTATTACTACTAGAAAATGAATAATATTTTAAAGATTAACTATTGCAGCTTGGTGATTGTACACACAATGAATAGTGAAGCCTACACAATGAACAATGAAAGTAATTGGATGTACACTTTCTATGGCAGTGAAGGCTAGAGAAAGTTAAAAGAATATAAATCATGTATTGCATATGAGCTTTTTTGAATTAAAAAATTATTTTAATAAATTTTATCTATGCTTGTAAAATTTAATAATAGCTTTTGCTTGTACATTAATTCAAGCGAAGTGTATCTAAGTATTAATTTTAGCCAAAAAGTTTAAACTTTCAAGGAATAATATAACATTAGATAAAAATATTTAAGTAACAAATGTTTTAAGTCACCTTCTTCATACCTCTTGTGCAGTCATTTGTTACTGATTGTAGATGGTGACATGTTGTAGTTTGTAAAATGTTATATGGTGCTTAACAATTTATTACAGAAGAGAAAATTAATTATATACTGATATATCAAGAAGCTTAAATTGACTATGAGAGGGAAGTGTATGTACTACTATATAAAGTATCAAAGTAAGCAGACATTTGGTGAAAACCTTATACTTCTCAAACATGTACAGTTGTAACATAGCTTGAATTATGTGACAAGCAGCAAATAAACACCACTTGAAAAGAAACTATTTTTGTATAGATGAGATGTTCATTTGTAAAATATTAGTATAATAAAATTTATAGAGGTAAGAACATTTCTGCATAACTAGATTACCGGTTACAAAGACAAGATTTGGAAAACAAAACTGAAGGACATAATCAATATTCAGCACCATTGAAATGAAATTTCTTAGGTGTATGGAAATGTAAGGGACTGATAGATTTAGAAATAACTTCTTGAGATTGAGCTTATTGAAGAAAGGATTGCAGAGAATCAGACAAGATTGCTGGGCCATGCATATTGTTTACAAGTGGATAAACTAAGAAGGATAGTGTTTGAGGACAAAATAATAATATAATATTAGTCTGATTTGTTTGAGGACAAAAAAGTAAATAAATTTGAGTTTTCTAAAGAAACCTCTGGGAAAGAAAATCTCTGAAAGAAGAGGAAAACAAAAAGGAAGAAGAAGTGTAGCAAAAAGATATAAAATGGGTAGAAAAGAGAACAAGTTAGTTGGAGAAGTAAATGTAAAACAAAATAATTGTGTGAAATATCTGGGATATTTAGCTGAAATTATTTGACATTTGATGTGAGAGAAACAAAAAAGTGAGAGGTAGAGAGAATGTTTGGCACAAGAAAAGAATATATCAATAAACAAAGTTATAAGAATCTCTTCTTCTGTTGTTTGTTTGCAGTGTAGTGATGTACTCTATATAGAATTATTTGTGTTTTACTTTGTGTCTAAGAAGGAGTTCTGTGAACATTAATTTTGCTGTGATATACGTCAGGTAGTAAAATTTTGGAACATCTATTTAAATAGTATTATGATAATGTAGTTACACTATATTATATTTACATTCTTTAGGCTACACCCAGGAAAGCAAATAGGCAAAACTAACAAATAAGAATATAAAGAATCTGAAATAAAATCTATTATTTGTACAGTCCTATACAATCTGTAAGATCTATGTGACCATTGTTTGATATTATAATAACATATAAATACGTGTATAAGTAATACGGATATACATTATAAATCAAATTATATAGTTCATTTCAAGTTTAAACCAAAGGAAAAAATTTACAATCAATTGTTAAGTAATATTGTACTGCATAATTATGTAAGTAGACTTTATTACACATTACAACAATACTTATTTTTCTGTGTACAATTTGACAACATTTTCAAGCAGATTAAGTTATACAATTTTATACTTAAAATATTAAGTATACTTAAATGTTTATTCAATCACTTTCTGCTACGGTCTGTTTCTTGATGTATATAATACATTTAATATTTATAAATAAATTTACCTCAAGATATATTGGAAAAATAACCTCAAGACCTATTTACCTCAAGATAAAAGGAAAAAAGGTGAATTTACTTGAAGTAAATTTATTTATAAATATTAAATGTATTAAATGTTTATGTATATATCTTGCAACGTATGGTATATTATTTATAATGTAATATGCAAATAAACAAACTGTATGAAATTAGAATAAATACATAAAAACAATAAATACAGGACCAATCATCCTTTAAAAAAATTAAACACTCATAATTAAATGAAATTATTATTATTATTATAATAAATAAAATTCAATTAATTGTTATTTTAAGTAAAACTGAAGGATACATTCCATATTGTAAACTTCTTACATTGGACTAATCACCATTTTGTAAAGATTTTTGTGAGTTTTTGTGATACCGGTATCATCCAAATTGGATAAAAGCATATTGTATTAACCCTCATATTCTTATAAATAATTTCGAATTTCAAGTAAATAATAGAATTGTGAATGAATAATGATACACCTAAATGTAGTTTTCATTTTCACAAACATTCCATTTTATTTTTTTATTTTCTTCTAAAGGAATTGTAGTTTTGGTAGCATTCAGTACAGATGTATTCATAAAGTAGTCAGAATAAACCTCTAATATAATGTGATGATGTATATTGTATTAGTAGTCTATGTTAAAGCTTGGATAGTTTGAAAAATGTGATTTACATAAGATTTTCTGTCTTACTATTACATGTAAAATTGGAATATAATTTTCATAAAAGAACAAAAAAAATGAATTATAGGTGATTTAATCTAGCTGTTTTTCTAGTGCTTTTTCTGCACATATTACTATCAATTAAATGCAATACAGAAGATTATTAAATATGGAGGGCAGCAATTCAGAATGTATGATAGGTGACTCCAAGAGAAGAGATATATGTTTTAGGACGAAGCAAAAAGTCTCAAAGATTATGCCGCAAGATATGACAAGTTTTGCTTAGAGTATTAAAAAGGACAGAGAAATATCAAACACCTATAGAAGCAAAATAAAAAAAGTGTAGATATGAGGGAAGAATTAATGAAGTTGAGGAATGAGACTGAAAAAAAAAAACAAGAAAACGTAACAGTTGTAACGTTCCTTTTTGTGAATTAAATAATAAGAGTAAGAGCTTGCAATATCTCTTTTTCAGTATGTTGTTGTTGTTGTTGTTGTTGTTGTTGTTGTTTTTTGGTTGAAATATAATATTTATAATATACCGGTTAATTCCTTTATGCTCCAGAGTTGGTGCGCTATTTGTAATGTTACTGTTTTTACTGCTTGATAAAATTGATAAATATGGCTAATTACTGGTTGGGTTAAGTCTTTTCAAAAACATGTATTTTATTTGGGTTGATTGGTTGATCTATTTTAATAATAAAATCTTCTTGATTATGTTTTCTTAGACCTCACTAGTTGTTTGCACTGATTTGTAATATAATTACCAATAAGAATTATGATTCTGTTGATAAACAATTATACTTTCCAATTAATAAAAAAATTATTAATTGAGAACTGAGTGTTGTATTCGACTTGAGTTGTGGTTATATTTATACCTATACTTGTGGATTTGTACATATAATGTTCCAGTTTGATGTTATTTTCCATGAATTAATATATTACAGACATTTAAGATTACTTATACTTTAATCTAGTAACATATACCATTTCTTTATATATTGGACATTGGCTATTACAATTTTATACATTATATTGTCTCTTTTTATCTAAATTATTACTTGTCCATAACCAGCAATAATTATTTCTTATTTTATTGGCTAGTAGTCAGTTTATTTGTCACACTTTATGCTACTAGTTTATTTACATTACATTCTCCCTTACATTTCTATCATTCTTTAATATACAATAGTAATCTTTCCTTCCTACCACAAACTACAACATTATTATACAAAATAAAACTTTTCCAACATTTTTATAACATAATGATTTCTATTTGTATTGTCTAAGTGTCTATTAGTTACACTCACATATAACTGAATCTATACTTACAGTATATATTATACTGAATCTAGGTTTATAGTTTTTTGTCTTACAGTTTCTTTAGGTTATGTTGCCCAGTTACTGGTTATACTTAACTAAATATCACTATAATATTGACGACTCGGAACACTAAGTTTTTTATAAGTAAAAACGTAAAGTTTTACCTTACAGCCTAAACCGGCTTTCACCTATAGAAGGCTTCATCAGCCTCTGATGAAGCCTTCTATAGGTGAAAGCCGGTTTAGGCTGTAAGGTAAAACTTTACGTTTTTACTTATAAAAAACTTAGTGTTCCGAGTCGTCAATATTATAGTGATATTTAGTTAAGTAACGGACACGTCATGGACAACGAAATCCAAGGTTATACTTAGTTCACAATACTTTATATTTTTATTATGGTTTACACTGTGTCATTTGCACTGTTTAATTATCACTATTTATTACTTTTCATTTTTAATACACATAATTGTGAGAGATATTATTTAATATTGGAATTATATTGCCAAATACAGTTAGACAACACGTTGATTAGAAAAGACTTTATTCATTGAACTGAACTTGATAGAACACATACATCCGTTATAACAATAATAATACGCGCATGCGTATTGTACATACATTGTTTAACCATTTTTAAATTGTACATATGATATATTTGACATTCCCCCTCAATTTAAATACCCATATAATTTAAATACCCTTAATTTACATTTGGAACAGTTTTGGTATGAGTACAGTTGATAAATATACTTAAATAAAAAAAATAAATGCAAAATTGAAAATTTTGGTATCTGAAAACTATTTTATGTTGAGTTTTTCAAAAAACTTTGCAAACTTTATATTATTTAAGGATATTGTGAAAATATCAGCTACATTATCTTGGGTTTTTATGTACTCTAATTCAATAAGTTTTTTGTGTATAAGATCCTTAATATAGTGATATTTAATGTCTATATGTCTAATACGTCTGATATTCTCATAGCTTTCACACATGTTAAGTGCACTTTGGTTGTCTACATAAATTAAAGGAATTAAGACATTGCACTTCAAGTCCACAAGTATGCGTTGAAAGTATACCACATCCATCGCTGCCATTGCACATGCTATGTATTCTGCTTCAGCTGCTGACTGGGATACCCATGTTTGTTTCTTTGTAAACCAGAATACAGGGTTGTTACAGTGATATATTATACATCCACTTGTACTGTTTCTGCTGGTGATGTCTCCTGCCCAATGTGCATCTGAATATGTGATTAATCCAGTATCTTGATTTTTATGAAATGTGAGATTCAAATGCTTGGTACCGTTTAAGTATCTCAATACCCTCTTCGCAGCAATCCAGAGTTGTTTAGTGGGTTTATCAAGATATCTACTTAAGACAGATGTAGCGTAAGCTATGTCTGGTCTACTTACAATTGATATGTAGATAAGTGAACCAAGGAGTTCTCTGTAAGGTAAGTTTTTGTCCACTGGTAGAGATAAGTCAACCTGGAAATTGTGTTCCATAGGTGTATCCATCGGTTTTCCATTTTCCAGACCAAATCTTGAGATTACTTTTTGTATGAATTCCTTTTGAGAAATGGTGATCTGCTCTTTATTTACATTGATTTCTGTGCCCAGAAAGTTGTTGATGATTCCTAATTATTTTGCTTTGAACTCCTTTTTAAGGGACTCAATGATTTTTAGACATTCCCTCTTGTCACCTGTGATGATTATATCATCAACCCGTATAATAAGGTAAGCATTTTTACCCAAATACAAACAAAAGTCATTCTGAGATCTAATTAGACCATGATGTTGCACAGCCTTGTTAAACCTTTCATTCCATTTTCTGGGTGAAGAGCGAAGACCGTATAAGCTTTTCACGAGTTTTAGAGCATTCGTTGGACATTTTACTCCTTTGGGTGGTTTTATATAAACTTCAGTGTCTAGCTTGCCATTTAGGAATGCTGTAGGGATATCAAGTTGTTTAATTTCCCATCCATTTTGCAGTGCTACAGACAGTAAGATTCTGATGGTGAAAAGTTGAGCAACTGGTGCATAAATGTTGGAGGACACTTCCTCTTGAAATCCTTTTGCTACTAGACGAGCTTTCTTAGTGCCATCAGACTTGATTTTGAAAAGCCACATTGTGTCTATAGCTTTGATGCCTTTGGGTAGAATTGTTGCCTTCCAAGTTTGATGTTTTTCGAGGGCACTTATTTCCTTTTGTATCGCTTCTTCCCAACCATCCCTAGTACATATGGCATCTTCATAAGAGATTGGTACTCCTGCACAAAGACAGTACGCTAAGTGCATCTCATCTTCATTTTGACTAAAACTTTCATTTTAATCCTTGTACAGTATATAATCTTTAAATTTCTCTGGAACAGTTTTAATTCTTTCACTTCTACGCAGTGATGTTTGATCACCTTGTTGGACAGTATCGCTTAGACTGCTGTCTCTATGTGCAGGTGAGGTGCCAGTGACATTTTGAACCTGGATGTCGCCTTCGCTCATACTTTGATGCTCTGTATCACCTCCAATTACCATTTGTGGGATATCTTCTAAGGCTTTCTGACTAGTATAGTTGATGTTAATTTCATCAAAGGTAACATCCCTTGAGATTATAATTTCACTTGTTTTGGGTACCCATAGTCTATACCCATTTTTAGCATAGCCTACCATAATGCATTCAACTGATCTTGTTTCTAGCTTGTCTGCTGGAACAGGCAGTTTATATGCCCAAGCCTTTGAACTAAAAACCCTCAACTTGTCATAATTCACTTTACCTAGGTAGACTTCAGCGGGTACCTTATTTTCCTTCAGGGCAACTGTTGGAGAGTGGTTCAATTGGTATGCAGCACAACGTATTGCTTCACCCCACAAGAACTTAGGCAAATTTGTTTCAGCGAATAGTGTTCGTACTCTACTCATTAGAGTGAAATTGATTCTTTCGCTAACTCCATTCTGCTGCTGTGTATGTGGCAAAGTGTATTTGTTGACTATTCCTTTTTGTATACAGAAATTTTTAAACACATGTGATGAGTACTCTCCACCACAATCTGACCTGATTCTTGAAGAGTAATATCCTCTGGCCTTTAACTCTTGGACATAATTCATAATATTTCTTTCTGCTTCATTTTTGTGTTTTAAAAGGAATACCTGGGTAAAATGTGAATAGTCATCGATAATTGTTTGATAATATTTTTCACCTTTCATGGTGTGTATTTTAAAAGTACCAGCCAAGTCACTGTGAATGAGTTCTCCAATTCTGTTTGACCTTGGTAGGGGTACATCCTTAAAAGGCTTTCGTTTTGCTTTACCTTGGTTACAGGGACTGCATACTCCAAAATTGTGTGGACAATTTAGTGATCCAAGAACTTCAGCATTGAGATGTCCAAGTCTTTGGTGCCATAGTAGATCCTTACTTAATGAAATGCAACAAGTTTCACTCATCGAAGGGTGTGCTATTGAAAATTGAGCCACATACAAATTTCCTTCGGATTCACATTTCATTTGCAATTTGTTATTTGAGATAGTAACTGATTTTCCACCACTATCGAATTGAACATCAAATTCCTTTGAACTCATTCTTTTCACTGATAAGAGATTGTAGGGAAACTCAGGTACAATAATAGCAGGTATCTTTATGAAAACATAACTGTTATTTTTATTGTTCAACACACTCACAGGTGCAGATTTGACCAGTTTCCAAGCTAAAGACGTAAAAGCTCAATGCATCATCGCACAGTCAATATCAGATAAGTATACTGAATACATAGAGAGTGCACAAAGCGCCAAAGAAATGATTGCAAATCTGGAAAATGTCTTCCAGAGAAAAAGCGCATTATCTTAGATGTTTATAATGCGAAAGCTATTGAAAATGAAATTCGTCGATGGCGAATTACAAGATCATTTCACTAAATTCGAAAAACTCATAAAAGAACTCGATGGCGTAAGCAAAGTTGCAACCGATGATACCGACAAAACGTGTTACCTTCTTCTGACAATGCCGGAAAGCTTTGAGAGCGTCATTACATCGATAGAAACGACAAAGAATAAAGACGCGACAGTATATTCGTATTCTGATGTAAAAACAAGGTTATTGGATACTGAACTCAAAAACAAAGAGAACTCCAATACAGGTGATAAGGTCAATAACGACGGTAACTGCTCTTTCTACTCTCCAGGTGAATATAAGAATAGGTCACAGATGAGGTACAAAAATGTAATATGGCACACATGTAGAGGCAAAGGACATTTCAAAAATGAGTGTCCATCAAACAAGGATGTGCAAACTCAACAGATGCCTCAGACGTCATATCGCGACCATGGATATCGCGGTAAGAGAGGGAGAGGAAACTCTCGAGGATGTGGAAGAGGCAAGACGACAAGACATACGTCAAATGTTGCATAGAGCGAAGATGATCAAGAAGAAGAATTTGATTTCATTTCCGCTGAAAATATTGAGAAAAATGGCGCTTTATCCTCAGAATTACTAGGAAATACTCGATCCGTTAAATTCATTTTAGATAGTGGTGCCACAAATCATTGGGTATCAGAAAATTTGGAAAAGCTTATGGAAAATGTTGAAGACATGGAGAATAAAATGGAAATAAAAACAGCAAATGGTAGCACTATAAAAGGTACAAAAAGAGGTATAATTCACTTGAGTGCTGCGATTTCTGTGTCTGTTTTATCTAATGCTACGAGTACACCATCTTTATTCAGAACAAAACGTATTCTATATTTCCAAGTGGAAAAATTATCTGCCTTTAGCAGGGGAAAGGGAACCATAGACGTAGCCATTTTAGGTTAAGCACGTGAACTCTTTCACTTTGAGCCTGTATATGTAAACAAACTTTTCTCTGTAAATAATTCCGACATAATTACAACTAACACACGTCTGTATATCTCCAAATTACTAGTGTCTCCAAATTACAAATCTCTCTAACCTGTGAGAGATATTATTTAATATTGGAATTGTATTGCCAAATACAGTTAGACAACACGTTGATTAGAAAAGACTTTATTCATTGAACTGAACCTGATAGAACACATACATCCGTTATAACAATAATAATACGCGCATGCGTATTGTACATACATTGTTTAACCATATTTAAATTTTACATATGATATATTTGACAATAATTACGATAATAATTATCTGGTCTTTACTATAATTCTATACATATGCTAATTACACAGTCTTAGGTCTGAGACCTATCTTGACTGTTAGGGTTGTTACATAAATGATTTTTCTTAACCCTAAATACAGTTTTTGCTTATATACTCAAACATTACATTTTTCAATATTACAAAAAGATATATTCACTCACTCCCCTAATCTATTGGGTAATTTATGATGTCACAGATTTAGTCTAGTCTAGTCCTTTTAGATGTCTGTTTTGTCAAGTTATTTATTATGTTTGTTTACAAGGCTAATTTATGTTTTTAATCTATTCATGCATCTGTAACAATTATTCTTTATTTATTCATGGTTTACTGGATTAGTTACTATAATTCTTCCTTTATATAATTATGTTGTTTTCATTGTTTTCATTAGATCACTCATCCTCTATTGCATTCCTCATTCAAATACCTATTATTTGTTTATTTGATTAAGTTCCCTAACTATTTTGATAATTCTATTGAGTTTTTTGTTTTGTATCATCTTGTGATGCTACACAGTTGACTAAAAATGGATATGTAGAGGGGAGATATTTTGGAAATAGCAATGAAAGTAGAAACTTGAAATTTTACTAGTAATAATGGATACGTAAGAGAAAATAAATAAGGCACATACAAACCTTTACTGAACATTTGAGCTACATGCCATTGAAACTTATTGCAGTACTTGTATGAAGAAATCAGTCACACTGAGAAAAAAAATATCTGTTTCATCAAGACAATGCACCAGTTCACACATCTGTTGTGATAGTTAAAAATCAAAGAATTAAAGTTGGAAAAGTTAGAGTTAGTTCCTCATCCACTATATGCATCAAACTTAGTATCGAGTGAGTTCTCTTTTGTAACCTGAAAAAATGGCTTGATGGAAAAATATTTGCAGGCAATAATCATGCAATGCTACCAGTGAACCTCAACATGGCTACTTTGAGAACCTCAACAAATCAGCTTATCGGCCTAACATAACAGCTTTAGAACATTATTGGAAAATGTGTGTCAAGTTAAATAGAGATTATGTTGAAATATAAATTTAAATTGATAGAAAATTACTGTTTTTTTAGTCAGGAAAAAAAGTTTTATCCTATCCTTGTAGAATATGATCAGAAACCAGTGAAGGAAACAATATGAATGTTTATGGTAATAATAAAAATTACTTCTAATAGAACTATAGGTAATTCTGCATTGAAGAGGTGAAGAAAAAGGGAGAAAGGAGGATAAGGTAAAGAGAAAACATGTAAATTAATTTAATAGAATAGAAGAGGTTAAGGATCAGTTGATAAGATTTGAATTCGAATTTAACTACTAGGATTTTGACATCACTGAGAAAATATATATTTATATATTTTTATGTATGTTTCTGTAATAGTAAAAATCCATCAGTTAAATTCAAATTCAAATGTGTATAATCCATCACAGTCATCATTTAAAGAAGTCAGCAATTGCTAAGTTTGAATTGTATGGCCCAAGAAAATAGGAAAATAGATATGCAGTTAGAAAGTCTGGTCAGAACAAATATTAACAAGATAGTTGGTGAGTAAAAATAGAGTAAAAACAGAGTTGGTAGATGAGAACTATATAGAAGTAGGCCCAGCCATTATTTTGTACATACCTTATGTAAATCATAAAATAAAAAATTTATCAAATTTTGTGAAAAACTAAAAGTACGTTAGCAAAAAGGCAGGTTAACAGACGTTTGTTTATTGCCAGATAGTTTAAAACTTGAGCACTGAAAAGTTATGAAGTATGAACCAACATAATAATAGGAATTTATGGAGAGAATAAAGGAATAATGAAATGGAATGGAATAATGGAAAAAGAATGCTCAACTTTTGTTAGATGAAGAACTTGGTAACTATCAAACATTATTGAATACAAAGATGTAAGTAAACACAGGCAGAAGTGAAAATTATACATTATGTTTGACAAGCAGGTAATACTAAAAGACTGACAAAAGACATAAAAATAACAAGAGGTCTGGGGATAGTCAGTGACCACTACTTAGTGAGAAAAATGGTAAAGGAAAAAGTTCAATGGAACTGTGATAGAGGACACAGTAAGATGCGCCTTAAACCTATATAATCATACATATTTCAAGACAAGGACACTAAAACATTTAAAAAATTATGAAAACACCTGAGGGTATCAACTAAAAAATGATATTAAATACTGGAAATAAAACTATAACACACCGTGGACAATAATTTTATATGCAAGCAGGAAATCATACTACAAAGGAAGGTGAAGGTAATATGACAATGTCAATGTACATTACTTTACTGGACTTTACTAGTCGTTCTGTTACCTACACTAATTTGGATTTAAGTTATGTATACGAAGTGACAAAATTGCAAGCTCACCATTCTCTGGGTTGAGGAGAAGAAGGAAAAGATAGGAGGGCCTGAGAAGTAATTTTGGCCTTTTATATGACATTGAAAGGTGACTAGGAGTAATCAGGACTTGAGAAAAGCTTTTGGTCTGTGAACTGAGTGGGTAATGTCATTTAAGGCTGTGAAGAAAATAAGTATTAAGTGGAAGACTTAAAGAATAATTTTTTGACTCAATCAAAACCAAACTATAAAAAGAAACACAAATAGGAGTGAAAAGAAGGATCAGGAAGGGGTAAGGCAAGGATGTCTCTTCTCTGAGAAAAATATGAAATTGTTTAAATATTATATAAACAGGTAATTAATACTAGCATGTAGTTAGTATGCATTTGTTTAATAAATAATGACGAAACATCTAAAAATAGAAGCATAAATTCCACATATGTTCATTGCATAAGAAAAGCACAGGAACTTAAAAAATATTTTTTTACTGCTAATTTTAGATTTAAGAATATTATTAAAAAATGAAGATCAACGGAAAGCCTCATTAAACGGACTTGAAAGAAATAGGACAAACAATACTGAGTTGATGAGGAATGAAAAATCAAAAAGAATGAAACTAAACGCATGGACGGTACATAGCAAACCAGCAAGAAACAGATAATGGCTATAACAATAAACACTTGAAAAAGAATAGAAAGTATTAACATGGAATGCAGCTGTTTAATTGAGGAATAGTGGAAACTTGGTTATAAAGCTGATACGTTTAAATTAGAGATATTAGGAAAAATTGAAAAATGAAAGGAAAACGGGAAGTAAACGTAGAATGTGTACATCTGTTCTTGTACAGTTGAGTACAGAGACTGACAAATGGTGTAGGTTGTATAGTCAACAAATCAAGGAGAAAACAAACATTGAAGAATAGGAAGATTGGAAGGGATAATATGATAGTTGATTTTAAAAGAATGAATGTAAGGGGCTAATTAACAAACTAACTGTATATAGAACTGATTAGGATAATAGAAAAGAAGAATAGATTCGTCATGCTTAAACATAGCAATAGAATATAGTAAAGATCTAGTTAATAAGTGACTTATGTACTACAGTTACAAGTAAAGATGATACAATGTCAGACGCAAGGAGACAATGTGAGACAGAACCATGTATAAAGTCTCATACATTTATGTGTGTTCAGTAAATTGATAATATCCAAGCATAAAGGAATTGAAAAACTTGCTAAGACAAGGACCAAAGGAAGCAGAGAAATTGGTGATTATTAAATTTTAGTAGAAAGAAGAAACAAAAAAGTATTTACGGTATTGTAGCAAGGAGATATGTTGCCATGAAGAGTGATAACTACATAATACCAGGAAAATAAAAGCAGTAATGGAGATAAGTATAGCAAAACATTTGACGAAGAAGAATATGAAGCAATAAGAATTTGCACACTTAAACATATATACTTAGTTACAGAATTTAAAGAAAGAGTGAGTATGAAGATATTCACATTCTTGAAGAGAATGTGAAATTTGAGAAGACCTTGATCCTGTACAAAAATGTCAACATCAGAGACAATTAAAAGTATCGGCTAAAATTATGTGGGACTAGTAAAAAATGTAACAGAATAAGCAGACCATATGGTGGAATCCACAAATTAAGAAGCAGGTAGCAATGAAAGGAAAAAGTGAAAGAAATATTATACAAATACAAAGTGGAATACAATAATAGAACATATACAAATAGGGAATTAATGGGACAAATACAAATACAACCTGCAGAAAAACAAAGTACAAGAAATATTGAGAAAGAAAGTAAATTGTAAAACAAAGTAAAAAATATAAAACAATTTTCTATGAGACCTTGATACATATGAAGACAGATGAAAAAACTTACTGTAAGAGAATTAAAAATAATAGTATATAACTAAATTATAGAGTGATGGAATACTTTAAGAAATTACTGTGTGTTAGGCAAAGTGATGGGCATGTAGATTACAGCATAAAAAAGAGAAGAAGGAGGTACAGGGTTGTCAGGATTGTGGTGAAAGAATTGACAACATTAAAAAGGATTTAAAAAATGGAAAGGCCTTGGATGTGAAGCAGATCTTTCCTCTGAAGTGTTAAAGTACATAGGTGTGGAAGGAACAAGTCTCTACAAGAACAAATTTGTAGTATAGGACAGATATTCTAAGCATACCCCGCACAAGACTTCTTAAAATGTTTTGGTAAGGCAGCCATTAGGACTAACCCCATACTTTCATTAAGAGGGTAAACTACTGACCGCCCCATCAACCATGACGTGGCTGCATATTACACCTCACTTTTTACCTGGATACCGCACATCACTTTTTAACTTTCTGTTTCAACTGGAAGAGATATAACTTATCTTTCAATATGCTCCCACTTTATGGGCGACAAATATTAAGATTTTTGTTTTTTAATAACTATTAAGATTTATTGAGAACTGCACCACTCAAATTTATATTATTAATTATTACTTGGGCGCCAGAGCAGGAGATCTCAGGTTTGTTTATGAAATAATAACAAACTCTTGGATTTCGTTGTCCATGACGTGTCCGTTACTTAACTAAATATCACTATAATATTGACGACTCGGAACACAAAGTTTTTTATAAGTAAGCCGGTTTAGGCTGTAAGGTAAAACTTTACGTTTTTACTTATAAAAAACTTTGTGTTCCGAGTCGTCAATATTATAGTGATATTTAATAACAAACTGTTCAGATACTAATATTTGTATTGTTATATTCTTGTTACTGAATACATCTTAGACTTAATCATTACTATCATCTTTATAGTTAATAACAACCAAAGAATTTATTAATATTTCTAGTTTACAGCTTCTTCGAAATCCGATTAATCAAGTATATTCAAAGGAGTACTTAGTAGATTCAATTTACTCCATTAACAAACTTCAATCATCGCTATCAATCAAAACAAACATATATGTGTATATAAGTATATCTATCATCAATTCTTAACTGCTACTACTTCTATACTATTCAATCTATATTTAATTATTTAATTCATTTATCGTTTCAATAAGTATTAGTATTGGTTTCTTACTTTGCTATATCATAAGTCACCCAAACATGTCGTCTAGCATAAATTGAATGTTTAGTATCTGAACATCGTGGGTCTTTTGAAAATGAGATGAGTTTATTGAGATATGAAATTTATGTTAATCAATTATATTGTAATTTATAAATGAGACATTGTTACTTGTTGCAGGATTCCTGATAGGCGAATGACGACTTGTATTCTTGCGTTAACTATCACACGACACTTTCACTGATCACGCTTTATTAACTTTCTTTAACCACATCACACGCTCGCGTTATTACTATACGTCACGCACAAATAAATAATATACTTTTGTTGCAATTTACGCGCACAATTTAAATATCTTCTTGTCCACACGTACTTTCGCGCACATATCTAAATAAAACTTCTTGCTGACTGTCACTATTAAACCGAGAGAATATTGATTTGAACTTTGATTAATTTAATTTGCTCACATCGAGTGACGCAGGTTTCACGTGTTTTGCGTGAATTTTTAACTTAGACTCCCTGTTGTGGGCTCCGCGTGTTATTTTTATAGTTTCTTCAATTCTACCCTCACTACATCTTCTGTTGATCGTTCCTTATTGGTCTTACATTCAAAATTTTGCCGGTATTTTTGAATGTATCCAGTCTGGTGTCGTATCTCTTTCGCGCTCACTACTGACGCTATTGGTGATTGGTTCCCAAAGTGCGGGCGATAATTTTACGCGGGTGTTCGTTATACTCCCTAAAAAGTGACGCGACTTTCTAAAATCGTCATATTTACTGGCGTGGCCTCTTTTGTTTGTTGAAGGACACCGTACCGTTAACCTAACGGTATATAGGCGTTTTTTGCTAGTTTTACACTACAAAACAATTTATGTGTTTACGACATGTAGGGTGTCTTAGGTCTATTATACATATTTTTGCCGGCGCCGGTCTGTCGCACAGCCGAGCCTCTTTAGATTCACTATTCAATTATAACTTTACTTAAAACTACGTACATTTCAATACTTTAATTTATCATTAATGTTTATATTTATCATTAAATTTTGCTTACTTATTATAGGTATTTACATACATATTAAATTATGATACTGTTATACAGTATCGTTTCATTGACAGGAAATTCTGTATACAATTAAGAGTTTAAAAACTTCAGTCTTGATAAGATTAAAATAAAAAAGAGTTTAGGAGTAACCAGGGGCGAACCTAGGGGGGATATGGGGGATATATCACCCCCCGAAATCTGAAAAAATTAAAAGAATATTGGACCATCAAATTTTAAACTTGTTACGTGTTTTTTGAAATGTAATTAATTGACTTTCAAGGTTGTCAATTCTAAAAAAATACTAGTTAGGTCAGTTACAAGTTTAAATAATCTACAATAATAGGCCTTATTCTCAATAATGAATATGACAGGCGTTGAAAGACATGGTGAAAAATGGAAAGAAGTCTACTTGAAAGAGAGTAGGATGACACGATTTTCAGCTGGTTACAAGCAACTTGAAACATATGATTCATGTGACGACGTGCTTTACACTACGCTCGAGCCATGTCAGCTGATTTGTTTAATTCCGCAAAGAAGGACTTGTTTGCTTTTACCCGCTAGTTGGCCGTAAACCGAGGCCTACGAAAAATACAGGCCATGGCGCGTACGACGATTTTTGAAGTCACGTGATGTTAGGAGTCTAACAGTTCCAGTGTTATTCTATGTACTCGCGTAATTAACGCGCCTTATTTGACCAAATTTACTTAAATATTTCGTTTTTTTAATGAAACATCCAATAAACAAAATGAAACGTATATAATCCACATATTTATTAAAACATGAAGAAGGATAAATAGAACACTTATTTAACAAAGTATATAGTTATACTCATGTCTTCAGTTTTTTTACCTTTCTTTCTTTTCCCACTTTTCATTTTGAAAAAGGCTGGCAATCATTATATTTTTTAACAAAACTATTTAACATTATTTTACATACTCTAAAACTTACATCTACAACCCTGTTATATAGTTTTATATCCACAGCATTTATATACATGCTGTTAACCCTCACTTTCTTAATTTCACGTTCTCTTTAAAGAATTTATATTCCACAGATAGGTACTATTAGGCTTCCAAGACAAACTGGAAGCCTATCTGATGTACGTTTTTAATTGATTTTAATGAAATTAGTGAATTTCAGTTATTATTTTCCCATTAGTTTTAATTTGTTGGTACGATATCCATTATAACATGAGAAAAACATTTCTCTAAGAGAACGATATGTGGTTGAAAAAAATCCCCCCCCCCCGAAATGAAATCCTAGGTTCGCCCCTGGGAGTAACGTATTTGTTAGTGTATTGTGACGCACTAGGCAATAGATACGTAGATGTAATTAGATGCAGCTGGAGAAGAAGCAGTGCTTCTCCGTTGCACCTCGACCAGCAACCCTTTTGAAGAAGCCTATACAAAACAATCTAGTAATTAAAACCATGTCAGCTTCCCAGAAAAGGCCATGGAATGTTCCTGAATTCCGACCACTGACAACGTCGCCGAACTTGACTCAATCTTATATGGTCCATCTGAGGTTTGCTGCCCGGACAGACAGGAGTCCGCGCAAACATTGTTTATTGCTGGTTAATATTTGCGGAGTCGGGTAGCATGCAGCAGGGTTATTATTTCACAGAGTTGCCAAGGATCTCGCTGATTGTGTTGTGTTTTAAAAATGCATGTTGTGTGTTGTTAAGTGCATTAAATTGAAGGAAAGAGTTAAGCGTAGACATTGGGTTCATCCAATCGTTAGGTATAAGATAAGTAAAGGTGAGTTATACAAGCTATTCAGTAAATTGAAACAAGATGGTGAAAGTCCGTACGTCCGATGAACTGTTGTCTTTATTGAAGATTTAATATACATCGATTTATTGATATTTAATAAATTATATTACTGTAGTGCCGCGATATCCCCCAGGGGCTCACCATTTCAGTTTGTCTCTCTTTCATATATCATCTATGGTGAGTACGTGGACTGGCGACCACGGGATCCTGAGCTAAGAGTATGGACAGTAGTATCCAACTCTTCCCCTCAAGATGTCAACACATTTATTCTCAATTTTATAAATCTTGTAAAAAGTACAGATTAGTTTAGCAGTGAGGATAATTGTGGTTCCTCTTTACAATATAACCTCCACATTATTGAAGTACTCTTATATGTTAATTTTGTCGAGAGTCTCATTGTATAGAAACATATTTCATTTGATGATTATGTAATTGATGTTTATTTTAGACAAGGCCACACTCTGCCTCACGTATGGCAAAGAAATCGTCTATTCATATTAATGTTATTAATCATATTTGAATCGTTTAAATCGTTCAAATTAACTCTATTTGACTTATTACATTTTATCTTCTCGTTGGAACTATTCATTAGTTGTACGTTCCTCGATCCTCAAATCGGTCACTCACAATTGTCTGATCGTATTTTTATTTTGTTAAGATGTGCCAAGAGTGATTTGCATATATATTAAAAGTATTTACATACAAAAGAAATCGAGTTTCTCACAGTTTGAAATAGAAAATTTCCTAACATCTATTTACGTGAAGAGTAAATAATTAATCATTATTTTGTGGTTGCAAAATAACCGCCGATATTCTGTTTTGAAGACTTTCAAGGATTTGTGCCGCGCGTGGCAATCTAAGCTCTGATTGGCCGACACAAGGGAGTAGCCCAGTTACGTGGATGAAGCCTTTTGAAACTATAAAAACTCCTAGAGGCCCAAGCCATCATCATTTGGTCTGTCGAGTGATCCGGGGCGACACAGCCGTGTGTCCTGTAAATTTTCGCTTTCGTCTTCAACTACTGTGAATCTACAAGTTTAATATTTTAAAAGTCTAACTATTTGATTTCTATAATATTTAACTTAGTATAAAGTTCGGTACGGCAAATTGCGCTAACTGCTCTTCAGTCGCAGCTCATATCACAGAATGGCACTTCTAAACAGAGAGGGAGGTAGGACTAAGGAGTAATCAAAATTGTAAATTTAAATACATAACAGAGAGACTTTAAAGAACTATAAAGACTATAAAATATCGTAATCAAGTTATTCATTATATCATATTTTATATTAATTTGTCCTATTAAAGAGACAATAAGAGAGAGACATAACAATATTATCAACATCAAATATAAATTTTATAACAATTGAAAGAAATATATTATTTTATTTTATTATATATTTTAATTATATATTTGAATTCTATTTTAAACAAGTACGTTCACATCTTAATCTTGAAACGATTTAACTGAATTATTTAAATATTGATTTTATGTAGAGTTTATATATATATATATATATGTTGCATTGATCTAGAGATCAAAATAACTTTCATAAAAAATGTTATGTTAAGGTTAATCAATTGTTTGAGAATATTGATGTTATTACTAATCGCTTGAGATATTGATTTTAATGCTGATTGCTTATTGCACCTTTGTAATTATTTTATTGATTGGATGACGTTAAAGAGTCAGTCCATTTAAAGTATATGACTTTTCAAGTAGATGTATAAATGTATTAGAAAGATACAGAGGTTAAGGAATTAATAAACATAAGAATTATTAATCTTAGATTTGTGTTTCATTTGTCTGTAATACCTACAAGCCGCCACTTCTATCACTTTAAAAGGTATCGTATGATACTTGGAAGCCTGCTTACCGCTCGGGAGACGCTAGCCACGACATTACATTACCGAGCAAAAAATGTATGAAAAACAAACCTAGAGAATCTTCTTGATTTTGTCAGGTTTCATCAGTTTAGACACTCATTTTTCCTTCTTCAGTTATCCTTTAAACGATTGTTGTAGCTCATTTTTTATTACAGTTTAAAAGCACAATTATTTTCGTAAGTAAAAGATGCATTGTTCACCTCTTCAAAATATTTATTAAGAACGAATGTAGTAAAAACCACATCAACTTTCTAGTGTAGGTTAGGAAAAGTCACCATTTCTTTCGAGAGTAGGCCTAACGAACTTTCCTGTAAAACATATTTATGTAATGCGTAAAAATATTTTAATGTTAATACAAGACATAATACTGCCCAGCAGTCACGTGTAGGTATGCCGTTTTCACCACCGAATCAAGCCAAGAAAGTACGATGGACAGGCCTCAGCACGGTTGGCTACTCTAATCTACACGTAAGTAGCAGGTCTAGACCCTCCGGCCTCTCACCAGGAGGCCACATGATTCGAGCTCCTGAACACAGGACGGACGCACGCTTTGTGCAGATCATCAGCATCCATGGAGCTGAAGAACGAGTTACCCCCGCACGGCAAGAGGCAGCGATAGAATCATAAATATAGAGAGCAGATCTGATCACAAAAATAATCTAATCAGGCAGTTGTTCAGCCAATCTAATGGGAAAAGACTAAAGAACAAATTTCACCCGTTCACTTCTTCTTTGATAAATTAAAGTCAACTAACGATGGATGTATAGACCTACATAAAATTTACTTATTACATTACACAATTTGAAAATATTAAAAATAAATAGATGAACAACAATTAAAAGAATAAATATGAATTAACAATTCGAAATACGTTTCCATAGAAATTTAATTTATTTTTCGTTATTTAAAAAAATATTATATATTATTCTGAACGCGTAACAGTACGGACGTTTATCGTATCGTGTGGACAGCCAGACAGTTGTGTCGAACGCATCGGAACACTATCAAAATGAATACAACTCGGTGAGGTAAATATTTGTTTTTTTATACCTTGCCTTCAATAACAAACTTTCCTGCCTACAATGTTAACCGTATTTTTATTAAAACATTTAGTTCTGATTATGTACAATTATATAGTAACATTTTTATAATGGTTCTAATTAAGTAAATTAAAATCTGCTTCTGAAAGAAAGCATAATCTACTACTCGGCTACCGTACTAAAAGAAAACACGTTTATTTCTTCTTCTTCTTTCTACATAATCTATACGAAATTAATAAAATACATTAAAACTTCACCTTTTTTAGGGATCTAATAATAATCTAATAATACGCTTTTTGTATTAGAGGAATTTATTCAGTTCAATCCCTGTCATACGAAACAAAAACCGTGATACGTTTTGGTTTACCAGGATACGCCAATCAACGCTGAAATTCATAAGCCTTGGACTGAAACCAACATCTTATGATATTAATTATTAAATAAACATTCCTATAAGGATTAAAAATCAAATCCGTTATCGTTAATATAGCTTACAGCATACTCTTATCATTCACACATAAAATAATATAGCCTATTCTACTGCACTGTAGGCCTACTGTATAGGCGTGAAGTATTATTTATAGCCTATGGACTACGTAATGTTTTATATAATAATGTACCGTAACTGAAATAAAACACTAATCTCATGGAGCTTTTTTAACACAGAAGAAACCCGGTTGCCGGCATCCTATAGACCACACTAGAACTCTAGGCCACAAAATATTCAGGCCTACTATAATTTTAAAAGTAGCATGAATATTTACTAAAGCGTGAACTGAAGTTAGCCTAAACGTTCAGTGAACCACCGATTCAGCACATAAATAAAACTGTACACTTTTGTTTTTTTTCACAACTGCTCTATGCTCACAGTTTACAAACGTTAAGCACTATGCCACTTCACTGTAAACTGTTTGTTTTACCGTAAACTGAAGATACTATAAACCCGGGATTTCGCAGATGAACAGAATTTCACTGAAGACATGATAAGCAGATTTAAAGGTAAACTCTGGGTGTAGACATTATTGTTAGGAAGTAAGACACTCTGCACTTGGATTTACTTTTATTTAGGTCCATGCATACAGTACATAAATAAGTTGTGTTTCATGTAGTGCGCCAATAAACGGAATCAAAAATCATAGATTTAAAATCCATTTTTACTGACTTTTCACTAAGACACGAGGGTTTAATATTTTCAGTACAGTAGCTAAGTATGCTAATTTCTTAATGCTATATTAAGTTTTATTTTGAAATATCAATTTCGATTAATTGTTGGACATAGGTTCGATTTTTTATATACATTTTCCTTGCATAATAATGGACTCGTATTTTTACCGTTCACATGGTTGCGAGAGGTAGGTTATGACGCCTGACTTTAGTCATACGGCGTAGGCCTACATGGAAGCTACTTTGGCCAGCACTACGCTTCGACCACCTATTATTACCTAGACATTCATGTCTACAGGCTGACCGACCTGGCGGCTGAAAAGCGTGCCTTGATTTTATTATACTTCGCGAGCATTGAACTCGCGATCCCGTGATATTAATAGCTACACTCCATACCTCAAATATCAGCTTGTTCCAGTGTTGCCACGTTTAATATTTCGGCCTTCTACTAGAGCCGGTCACCGGCCATGTCCATATCCACTTGAGTGCTTGATCAGGATTCACACACACACACACACACACACACACACACACACACACACACACACACACACACACACACACACACACACACACACACACACACACACACACACACACACACACACACACACACACACACACACACACACACAGTTGTGAGGCAACTTTGTCTTGCTTTCTTGACATGTAAGCATGTCGACTAACACCAGTACTGAGTTATACATTTATGTGTAGTTAGGATTTCAGAATTCCAATTGGTTCAATCTATTTGGTTAATTTATAATTTTTAGCCTATGGAATTTTTTTAGGATAGGCATTGCCTCAAACGCCCCATGTAACTTCACCATTGATATTAATTATCTGTAGTAAATTTATACCATACCAATACAATAACTAACTAATATTTTTATTTTATTTTTGCAGTTATATCCATATCATGGTATTATTTTTAAAGAGGCCGATGTGTAAGTTTCCGGTTACATTATAAAAATAATTTATGACAGTTTGCTTTCCTGATACATTAAATTATTGGTAATGTAATGTCTTAAGTCATTATATCTAGATTTATTTATATTTGAAGCATTTATATATCTGTAGAGACACTTTTTATGTGTTACTATGACAAGAATTGTCATTGTTTCCATCCAGTAAAATAAAAGTAGGATACTACAGACAATTTTATTAATTAGCATTGTTTCTTTACTATAAAATTTATATTATGGTTTCGGCAAAAATTTTAATGCTCTGTTCATTTTCTAACACTACTTTTCCCAACAAAACTACAAAGAGTAGTGAAATAATTAGAGTATTCAAGTCTACAGAATATAGGAACTAATTAATCAAGTAAAGACTACAACATGGGGAGAGTTAAAAGTACAATGGGAGAAAAGCTCCAACATAATCATAAACAATTTTAAAAATAGTTTAAGAGACCATACGGGTAGATTTGAAAAAGAATTGAAAATATTAGTGTAAAAATGAACTAAAATATTAGTTGATAAAATAAGAACTAATTCTGCAAGTATGATGCCAATATAAGTCAGATAAATTCATAAAAGATAAAATAAATGGATTATTGGAAAAGATGAAAATTAATGCATTTGCTGTAAAAGTGGAATACAAATTGATATGGATAATATAGAACAGAACGCACCTTGAAACATAGAGGGTCACAAGTGCTAAAAGACACATTTGTGGGAAATCGAGTTTTAAGTTTCAAATGCTTGTTAAAAATTGATAAGCGCATATTCATAAAATATTTTTTCATTCATTTTAATAAAATTTAATTCTCTAAATGCTGTTATAAAAATTTCCTTGTTTTCTATGACATATAATTGTTTTTTTGCACTTATGGCCGTCTACAACAAAAAATATATTTAAGAACTGAATTCTGTTTTTATTGAAAACAGCCATAAGTGCTATCAAAATAGTATACATTATCTGTTTTCTTCAAAATTTTTTAAATTATAGTTGTTAAAATTTATTTTTATTGTTATTCTTAAACATCTTTTAATAACTGAAACACAGTAAACATAATTTATTACAAGAGGCATAATTAAGTAACTACTGAAAGTAATGAACATAATATAATAAACATAATCAAAAGTGTTAATTTTATTACTACTAGGTCTATATCTTATAGGTAGATATATTTTATATCTAGGTCTATAATAATAATAATAATAAGGCTAACAATACACAAAATATCTACTTTGAATATGTAAATTATTTCAATCCTTACAAAATGTTGAATAATCTTACAGGTCACGTTCATCTGAATCTACATCTTTTTTTTTTCATTTGATGGTATAGGGGTTATATTTTCATACAATGAGTTACAATTGCTCTTTATAATTCTACTTTGGCAGAGAGGTATTAAATCTCATTTCTTGTCATCAGTTATTTCTGTTAGATAGGTAACTGCACAATTCAATTTTGTTAATGAAGGCTTGTTTCTTGTATTTTTCTTTGTGTATATTCTCCTTATACTCTTCATCAAAGCGTATTTTGTAGAAAAATTGAAGAGGCTTTTCTTTCTCTTCTATGATTTCTCTTATGTCAAGCCAAGAAACTTTCTCATTATTTTGCACACCGCAAAAGTTTTCCAAAAAAATTTGGAAGATTTTTGAAATCCATGAAGTCTGGTGTATCCATTTCTGTCACTTTAAAAGGACTGGCCTTCTTCTCAGCCTTTTGGATATTGGTTGCCCATTGTTTAGATACATAAATAGGTCCACTTTTTAGGACTAGCTTTCTTTGTTTAATTAATGCAAACGGTCTCTTTCATTCTAGTTGTGACCAGTTACTAATAATTTATATGTAATGCTTGAAATGTTGAAAGCAAACACTGGATACATGTGTAAAGCAATAATGTGTTTATTCTTTGTTGACCTCTACAGTTGTCGGAGTTAAAGGCAACCATCTCTCCTTTGTATTGATTTTGTAAAAACTGAAAAACACATGAACCGATTTCATTTAAACTCCTCATGTCAAACATAGCAATGTCCTGTACTTCTCCCGATATCGTAAACTGTAAAATTTAGAACTGACAGCCGCCATTTATAATATACAACAAAAATGTTATCATAAGGATTTGGGAGGACTGCATGTAAATCATAGCATAATGTGATACACTTCTTTTCCTCTGCAAGCGCTGCATGTTTGGCCTTTTCTCCTCTACTTAATTTAACTTCTTTATGATAATTTTTATACTCAAATTATAGAAATTGTTTTACATATGAACTTTTACATTTATCATAGAATAAACACTGCTCTTTTCTAGTAACAGAAAGCTAATACTAAATTCTGTCAAGAAAATGTATGGCTGAGTAATTTCCATATTTTGTTTGTTTGTTCCTGGCACTCCTTTATATAATTTCTGTGAAGATCTTTTAATGTTTTTCCACCACTAACATATCTCTACTTGTTTGTTTGTGCAGGTAATGAGACACTATTTGTGGTATAGAATTAATATGTTTTCGAACATATTATATATTAAGTGTGGACTCTAGTGTAGTTTGGTTGTTGTGTTTGCCAATTTCATCTTTGACAATTCCATCTGTTGTCTTCTTGATTATATTCCGTATCATTTTGTCTCCTACTTTAAATGAATCTATGAAGAATTTATTACAAACAAGGTATACTTCTCCATCTGTCTTGTAGTGCCTTCTATAACTCTCCAATATTGAGGTCTCGATCTATTCATACAGGTAGCTATATATTATCATTGTTTGTTAACCTCTGCAAGCTTCCAAAACATCTTAAAAATCTGACCACGTTGGTCACCTTGAATTTGCTTACGTTTACAATGGCAATTTCTTGTACACGGTTACCCTTTGAGTCTATGTATATCTCACCTTATTCCTTGTCACTTTGGCTACATTTCTCTTTCATTCACTTTCCCCTACTTTTCGTTTTTGTCCTCTTGTCTTCTGTTCATCTTGTACTTCATTATGTAACACTTGAAGCAAGGCTGTTTCATAAATATTAAATAAAGCTTACCTCATTTCTTTCATTTAACTTCACCTGAATCAGCAATGTCCTGTTAGAGAACATTGTGTGAAACTCAACACAATCCAACAAAATAATCTTTAACATATTCATATGTTATACTAATGAAATGTGAAAGCTATAGAAAAAGTCAGGAAAGAGAACAAGTGCTGCCAGCTTAAAAAACTAAAACTATGCTACCCTCATGTATGGCCACAATTGCAGTTATGGCCGTCTTTATTTAAAACCTTCCTAAATATAGTTTATTCTTTTAATGCAATACAGCCACAAGTGACACTGTGGCTGTATTGCATTAAAATGTGTGTTCCAGATTTTCAACAGCATAAGGACATTGCTGATAAGTGATGCTATATCACTTATGGCTCTATTGTATTTAACACAGCTCTATTAATATTGTGCCATAACTCAATTTCCAAATTTTTTGCACTTATGGCCCTCTTGCATTCAGCGTGCGAGAAGACATCAATATTGATACAGAAGGAATTGATGAAAACATACAATTTCTTGGTATTTATCTTACCACACACATGGATTGAATATATAATGTAAATCAAACGATCCAAAAAGTGTAACCACATCTTACTCTGTTATGAGCATTAGGCAACACTAACTGAGGATTGGACCCTACAACTGCCCAATAAAGCAACTGTCTGTTAGTATTTTAGATTATGTATCTACCTTTCATGGAAATGCGTGTAACTTCCAGTTACTGAAATAGGATTGAGTGCAGTACAGAGCTTGGATTGGTTTTAGGAGACGTGAAATTGACACCAATCAATATTCTTCATGCCGAAGCTGGTGAGCTGTTACTAAACTTGTGCCAGAGGATACTTTTCTGTCTCTTTTCATGTCCCTTTATTTCCATCTTACAGCGGAGTTTGCAAAAAAAGGGATTCTGACAAAATGAGCACTAATCTCCACTGTGCAATATACTCACCAATAATTTGAACTTTTAGCCTCTGTTTACCACCTTAGATAAGCCTGCAAAAACTTTCTGGTATACAACATACTACTAGATCCTCCTTCAGCATTTTAGGAGACTGGAGTATGGCTAAATTCCCTCACAGCTACCTCTATGCATCCTGGCCAAAGACTATTCATATTTGTAATGTTGGGTCTATTCTAAACAAAGCAATTATTTAAACATATTTAAAGCGGTCCAGGTCACTGTATGATAATTATATATAATTTAGCAATTATATTATATATAAAAGCAATTAGGTGTGCATGTTACAAAGAGGGAAAAAAGAGGGAAGGCTGGATGTTTAGAACACAGATTTAAGGAAAAGGTTAAAAATAGAGTGGAGGAATGATTAGCAACTTCAGAAAATCGAAGAAACTGCAGACCACACACACACATTTAAACTGTTTATGGAGCAATTGAAGGACAGTGACAAGAGAAATTATTGGGGGGGGGGACATTCTTAGTCCTGAAGTCTGTACTTTTCTAGTAGACTGACTGATTAGCTATGTGACAAAATGTATTATCAAGCAAAGTAATGAAAGTAGTTCATATTTTAACAATACCTGTAGAATGAGTAGTAAGTATTAAAGGTGGAACTATAACCTCTTCTCTTGAGTTATAACAGAGGGAACCCAAAGTAATTGGTTCGGCCAATTACTTCAGGCTGCCTTATTCGGGACGAGCTGAAATTTAAACAGAACAACACACAGTAAATATAAAAGGAATCATGGAAGGGAAAACTGTTGATTTATGTACTCAGTATATGTGTGCAACAAGAAGATTTCCCTTTATTGAACATTTAAAATAAAACAAATGTATCTCTGTTTGAAGCTACGTCCTGTCTGGCCTATGTAGAATTTACTGCAATTTGAACAATTTAGTTTATATACACCGGGTAGATCGAATTTGTTTAGTGGTTTCGGCATGCGTTTTGATAGTGTGTGTTCTGTTTTGTTAGTGGTTTTGTAAGCGATTCTGTATCCTGCTTTTTTGAAAGCAGGACGTAGCTTCAAACAGAGATACATTGAACACACAAAAGCACTCCACACCACTACAGAATCTACCTTCGCAAACCACCTCATTGAAGCAAACCACACATATAAAAACATCGACAATAACATGAACATACTACACGTACACACAAAAGGCCGAAAACTAGACACTCTAGAACAATTAGAAATATACAAACACACAAAAACAAATAAAAACGACATCTTAAACGAACAGACACAATTCAAATCGCACGCATTATTCGAACACATCTCACCACACACACACACAGCTTCAATCTTTCGAAACACTATCTCGTTGCCAACAACAAGACGAGCAGCGCTAGTAACGACAGCCTCTGATGAAGCCTTCTATAGGTGAAAGCCGGTTTAGGCTGTAAGGTAAAACTTTACGTTTTTACTTATAAAAAACTTGGGTAACCATTTGGTATTTAGTCTTTAAACTTTTATTAATTATACTCAATTCAAGATATTAGCTTGCAAGACTGTTACTTTTACTCTTACTTTTACTTTTAAGTTTCATTATTATTCCATTTGAAGAATGGTATTAATTATACTACGATACGTTAAATCTAAACTGTTACAATTGCAAGAAGCCTGAATAGTTACAATTAAATTCTTAGATTTAAATTTTTATATTCTTATAAAATCAATCGTCTCTGAAAGAGAGTATTGTGTTACAATTACTATTATTATTATTCCTCGATAGACGTGCTATCGAGTCACCTTTAATTTGGGATGTAGAAGTCTCCTCCATATGGTTACATCTTGGGAATCCTAAGAGCGTCGTCCTCGTCTAGGTCTGGTCTCAGTTGTTCACGGCTTAAACGTCTGCAGGATAGAGTGGGCCTTCTACACAAGTACTCGTTGATTCTCAGAAGTCTCGAACTGCATTATCAGTCGGATCTACTAGAATTGTAATTCTGATGATTCATGTCTCCAGGCAGGATGTTGTGAAGAGTCGTCAATAGGAGAAGATAGCTGTTATAGTTATTAACACTCGTACTATGGGTTGTCACATATTTCTTCTTGTTACAACGTTTTTGAATTTTTCTTTCTCTTAACGTTACATATTACACTCTTTAGTAGCAGTTAGTAAAATACATAAGAATTAATCCAAACTAATAACCAATCACATAACATTTCAACAGAGCATTTCGCTCGTGCGTGTGCACTGCTTGGAGTCGTCGTAGCGAGAGAGAGATTTTTCGTTCGCTACCACTGGTACAGGACAATAGATAGTGGGGTGTTTATTCCGCGAGAATATAGTCCCGGTCTCTCTCTAAATAAACTTTTTATTTATACAAACTATCGCTAGATAAAAATACATCATTTAAATTAGTTGTTTTCGTGACTATCTGTGTCTTCAGATTCTTTAATTATTAACATTATTTTTCTATATTATTTTAATTACAGAAGACTCGGTAAACATGTCGAGTCCGGTATCAACAGGTAGGCGCCTGATAACAAGCAAAGGGTTAAATGCGACAATAATAATTATTTACAATATGTCTTTTCTTTACCGTTTCTTTGCCCTTATTAATTACTACTTCCATTCACACTTAGTACCTACATGTTTTTTATTACATTGTGAGATTTAAATGGTTAATTGTTCGCAACTTAAAATTTTTTTATTTCTTTATTTTTTTTAATAATTGTCACAATTTAAATCGTCACATACTCCGCCTCTTAACCAACACCGACTCCGGAAAATTTGGTTAGATACGTACCGAGAGTATGCTTGGGGAGTACAGTGTGAAATTTCATATTATTATCATTATTTATTATTATTCTCTTTTATTATTATTACTGCACAGTTCGTTGTTTTAAATTCTCTTTAAATGATCTAGTTCTCATTTAAATGTTCCTCCTCCGTGAAATTCCCTTTTTCTCACTTCTTACAGTACTAACTTATAATACTAATTTCCCTAATTTCAGCAACTCACAATATCGTGGCCCGACTGACATCAGCTTACTCTAACACTACAGGTTAGCTTTCAGCATTCATAAATGATCTCTTGGCTCTCTTGGCTCATCATTATCCTTTTCAGCCGGCGCCGTTGTGACTCGTTACTTAACATGTATATAATTCTATCTTGATTATACACCGGTATATAATTCTATCTTGATTATATACCATAGACTTACTTTTAAATAATCCAAAGAGGGTCTCATACTACACTCTTGATTATAGTTACTTGGAGAGAAGCGGAATTTCACGAGGATACTTCTCTTTTAACTCTTTAACAATAACTAGACAAACTATGCGGAAGGGGACACTTTACACGCTGCATTTTATTTCACACGCGGTGGCATTCATTGTTTAGGGAGTGCTACCGTTTATACAATAGAGAGGGTGGCTGCTTAGTACAATCCTGAACACGCATTATTTCTTCTAACTGGCCACCACAACTGGGGTGCTTACTAATCTACGTTACTTGTATTATTATTATTCTTTTCTCTTACTTCTACGCTACACTTCACACATTTAGTTTAAATCAAGAATTATTTAGCCTTATTATTTAAACAATTATTATTCTCTTTATTCTGATTTACTTTCTTTATAATTAATTAATTACTTTGGAGCATTTACGAAACGCACCTAGAATTATTTACTATCTACTACCATATTATTTAGAATACTCTTTATTTACTTTGTTTTGGGGACTTGGGGTATAATACTTTATCTAACAAGGGAGGGTTAACTAAGTCATTTATTCATTTGAAATTTAAGTCACAATATTGTTCGCTTTACTATACTACACAATTATTTCCTACACACTTTAGTACATGATAAAAACGTTTATTAACAGAGGTAATTAAACATAGCATTAGTTTTTTATTTAAGCGATCAGCTGTTTCGCTGGAAAGTAGGTTAGACTAGTTTTAAACAATGGCATAGTTTTGCTTACAAAGGGAAAAGTCAACTCGAGGGAGAATATCTCTATTGTTTCATTTAACAATAGCTAACGGACACCTTATTAACTTGCACTGGCTTGCTTCAAAAGGGGTGGCATGTGCGATGCGTACGCAATGTTACGGCCCGTTACCAAGCTGAGTTTAGTTACACTTTTATAATTATAATTATACTAACGTGTTATAATAATTTACGATATTATTAAACTTTTTATTTTAAATGACTAATCATTTATTTCTTATTATTTACTTTACTCAGATTTAAGAAACTTCGTTTTTCATTTGTTTAGGACTCGGTTGTTTACTTCGGGAAGCATCATTCCATAAAATTAATTAGTACACTTGTTTTGTTTAGTCAGTAGTTGACATAACTCATCGTGTCAATAGAAACACGAATTACACATTTATGCAGGCTTGTACAGGAAAACTACAGGTCTTAAATCGTCGCAAAATTGACGTGTTAGAGACTGAATACTTTGACACGTACATACATGAATTGGTATAATACAATCTAATCTTTTCACGTATAATTATATACGAGTATGTGCGTAATCTCACACAAAATATACACTTATATTTATACACTTATAAATATCGTCAATATTATTCATATATGCTACTTAGCCTCTTTCTTTTTACATACAATTTCCTAACTGAGTGCATCGATATACAGAATGGAGTATTTTATAATTGACACTAAGTACACTAAGCATTTACACAAAATGAAACCAAAAACAGTGGCGCATTTTAATAATAAAATTATCTACTTTTTTTTTGTTTTAATTTTCAACAATGTCTGAAATCTTTTGTTACTGGGCAAGGGGTCACACACTTTGTAATACAATAGAGGGAGGTGATGTATTGTCTAACGCAACTTTGCACTAGGGTGACAAGGACACTCTCACACAGGCTTGGACAAGAAATCAACCTGTCTGATATTGTTTACCAACAGACGTGTTGTTGAATGAACTCTTGACAAGCACATACCTGATGTTATATCGAATACACGGGGCGTCTTTAGTTAATATTATGATCATTGCTATATCTAAATAATAATTAAAATTACCTATTTACAAAACTATTATAATAACTAGTATCGTTTAATTTTATTTAAGATTTTAGACACATTTAAAGTACATGAGTAAATAAATCAACAGATTATGGTCTGGGTTAATATGCACACAATTACTGCTTAATAACACAAGTCACAAAATTTTTTTTTTTTAATTAGCAGCAAAATTTTAACTAATTAGCAGAGTGGCGCAATTTATTTGTGACACTCTGTACACAATTAATTATTAAACAACAGCACAACAATAGCAAAATAGCAAAATCAGCACAATTAGCAAAATTAGCAAAATAAGCAGAGTGGCGCAATTTTATAACCTCTTCTCTTGAGTTATAACAGAGGGAACCCAAAGTAATTGGTTCGGCCAACTACTTCAGGCTGCCTTATTCGGGACGAGCTGAAATTTAAACAGAACAACACACAGTAAATATAAAAGGAATCATGGAAGGGAAAACTGTTGATTTATGTACTCAGTATATGTGTGCAACAAGAAGATTTCCCTTTATTGAACATTTAAAATAAAACAAATGACATTTACTCAAAACAGATCCCATTACATTATTAATTAAATTATTAACGTGTTTAAATTGCTTTATATAGACTGTGGGATCACAACAAATTATATTTAGCTTTTCCCCGGATCCGGGTAACCATTTGGTATTTAGTCTTTAAACTTTTATTAATTATATTCAATTCAAGATATTAGCTTGCAAGACTGTTACTTTTACTCTTACTTTTACTTTTAAGTTTCATTATTATTCCATTTGAAGAATGGTATTAATTATACTACGATACGTTAAATCTAAACTGTTACAATTGCAAGAAGCCTGAATAGTTACAATTAAATTCTTAGATTTAAATTTTTATATTCTTATAAAATCAATCGTCTCTGAAAGAGAGTATTGTGTTACAATTACTATTATTATTATTCCTCGATAGACGTGCTATCGAGTCACCTTTAATTTGGGATGTAGAAGTCTCCTCCATATGGTTACATCTTGGGAATCCTAAGAGCGTCGTCCTCGTCTAGGTCTGGTCTCAGTTGTTCACGGCTTAAACGTCTGCAGGATAGAGTGGGCCTTCTACACAAGTACTCGTTGATTCTCAGAAGTCTCGAACTGCATTATCAGTCGGATCTACTAGAATTGTAATTCTGATGATTCATGTCTCCAGGCAGGATGTTGTGAAGAGTCGTCAATAGGAGAAGATAGCTGTTATAGTTATTAACACTCGTACTATGGGTTGTCACATATTTCTTCTTGTTACAACGTTTTTGAATTTTTCTTTCTCTTAACGTTACATATTACACTCTTTAGTAGCAGTTAGTAAAATACATAAGAATTAATCCAAACTAATAACCAATCACATAACATTTCAACAGAGCATTTCGCTCGTGCGTGTGCACTGCTTGGAGTCGTCGTAGCGAGAGAGAGATTTTTCGTTCGCTACCACTGGTACAGGACAATAGATAGTGGGGTGTTTATTCCGCGAGAATATAGTCCCGGTCTCTCTCTAAATAAACTTTTTATTTATACAAACTATCGCTAGATAAAAATACATCATTTAAATTAGTTGTTTTCGTGACTATCTGTGTCTTCAGATTCTTTAATTATTAACATTATTTTTCTATATTATTTTAATTACAGAAGACTCGGTAAACATGTCGAGTCCGGTATCAACAGGTAGGCGCCTGATAACAAGCAAAGGGTTAAATGCGACAATAATAATTATTTACAATATGTCTTTTCTTTACCGTTTCTTTGCCCTTATTAATTACTACTTCCATTCACACTTAGTACCTACATGTTTTTTATTACATTGTGAGATTTAAATGGTTAATTGTTCGCAACTTAAAATTTTTTTATTTCTTTATTTTTTTTAATAATTGTCACAATTTAAATCGTCACATACTCCGCCTCTTAACCAACACCGACTCCGGAAAATTTGGTTAGATACGTACCGAGAGTATGCTTGGGGAGTACAGTGTGAAATTTCATATTATTATCATTATTTATTATTATTCTCTTTTATTATTATTACTGCACAGTTCGTTGTTTTAAATTCTCTTTAAATGATCTAGTTCTCATTTAAATGTTCCTCCTCCGTGAAATTCCCTTTTTCTCACTTCTTACAGTACTAACTTATAATACTAATTTCCCTAATTTCAGCAACTCACAATATCGTGGCCCGACTGACATCAGCTTACTCTAACACTACAGGTTAGCTTTCAGCATTCATAAATGATCTCTTGGCTCTCTTGGCTCATCATTATCCTTTTCAGCCGGCGCCGTTGTGACTCGTTACTTAACATGTATATAATTCTATCTTGATTATACACCGGTATATAATTCTATCTTGATTATATACCATAGACTTACTTTTAAATAATCCAAAGAGGGTCTCATACTACACTCTTGATTATAGTTACTTGGAGAGAAGCGGAATTTCACGAGGATACTTCTCTTTTAACTCTTTAACAATAACTAGACAAACTATGCGGAAGGGGACACTTTACACGCTGCATTTTATTTCACACGCGGTGGCATTCATTGTTTAGGGAGTGCTACCGTTTATACAATAGAGAGGGTGGCTGCTTAGTACAATCCTGAACACGCATTATTTCTTCTAACTGGCCACCACAACTGGGGTGCTTACTAATCTACGTTACTTGTATTATTATTATTCTTTTCTCTTACTTCTACGCTACACTTCACACATTTAGTTTAAATCAAGAATTATTTAGCCTTATTATTTAAACAATTATTATTCTCTTTATTCTGATTTACTTTCTTTATAATTAATTAATTACTTTGGAGCATTTACGAAACGCACCTAGAATTATTTACTATCTACTACCATATTATTTAGAATACTCTTTATTTACTTTGTTTTGGGGACTTGGGGTATAATACTTTATCTAACAAGGGAGGGTTAACTAAGTCATTTATTCATTTGAAATTTAAGTCACAATATTATTCGCTTTACTATACTACACAATTATTTCCTACACACTTTAGTACATGATAAAAACGTTTATTAACAGAGGTAATTAAACATAGCATTAGTTTTTTATTTAAGCGATCAGCTGTTTCGCTGGAAAGTAGGTTAGACTAGTTTTAAACAATGGCATAGTTTTGCTTACAAAGGGAAAAGTCAACTCGAGGGAGAATATCTCTATTGTTTCATTTAACAATAGCTAACGGACACCTTATTAACTTGCACTGGCTTGCTTCAAAAGGGGTGGCATGTGCGATGCGTACGCAATGTTACGGCCCGTTACCAAGCTGAGTTTAGTTACACTTTTATAATTATAATTATACTAACGTGTTATAATAATTTACGATATTATTAAACTTTTTATTTTAAATGACTAATCATTTATTTCTTATTATTTACTTTACTCAGATTTAAGAAACTTCGTTTTTCATTTGTTTAGGACTCGGTTGTTTACTTCGGGAAGCATCATTCCATAAAATTAATTAGTACACTTGTTTTGTTTAGTCAGTAGTTGACATAACTCATCGTGTCAATAGAAACACGAATTACACATTTATGCAGGCTTGTACAGGAAAACTACAGGTCTTAAATCGTCGCAAAATTGACGTGTTAGAGACTGAATACTTTGACACGTACATACATGAATTGGTATAATACAATCTAATCTTTTCACGTATAATTATATACGAGTATGTGCGTAATCTCACACAAAATATACACTTATATTTATACACTTATAAATATCGTCAATATTATTCATATATGCTACTTAGCCTCTTTCTTTTTACATACAATTTCCTAACTGAGTGCATCGATATACAGAATGGAGTATTTTATAATTGACACTAAGTACACTAAGCATTTACACAAAATGAAACCAAAAACAGTGGCGCATTTTAATAATAAAATTATCTACTTTTTTTTTGTTTTAATTTTCAACAATGTCTGAAATCTTTTGTTACTGGGCAAGGGGTCACACACTTTGTAATACAATAGAGGGAGGTGATGTATTGTCTAACGCAACTTTGCACTAGGGTGACAAGGACACTCTCACACAGGCTTGGACAAGAAATCAACCTGTCTGATATTGTTTACCAACAGACGTGTTGTTGAATGAACTCTTGACAAGCACATACCTGATGTTATATCGAATACACGGGGCGTCTTTAGTTAATATTATGATCATTGCTATATCTAAATAATAATTAAAATTACCTATTTACAAAACTATTATAATAACTAGTATCGTTTAATTTTATTTAAGATTTTAGACACATTTAAAGTACATGAGTAAATAAATCAACAGATTATGGTCTGGGTTAATATGCACACAATTACTGCTTAATAACACAAGTCACAAAATTTTTTTTTTTTAATTAGCAGCAAAATTTTAACTAATTAGCAGAGTGGCGCAATTTATTTGTGACACTCTGTACACAATTAATTATTAAACAACAGCACAACAATAGCAAAATAGCAAAATCAGCACAATTAGCAAAATTAGCAAAATAAGCAGAGTGGCGCAATTTTATAACCTCTTCTCTTGAGTTATAACAGAGGGAACCCAAAGTAATTGGTTCGGCCAACTACTTCAGGCTGCCTTATTCGGGACGAGCTGAAATTTAAACAGAACAACACACAGTAAATATAAAAGGAATCATGGAAGGGAAAACTGTTGATTTATGTACTCAGTATATGTGTGCAACAAGAAGATTTCCCTTTATTGAACATTTAAAATAAAACAAATGACATTTACTCAAAACAGATCCCATTACATTATTAATTAAATTATTAACGTGTTTAAATTGCTTTATATAGACTGTGGGATCACAACAAATTATATTTAGCTTTTCCCCGGATCCGGGTAACCATTTGGTATTTAGTCTTTAAACTTTTATTAATTATATTCAATTCAAGATATTAGCTTGCAAGACTGTTACTTTTACTCTTACTTTTACTTTTAAGTTTCATTATTATTCCATTTGAAGAATGGTATTAATTATACTACGATACGTTAAATCTAAACTGTTACAATTGCAAGAAGCCTGAATAGTTACAATTAAATTCTTAGATTTAAATTTTTATATTCTTATAAAATCAATCGTCTCTGAAAGAGAGTATTGTGTTACAATTACTATTATTATTATTCCTCGATAGACGTGCTATCGAGTCACCTTTAATTTGGGATGTAGAAGTCTCCTCCATATGGTTACATCTTGGGAATCCTAAGAGCGTCGTCCTCGTCTAGGTCTGGTCTCAGTTGTTCACGGCTTAAACGTCTGCAGGATAGAGTGGGCCTTCTACACAAGTACTCGTTGATTCTCAGAAGTCTCGAACTGCATTATCAGTCGGATCTACTAGAATTGTAATTCTGATGATTCATGTCTCCAGGCAGGATGTTGTGAAGAGTCGTCAATAGGAGAAGATAGCTGTTATAGTTATTAACACTCGTACTATGGGTTGTCACATATTTCTTCTTGTTACAACGTTTTTGAATTTTTCTTTCTCTTAACGTTACATATTACACTCTTTAGTAGCAGTTAGTAAAATACATAAGAATTAATCCAAACTAATAACCAATCACATAACATTTCAACAGAGCATTTCGCTCGTGCGTGTGCACTGCTTGGAGTCGTCGTAGCGAGAGAGAGATTTTTCGTTCGCTACCACTGGTACAGGACAATAGATAGTGGGGTGTTTATTCCGCGAGAATATAGTCCCGGTCTCTCTCTAAATAAACTTTTTATTTATACAAACTATCGCTAGATAAAAATACATCATTTAAATTAGTTGTTTTCGTGACTATCTGTGTCTTCAGATTCTTTAATTATTAACATTATTTTTCTATATTATTTTAATTACAGAAGACTCGGTAAACATGTCGAGTCCGGTATCAACAGGTAGGCGCCTGATAACAAGCAAAGGGTTAAATGCGACAATAATAATTATTTACAATATGTCTTTTCTTTACCGTTTCTTTGCCCTTATTAATTACTACTTCCATTCACACTTAGTACCTACATGTTTTTTATTACATTGTGAGATTTAAATGGTTAATTGTTCGCAACTTAAAATTTTTTTATTTCTTTATTTTTTTTAATAATTGTCACAATTTAAATCGTCACATACTCCGCCTCTTAACCAACACCGACTCCGGAAAATTTGGTTAGATACGTACCGAGAGTATGCTTGGGGAGTACAGTGTGAAATTTCATATTATTATCATTATTTATTATTATTCTCTTTTATTATTATTACTGCACAGTTCGTTGTTTTAAATTCTCTTTAAATGATCTAGTTCTCATTTAAATGTTCCTCCTCCGTGAAATTCCCTTTTTCTCACTTCTTACAGTACTAACTTATAATACTAATTTCCCTAATTTCAGCAACTCACAATATCGTGGCCCGACTGACATCAGCTTACTCTAACACTACAGGTTAGCTTTCAGCATTCATAAATGATCTCTTGGCTCTCTTGGCTCATCATTATCCTTTTCAGCCGGCGCCGTTGTGACTCGTTACTTAACATGTATTAAAATTTTTTTATTTCTTTATTTTTTTAATAATTGTCACAATTTAAATCGTCACAGAACAATTATTGTTTTCTTGGGTAGAAGCTCTTGTAGATGACCTCTTGCGTTTGTACAATTCCCTCATCCTATTGTACTACATTCATTGTTAGGCTGTAATGAATGAAGAATGAGAGAAAGAAAGATGGAGAGGGGGAGAGAGAGAGAGAGAGAGAGAGAGAGAGAGAGTGTGAGAGAGAGGGTGTGCAAACACAGATGTGTTGAATCTATGGCCTGAAGAATTTATAACATAAAACATGACACTGAATGTTGAAAAATGTCAAGTAATGTACATGATGAAGGAACGAAACCGAAATAGACTATAGACCAAAGTGGATCGAAAAGATAGAGGTAGCTTATTTGAGGGACCTTTATAATTATTAAAGAAGGGAAAATAGACTAAGAATTCTTTAACCGTATAAGTAAAGCAAATATTGTGTTTTACCAGTTACATAAAATGGTACCATAATAACGAAAATGTAAGTATGGCTAAACAACCAAGCCAAACAAACAAAGCCACCATATGCAGTCAACAAAGCCTTTTTATATTTTTATGAAGAGCGGTCTTGTTGATTTTAACATACAGTAGTTATTTTGGAAATTTTCAAACCTGGAACAGTAGAAATAAATTCTACATGAAGATTAAAAGGTAAAACAGAGAGAGACAGAATTAAAACTTCCAAAACAGAGATGAACAACATACAAGTCACTAAGACATGTAATAAATGAAGTGGTATAGCCTCTTAAAAATAACCAAAAAAAACACTGATGAAGCGAGTACTAAAGCTAAACCTTATGACAGAAGGGAAAATATAGAATAAATACCAAATAAAAATAGAAAAAGTAACAAAATTTAAGGAAAACCTGTTTAAAATCTAGAACAGGATTTAAAATAAGTTGGGAACTCTATGATTTGACAATATAAGAAGAAAAATCAGCTGTGAAAATCAAGAAAGCAAGGCAACAATGTAGAAGAATAAGCTTAAGGCAAGCCAAAATTGGAAATGTAAGAAATCACAACTTGCTGATTACTAATTTAATGAAGACAAGACTGTTTGTGATAACCTAAATAAAAATAAAAATAAAACAACCTATTTTTAAAGTTTAATGTCATATAAAGTGAATATCATTTCGTTTTGAGCCGCATGTTTTCCTGCTTGTTGAAATTTGAAGACAATTTTAATCATGTATAGTATTGCTTAACTAAACAAAATTAATTTGTTGTCATGATAAGTACTTTCTTAAAAGTGGTTAACAGTTTCTTTTTTTTTTAATTAATTAAGTAAGTTTAATTTGTGTTTCTTCTAGGTAAATAATGGACACCTTTTGTTCAGATATATAAAAAGAACATTCTGTCCAATAATGTCACTTAATCCTTCTACAATATGAAGTTAATATTTTACAGAACAAAACAAAATATTTACATTACAAATTCTTTCCATCCCTCATTACAATTTGTTATATGGAAGTTTGACTGCATTCTGTACTGTAATTACATTAACCATATATAATAACTTAAACCCACAATTTTGTAAGTCATTTTGCCCTGACAGTCCTTAGAATATAAATATATTCTACAGAATAAGACAAATTTTTAATTGTGACAAACCGTTGTTTGTCAGAAGTGTTGAAGTCAGTTGAAGTTGGTTTAATGTAAATGTATATGTTTTCAATTGTTTTATTTATTTTACTACATTTTATCAAGTTATTTATTTTATTTGTTATAATTTGATACTCCATCATGACTTCTGTCAATTTTACTGCCTTCTGTGTAACAATCGACGTAGGAATAGACATCTAATGGGGAAGTTTCCTCCCAGCACTTTGGGTTAAGTGAAATGGATGGTTGTCTGCAGATTTGCTAATCACTTCATAGTCAATGGAAAAAGCAAAGTAATGTCAGGAGGATGAATCGGATGGAAAGTGAAACTCAAACACAAAAAAACATGCTATAGTATACTACTACAGGGTAAGATCTACTCCATGGTTAAGTGTGCAAACAGGTAATGAAAATATTGGAAGAGCCGGTGTCAACAAGAGTATTGAAAACAAGATGATTGGTACAACTGATTGTATATATGAGAAAACAATCCTACTTGAAATTTAAAAACTACACTTATTACACAAGTACCAGTAGTTGACAACGCAACACAAGATGTGACAATAAAATAACCAAACTGATTATTTGCCATTTTCTTGTTCCTTGTAACAGTGAGTAGTGTTGGTCATTCAGCTATGCCTTCCCCTGCATGTACCATTATATTCTGAAGCATGACCAATCAACGTGCAAGTTCAGTAGCAGCATTTGTTTGAAACAATGTATCTGAGCTCTGTTGGAATAATGTTAACTATTAATTGGAGTAATGTGTGAGTACAAAAGTCTTTGAAAATCTGCTACACAAAACATAACATTTGCTAAAGAGCATTTATGGTGATGAGTATCTGCCGTGTACTCAGCTTTTCTAGCAGTTTAACAATTTAAAGCATGAATGGAAGTGATAAAAAATAATGTGCGCCTGGCTGTTGTCAACTACAAGCTGACTACAACTACAACTACAACATTCAAAATGTCAATGAAAGTGTTGGAAAAACTCACTGGCTGAGCATCTGAATAATTGCTGAATTGTCTAGCATCAATGAAGAAAACGTCTGACAGATTTTATGTAGAAATTGTAACTTAAACATAGTGTGCTCAAAACTGGTACCAGTATTGAAGAAATTTGACCAAACATTTGTGCAGACACTTTTAAAAGTATTGAAAATCACAGATTTCCAAAAAATGTAATGACTTTTGATGAATCGTGTTGGTGTTTTCAGTATTACCCAGAAACTAAGTGGTACTCTACGAATTGGAACGGTCTCAAAACAAACAAACGCTGAATGATTGAGCAAATCAGAAGTCAAAGCAATAATGATATTTTTTTTTTATAACTGAGTAATTATTTATATTAATTGAATGAATGCAAAGCAAATCAGAATGTATCAGGTGGTCTTGAAATTCATAATCCATAAACACAGAAAAATTTAGAAAGTAATGGTATAAATGTGGTATTATCCATTATAATACCACAAAATTTGATGAAATCATTGACTGGTAACTGAAAGTTTGTGTTCATTACATGCCAGTCAACAACTTGTATACAAAAAATCCTTTTCATCTGTTTTTGCTCTTACAGTGTTCTTCTAAGTAGTAGCAGCCGAAAACCTGATTCCTGTTATTAGTATACATATCTTTAGACAGTGTTAGAAAAATAAATTGTAGGGAAAGTTAGGAATAGCAAATGTATATAGTAATGTTAACAAAATATAGCATGGAATAAGAATAGCAGTTATCTTGTGCATGCACTATACTTCAAAGTAGCCAAATTAGTATCCATTTACACAAACGTTAAAGTAATTCAATGGAAGATTATAACTGGAGGAAATTAAAAAACGTAAATGGAACTGAGATGTCACCATAACAAGCTAAACCTATGAATGTGGATGGAGGACAGAAAATTGATGCACTATGGATATGGGAATATTCTGCAAAGAGAATGTCAGTACAAGTGAAACTTCATGTCGATACAGTATAGAAATCAGCAGTATTCACTTTAGTGGAGGATGTTGTGAGAAATAGGAAAACAAAACTCCTAGACAAAAATATACTTCTGTACTTCAGAAAAATTGCAGAAGCTTGGTGGTTAATGAAGTGAATTCAAGAAAACCTTTCCTGTTTATAGCTGACATGGGACTATAAACATCCACTGTGTTCTCACTGTAGTCAGCTGTTTGACCTATTTAGACCTACTGTTCTTATACTTTATATCATACATGGGCTAGATCAGTGAAAACAAGGCATTGGCTAAGATACACTTGTTACTGGTTTTGTTATCTGGTTGTGGATGTAATTAGGCTGGACTTATTTTGCCAATGAGGATAAAAGCACAAAGTAATGTAGGAATCACGGAGAAAATTTTAATGAAAAGCTAAGGGGAGTAAAAAGAATGAAGCAATGAAGCTTTGGCCTATGGAGTTATACTTGTTAAGGTAGCAAAGCATGCTAACCAAAGAGCTGTAAGTAGTTAAAGAAATATTTAATAAGTGTTCAAGAAGAGAAGGGCTAAAAGGATGACTAGAAATAGCAGAAGTAAATTAAATCTTTAAAACAAGTAATAGACAAGAACTGTTAAGAACACAATTGTATTAGTATAACTGTCTAAATGTATAAACATTGTCAGTGTATGTTACAAGGCATGCATAAAACAGAAATAAATGAAATAGAAAAACTGAGTGGTTGCTACTCCTGATAGGTCCTCTATTAGAAATGATTTCTGTTTAAAACAGGTTTAGAAAAGAAGCTAATACGTTTTGGAGAATTACAATCATATTTGTAGATTTAAATAGTTTTTTGCTCCAAAAAACTTTTAGAAATTACTAGCAAAAAAATAATATTCCATAAAAATATTTTACATTCATAAACATGTTAGTAAATGCCATCAAAATATAAACAGTTTTCAAATGATCAAATCAGGCATTTTCCAACAATTTAGTACTAATGAAGATCCAACAACAAGGGTTGTTTTTAGTTTTCAAGAGCAACAAATCTAATTTTGTATTCTAACCAAGAGAAAAAGTAAGAAATGAAGAAATTAGAAACAGAATATACACAGAAGAAGCAAATAACAGAAACCTCTAGTATGGTATTTGCATAAAATGAAATATATGTGTCTACCACTAAAACTATGGAAGGAAACTCTGTAACCTAGTAAAACAGATTATAGTATAAACATTATTGTCAGTAATCATTGTATGAAAGACAGTAGAAGAGTTTGATTGACGAGACCTCAAGAAGCAGAAGACAGGTTGTAAAAGATGAATAATTCAGGCACACATTTCACTACATTTCAGGTAAGATTATATACATACTTAAGTTTTTTTTTCCTGAGACTAATCATGTGGTCATATAAGACAATTATTTTAATTAATAAAGATGTAATAAACAGCAGTTGAAGGCAACTGTATTTCTGATCACCAAATTAATGACTATTAAATTATAGTTCACTGTCGCATAAAACAGTCAGACTGCAATTTCTCAACACTATACAAAAGATAAAGTTAAATATCAAGAATGTCTGCAATTAGTGACTTCTGTGCTGTACTACATGATGCTACAACATGAATAGCTAACTGAAACACTGATAAAGTACAGGAACTAATGCTAAAGTAGATGATCTCCTATCTGTTATTAAACAAAGCAGACTGTGGGCTTCCAGGACACAATGGAATAAAGTCCTACTTATTAAAGTATATCTAAGTATTAAATTTGGCCGAAAAGTTTAAACCTTCCAGTAACATATTGGGTAACATTATTTAACCAACAAATGATTAAAGTGTCCTTCATATCTCATGTGCATTCATTTGTTACTGATTGAACAAATTTGTAACATGTTGAGAAGAACAAAAACAAGATATACTGATATATCAAGAAACTTAAATTGACTATACCAGACAAATGTAATGTAGGATTATGTAAAAGCAGGCGTTTAGTCAACTTAACTTTATACTTGTCAAACTTGTGCAATTGTAGCATATCTTGAACAAGGTCTATACAAACAGGTCAGGACGCCAATGTTATGTTACTTATGGAGCCGCCATATTGATTCTTAAAAGTGGGCGTGCCTGCAGTCAAAACTAATCTGTTTTAGAGAGAATTAAGTAGCAAGGATTGAAATAGAGATGAAAACACGATATAATTGTTTGTAATATATATATTTTACAATCCATTTTAATATACCATACATGAGCATCATAATGTGAAGAAAACTAGAAGTCATACATCATTTTTTTGAGAAATGTGCATCAGCTGAAGTACGCATGAATGCAGTTTTACTTCCATACAACTTCTTGGCATCATGTTTTTTGTTAATATCATCTGCCAAAATATGTACTCTCACTGACAAAAAGTTGGAAACAATTGACTCAGTTATATTATGGTTACAATGCACAATCAACAACTTGTCATTGCATGAACTTAATACTAGTTTCACCAAATTATCCAATACATTTTCTTTATTTAAGAAGAAACTACTGTGCTTCTGAAAAGTTACCTCAGCATGGTGACAAACATGGAATGCCCTTTCTGTAGGATGTATTAAATTGCCCCTACTAACAGTTGTGACCCATTCATGAGGCAAATTCTCTGAGGTTTCTGAGGTACAAATACTTTCAATGCATGTCTCACAGGTGATCTTCTTAGAAATCCTAACAAGTTTATGGATTACCCAACCAGCTAAGTAATACAGGCCAGACATCTCAATTATATTAAGGTTAACTTCACTTGGAAACTGAGGGTCATATTCTATACATTCTTCAACTGGCTTTTGTCTTGAAAAAAATTCAAGATAGTACTTATCATCATCTACATCATAACTAGAGGACTTTGGTATATGTGAGTACTGTGCAACACATCATCCGAATCACATGTCTAAATTTTACTGGAGTGGGATGACTATCACCAGTTTCACGTACTTGTGAGAAAAAATTTTCAACTCAGTCTGTTGATAATCTGCTTGTTAGTAGATATTCAATTAAACCACGTGAAGTAAGTTCGTCATACAATTCTAAAATGCTTGTGGTAGACAGCTGCACCCCTGTTTGAATTGGTTTCCATACAGCTTTACCATTGAAACATAAGGATGGAAACCACTGCAAAATGTTTTTCAAATGAAGTAATTTATCAATGTTGCTGGTACTGAGAGCATCACTTTCATTTCTGCTTGACACTATGTCATACCACTTACCTATTTGCTGAATAAACCAACTTGTAGCTACTGCCTCATTGGGCATGATTCCTATAGAAACAGAAAACAACAAAGCAGAAGATACATTGCATGAGAAAAAATTTCGTGCAAGTGGTACCCTCATTTTTTCAAAGGCACTAGGGTTTACTACATTCTTTGTAAGGTTTGGAACTAGTACTGGGCCACCTTTTTCTTGATGTTCAACCATAGTTGCTACATGTTTAACAGATACTGCATTTGACATAAGTTGATTTTCATTTACAATCCCTTCTGGTAAATTTATATCTTGACTCAATAAACAATTTCTTATGTTTTTCAGTAAGTGAGGGACATCGGCAACAAAATAAATGTTTTCATCTGGCTTACATGGATGTGAAACCTTACAATTAACTTGATTCCTTATAGAATGGACTCCAATACCACCCCACATACCTCTATTATTAGACCCCATATCACTTGTAACACACTTTACAATCAGACTATGTGAATACAAACAAACAATAACGTTTTTGACAAAATTCCACAATTTAGCTGAATTGGTGGAATTTCCTGTCAAAACATAACCAACTACTTGTTTCCAATGTAATGTCAGACCACGTGCAATGAAAACAAGGCCATGAGTGGCAATTTCAGGTTCATCAGAGTCAATGAATTCACTGCTTACGAAACCAACATACCGCTTTAAACCTTTGTCATACTCAACATGTGGCCTCAATTGCATTTCATCTAATGACAAAACAGATTTTACTTTCATCACTAGCACTCTGCAGTTTAATACCTAACCATTCTATGATATCATACTGAATTCCTGAGGCAAACTTGCAGGACTCAATCCTTCTGCTTAGTGTTCTCGAAGATGGTAAAGGATAAGAAGCATTTCTCAAGAATTCATATCCTTTATTGCCCACAGCACATTTCACTTGTAATGGATGTCTCACTGTTTGGTTCGACCATTTATAAGGATTTGTTGTAGACACTCTTTGAAGATATTGAATCTGGTCTGGTTTTAAAAAGCTGTCTAGATTCTTCTCCATTGCATTTTGCTTTTCTGTGAGTTGTTTTATCTAAATGAGAAAACAAAATCAGAATAATTTTTAGATAATCATTATACAAAATTAAACAATTCTCACTATCATATCAAAAAGCATTAGGAGAAAAGTACTGTACCAACTTAATTTCAATTAAAAATCTGTAAAGTTTAATTTAAATAATATACGGTTTGTATCTACCTGAATTTTAAGTTTTCTGTTTTCTAATTCTAACTTTGCAATTTTATTCATGGAATCATTTTGAGGCTCATCATTGCTGACAAGTTCTTCATTTAACTGTGATTCTGAAGATTCATCTGAAAATAAAGTAAAAAATAATAATATAGTGAAAGCGAAAATACAGAGTAATCTGCAGAAAAACATTATTAGAATGCAACCAAACATGAGAAATTGTTCAGTAGACCTAATATAAATTATTATAACTGGAGGAAATTTAGTGTAAACATGTGTATGTCTCGCATAAAGCTGTATAACTAATATGCCAGAAATGTAAGGTGAGTAGGATACTGTCTATATTGAGCTAAATTTTTGTTTCACAGTACCTTACCTCCCAACTAGCAAAATCTCTCTTTTTTCATAGCACAGCGGTGATACTGATACTATTCTGTATGAGAAAACCTTTGGCTCCAGTTTCGTATCTGTGCCGAAATTAAAACTACAAAAAATACAAACCTAGGTATGGAATATCCATAGTATAACCATAAAGTTTTTTACCCTATCCTATCCTACCCTACCTATTGTATCCAATCCTACCCTACAATATTTGAATTAAATTTATATACACACACTAACCCTAACTAACCCTAACCTAAAAAATCCTAAAACCTCAGGAACCCCTTGATTTACCACGTCTCGCTATGTGAACACCTTGAAGGCTACGGTGCAACTACCAGTTTCGGCACAGATACGAAACAAAGTCGAAACTTTTTATACTTTTAAGGGATTTCTAATATGATAATTGTATTTATCATACCTTATTTGACAATGTATATCCATACAATGTATAGCTAATGATGAAGTAAATGATATGATATGATATTAGAACAATTTGTGCCTTGCACCCAATATATTAGTACAAGTTTTGTGACAAACAACCTAAAGAGCTGGTGGGGAGTAAGTGGGTACCGTGATTAAATCCTCTCCCCCAATCACTTGAAATATGGAATAATAATAATAATAATAATAATAATAATAATAATAATAATAATAATAATAATAATAATAATTTTTATTATTATTATTATTTGCTTTAGACTTTTATGAATTAGAATAGATATCTTTAGTTATCTTACTTTTCTTGCTCATTTTACAAGGTAAAGGTCTTTCTTTTGGCATTTTCTGGTACATTCCACAGACTTTGGAGGATTTGGCACATTGGAAATTGTTGGAATGGAATTCCATTTCAGTAGTTTCCTCCCATCTGCTCTTTTCTGTTCAAATTGAGATTCTTCAAAATGATGCTAAAAGAAAACAAAAATAGAAGTGAAAATCTCATATACATAAATAAATGTGCTATGTAAGGGAATACTGTTCAGCATTAGCGTGAACATTGTAACTTACTAACCTCACATAGTACAGAATTATCTGTAGGCTGCCACTTATCCCGTCTACAATTTTGAACCCATTGCGCTGTTCTCTGCTTATATCTTGGAAAATGAAATACTCTAATCCCGTCAGATGATTTATTCTTGCAATTTGGTGCAGCGCAACATCCCATCGTATTTAATTAAAGATAGCACACAAAGGCTTGGTTACGCCCACTTCACATTTTCACACCGATGTTAAGAATCAATATGGCTGCCACCGCAAAGGTATCGTGGTATCGTGTCCGGACCTGTTTGTAAGTTATATACCTTGATCTTGAAGTATGACAAACAACAAATAAACACCACTTGAAACGAAAGTTTTTTGTATAGATGAGATGCTTCCTTGTAAGATATTAGTATAATCAATTTTATAGAGGTAAGAACATTTCTGCATATCTAGATTACTGGTTACAATGTGCCTTGTATAAGACACAAGACAGATGTGCCTTGTATAAGACATTTTGATCTCAATGTGGCAGAAGATTCAGGTGGTGTAAGTGAAATTAATGTAGGAAGTTTCAAAACGTTTATCGGGAAGAAAACGTTTCAAGATGCTGTAAAGAATACATGAAATATGCAAACGTAAGAGAGGAATTGTAAAAACAAATTTTATACTTTGTAATCAAACATAAATCTGAATGTTTCTGACATAAAATTATGGGAAAACTCAAGCAGTGGCAGACAAACAATAAATTAACAACAAATAGGCTGTTAGTATAAACAAACAAACAGGCTTAATAACAAACAAAAAAGTTAGGCTCAATTAAAATTTTAATTTTAATTAATAAACTTAACAAAAATTGATAGCCTTTGGAATAAGATTAAGAAGAGTAATGTTTCAAAAATACAAATTAAATCTAAAGGGCATTTTTTTATATCATGAAATAGTATAGATTTGTATTTGGCAACCAAGTAGTAATTGCAGAAGATTATAATGATTTCCAGTACATGGTAATGAATCTGATAGAGGATTGTAAAATAAAGAGGAATTTAGGTATGTATATAGAAAAGACAGGTATGTGTGTGAGCAACCAAGGATTTTAATTTTTTGACAGTGGCCAATGAAAAGTTACGCTACGTACTCTATACATTGAACTGCATAACACAATTCCCTGAGATTGAAATTTACAGGCATGATATGTTATATGCCTACAATACATTAGGTAAAGATATATTAAATAAATAAATGTGGTAAGGAGAATAGAGTAAAATATACTAAATAGTGCCCTATAGAAGAAGTAGGTATCAGAACAATATACAGATATACAGTAACGAGAAACAGCGTAGGTTAGGGCTCTGAGATGTGAGCAACAAAACAAAGATCTGAACAACTTTTGAATGCTACAGAAATGGGGTTTTGGAGGAAAGTCGTGGAAATTTCAAGTAGAGGAGGAGTGAGTCTAGTAAATAATGAGGGACTTCAACACACCCGACTAATGAGATACAGTTGTGAATGTTGTTATGGTAAGGACATGTGCAAGGATGGACAAGGAGAGTTACTAAAATTATCCCAATGGAATTACCAACAGATTTAACTTGATAATGGGATAACTGAAGTAGAAGAAACCAGTGGTTAAAGTGGTATTAAAAAATTTGAAGGCGTTGAAGGCCATTTGAAAGAAACATTTGAAGAGACATTTGTAGAAAAGCTAAGAAAATATTAGAATCATCTTTTATGTTATGTCAAATCAGAAAAACAAAGAAACTTTATATGTACATTTTAATTTCTAAAATATTTTTTTACAATCTGTGCAGGGATAATATTTGGAGAATTCTGCACAACAGGGAGATTCATGGAAAAACAATGAGATACTGAGAATATTGTATAGAAATAATAAACATGTAGTAAGACCGAATAACAAATTGTCAAGATAATTTGATATTACATACGGGTAAAAGAATCCTGTGTTCTGTACCCTCTGCTGTGCTCAATGGTGTTAGGTGAGGGGTTGAACAAGAAACAAATAGCATGAAAAAACTAAAATTAGAAGAAACTCAATTGGCGTTGCTGGTTATGTGACAAGTCTAGTGACTCAAATGAATCCTAATTTGAATATACAGGAGGAAGAATAAGAGAAGTTAATATACTAATAAATAATACTAATAAAAATGGTAACTACATAATACAAGGAAAATAAAAGCAGTAACGAAGAAAGAGAAATAATCGTAGCAAAAAATTTGAGGAAGAAGAATATGAAGCAATAATAATCTGCACACTTAAACATATGTAGGATATATTATAAACGATAAGTTATATAAACGACAGAAGAAAGGATTTAGGAAAACCAAACTAATATGTCAATAGCACCACAACGTTTTGAATTAATAAACATAATAATTTATTTTTATACTTTTGTTGTCAATTGTGTGTAATGGGTTACTTTAGTTCCTAAAAATGAGATTTATAAAGCCTGATTTAGGTAAAAGTAATTATTAAATATGGTGCCAATTTAACTTCATCGCTCTGTAGATTTGTGTTTGCGTGCTATACACTTTAGTCACAACAGGTTGATCTTTATAATCAGCTTTCACCTTATCAGCTTTGCAGTGTTATTTATCGTCAGCCTTAGTCCTGCTGTGCATATTCTTAGTTGAACTAATAAATAATTCATTTTTGAAGCTACGGAAAACAGAAATACGCATGCTAATGAGGAAATCGGTCTGCTACAAGATGGTTTAAAGTAAATGAGTTAGCGGCGTGACGTTGGATTGTTAATACCCACTACGGGAGAGTCTGCGCCAAGTAAGAAAGAATTAATGACAAATACGAGAAATAAAAATTACGATTAAGTGTGAAAATTAATGAAACACTGTTGATTGCAACGAGTTTCTTAAAGAAATTTGATGAAGGAGCAAAAATTATAATAATATAGGCTAATTATAAAAAATAGTTAACAATGGGATGCCTGTAGTCAGATCTGTTCATGGGAAGGTAACAACATTTAATGAAAGCACTAACAGCGTAATGGACTACTATAAATTTGAAGTTACTGCACAAGGAACAGTGATAAAAAGAAGTGAAATTCTTTCCACTCGTTTTCTCTCTTAAAAGTCTGACAGCAGATTTCTTACACAGCCTATTCTTTATCCAGAACACTAGTGTCGACTTAGTGAAGTCATGGAACTAATTTATTGAGACAAACAATAGGTTGATATGTACACGAGTTTCAAGACGAGAAGTCAACGTCCCAAGAAGTTTAATGAAAATAGATTACTTGAATATTTTTTTATCCTTTAATCATATTGTAAACTAGCAGAAGACTTTCAACCGCGGTTTGCTTTGAGGACGGTTCTGGACATTTTAAAATGGTGTTAGAGATTTACAGTTAGTGTTAGAGACTGATAGTTACAGGAAGCTTTAAGAAGCTGTTCACTCGCTCCAGTTCGAAGTTGCTAGATCTGAATGTATCTACTAAAACCGAGTTATTTCAGAACAGTTTTGATAAGAAGCTTTTAATAGCGTATTCTGGTTGCATTGATAGGATTAAAAAAGAAATAATTCAACGAAATATGACTAATAGTTAACCAAAACAACTAGTACCCGGTACACGGGCAAATACGAAGGTTCCATAGGTTCTGTGAATGTGGACAAGGTATCAAATGTTGTGAAATTGCCGGTGCAATGCGAAATCAAGATAGAATAGAAAAAAGGAAATAGCCCTTATAGCTGAGCGTGAACTGTCTAATTGGAGAAATGTAGTCTATAGGTGACACACAATTTTTACACCCTACAGAACGGGGGAAGACTGGATTATTAATGGATCACAAGAAAACTATTCCATGCAGTTGATTTGGATACTTCAACGCAATCGTGCTCTAGGTACGGTCACGATGACTTTTTTGCGTAGCTGTGGTGAGAAACAGTTCGACAAATTTTAAAATCAAACAAGTCGTCAGACGCGGAGAAGATTAAAAAAAATTGATGATGGAGGCGGATGGGAACAGAAAGATGAACAGAACAGGAAGAAAAATTACGGGGCCGTAGTCTATATGGATGACGTATACTTGACTGAAAAGTTCTTGAGTTGACTGAGGTGTCGAAGAGAGATCGAAGGGAAGTTGGGAAAGTATATGCTGCATGCACTAGAAAAAATAGTTGTAAATTTGCGAAGGTAAGCTTAATGAAAGGGTAAACGTCACGGCGGAACAGGAAGCCAAATAAAGCAATAAAACGTAATGAAAGATATTTATGGGACCGACTAATACTTTTTTTTCACTTTGAATGATACAATAGAGTAAGTTATGTGTCGCGAACTAAAAAATTTAAGGTACAATTTAGGTATAAAGAAACTAGAAAAAGAAATAAGGACACGATTATTGTAAGAAGACTGTATTTATGGAACTTATGGTGTTGGCCGTAGAACAGACCTACGACGGAAACAGAAATAGAAAGAGTTTCGAGATTGTTCTGCTACATAGTATGTTTAGACACCTATGCGGACACAATAAGTGCGTATTGCACATGTTACAGCTGTGTAGTCTGTGTTGGGGCGTATATGGTGATCATTTGATCTTAAACGAGATTTAATGATTTTAACGATTAGTTTATTAATATCGCAAGCCGTGAATATTATTTATATTATTTAATTCCATTTAGAAAGAAGAATTTTTGGACAGAAATACATACTTTAATGGGAGCTTTTGGTTAGTACTGTGTCAGGTATGGATTGATTGGGTTGGCATAATCAGCACCCCACTCTTAATTGTACATATTAAAAAGCGTTTATAAACACACATTAAAAGTATTTATTTCTTTAGTGGTCTCATTACAGTTTTTTAGTTGAGTGAATCTACAGATAAATAGTAATAAAACTATTATAGAATGTGGTTTTCTGGATTAGTTGCTAGCTATATTAGCAATTTCCTTAAAGTTAATTTTTTCGTTGCACGTGATATTTTGCTGATCGTTAATTCTCCCCACTGTCATATTTTGTTTAAATCTATTAGTGATTTACTCTTACATGTCTATTAGGATTACATGTCGACTTCAGTTCAAATCATTTCTATCCTTTTATAAATTAGGAGAGCTATGAGGTTTTCCGTATTGATTGTATGTTTATGATTCTATTGGATTTATTGAAACGAATCAACATATTTTACTTTTCAGCAAAGAGTATTTATAGTATTGTTTTGTCGTTACCTGGGAACATATATTGTTTCTCGATACTGCGACAACTTCTTCATGTATAATATATTTGGAATATCATTACTCTTTATTATTTTGTTAGAACACACACACACACACACACACAAACACACGCGCGCGCGCACGCGCACACATATGGTTGGAGAATAAATGAGCAAGGCACTAGCTCATGAGTGAACAAAGTAGTGTTAATGATGTGATAACATTTTATGATGACAAGAAGTGCACGATACAAAGCTAAAGAAACCACACACATGTCCAAATATATAGACATAAGTGCACATATTTACAATTATATGAATACGAATATAATTTATACGTTCATTGTCTATGTTTGATGCGTGAACTGCGTTCCCGCGCCTATGTGTGTGTGTTTGGTGTTACAACTTATTTTCAGGCAACGGACGTAGTTATTTGAGATTCAACGTTCTACAACGCACTGATGTAACCAGTTTTCACAGTCTGTTGCTTAAAGGTTAGTACAGTATGTTTTGTACGTAGTGTAGTATATTGCAGACTATAGGATTCTGCTTTGTTTGCATAAATAATCAAGTAGTGACATGAAGAATTAACAGAACAAACTTGAAACAGATAAAATTTCTCTGAAAAAGTTACGTCCATATCAAAATACGTAAAACAGTGGCTCAGCGAAAGGGTTTGTAGCGGTGTAAATGCCCCCCCCCCCCAAGAGAAAGAGAGATAAAAACTAACAATCAAAAGTTGCAAGTACAAAAGATTTTATTTAACTGCTGTACGCTACAGCCGACTTGACTATGTGATATCGCTACGCGTAAATATAGCTATTTTCCTGATGGGTGCAGGATTGTTCAAACTTTTATCCCATTTATTGAAGACATATCGTTTGGGATACAAAATGCAATATCGATAAACTGTCTTTGTCATCAAACATTTATAAATAGTAAAGAATTTTTTCCATCTACAGGATGTCTGTAAAAGGTATACGAAATAGGAAGAATACGGAAAGGTATGTAAAGATTAAGATTTATCAGAACAATCAAGTATTCGCGAAAACACATACGGTGGCAATTAATGAAGCGAAGTCTTTGAAATTGACCGAACTATACCTAACACTGTGAAGAATGAATGAAAAATATTCGCATTTTTAACGAAAGCGGCTAGCTGAGACACATGCACGTTTGACCTTTGAAGAACGAATCTTCATCGTTGAACGGAATAGACGTATTATTACAGAAACGACTACATTTTTTAAGGGTTTTTTAAGGACACCGATTTTTTTGGCACGCATGGAAGTTCGACTGGTCGCTTAATGTGCCTAGTTAAATTAAGTAGACGTAAGATTTGTAGAAACTATTGACTTGCATCTGGATTTTTCATGACACCGTAATATTTGACACAGTTCCAGCTTTGACTGAAACGTCAAGAGATAAGAGCGATTCCACCGAAAGAGTTGCCAGCGCTTTTTTGAAAGTTGAGACTATTAGAAACGATTGTGTGCGGATATTGATTAACGGCGAATGGTTCAAAAGATTTGATACACTGCGTAAGCTATATATTGTTGTAGGTATGAAACGCTTAGACCAAGGCGCAGCAGCTGATGTTTCCTGCAAAAGGGAAATTGAAATGTATAGGTGAGTGGTTGGAGACGGTAGGATAGAGGCTAGGTAGAAGTCGTAGGCGACATCAGTTGCAGTGAAATAAGCGAGGCGAGGAGAGGCGATGGCGGTAGTGGAGGTACAGGCTTAGGCAAAATGCGTAGTAGGAGAGAGTACAGCGAACAGGAGAGGTGATGGTGGTGGCGGAGGTACAGGCTTAGGCAAAAGACATAGGTTGGGAGAGTACAGTAAATAGGAGAGACGATGGTGGTGATGGAAATACTGGCTTAGGCGAAAGTCATAGTAGAGGACAGTACAGCAAATAGGAGAGGCGATGGTGGTGGTGGAGGCACAGGCTTAGGTAAAAGGCATAGTATGAGAGAGTACAGCAAACAGGAGAGGTGATGGTGATGGCGGAGGTACAGGCTTAGGCAAAAACCATAGGTTGGGACAGTACAGCAAATAGGAGAGACGGTGGTGGTGATGGAGATACAGGCTTAGGCGAAAGTCATAGTAGAAGAGGTGATGGTGGTGGCGGAGGTACAGGCATAGGTAAAAGGCATAGTAGTGGACAGTACAGCAAATAGGAAAGGCGATAGTGGTGGTGGAGGTACAGGCTTAGGCGAAAGTCATATTAGGGGACAATACAGCAAATAGGAGAGGCGATGGTGGTGGTGGAGGTACAAGCTTAGGCAAAAGACATAGGTTGGGAGAGTACAGTAAATAGGAGAGACGATGGTGGTGATGGAGATACAGACTTAGGCGAAAGTCATAGTAGAGGACAGTACAGCAAATAGGAGAGGCGATGGTGGTGGTGGAGGTACAGGCTTAGGTAAAAGGCATAGTATGAGAGAGTACAGCAAACAGGAGAGGTGATGGTGGTGACGGAGGTACAGGCTTAGGCAAAAACATAGTAGGAGAGAGTACAGGAAACAGGAGAGGTGATGGTGATGGCGGAGGTACAGGCTTAGGCAAAAACCATAGGTTGGGACAGTACAGCAAATAGGAGAGATGATGGTGGTGATGGAGATACAGGCTTAGGCGAAAGTCATAGTAGGAGAGGTGATGGTGGTGGCGGAGGTACAGGCATAGGTAAAAGGCATAGTAGTGGACAGTACAGCAAATAGGAGAGGCGATAGTGGTGGTGGAGGTACAGGCTTAGGCGAAAGTCATATTAGGGGACAATACAGCAAATAGGAGGGGCGATGGTGGTGGTGGAGGTACAAGCTTAGGAAAAGGCACAGTTGATATGCTACAAAGTATGCATGTGCAGTGAAAACAACAATAGAAGAGCTGAAGAGATGTAGTTAAATTTAGTAAATGTGACATTTGAAGGAAGGATTGACTTGCATCTGCATTTTTTTATGACACCGTCTTTAACAGGTTTGACAGTAGTTTTTCTTATCTTTAACTATTGACGATCCTTATACTAACAATACAGTATATTGTTTAAATACAATAGTATCAGATAGTATTTAAGTTTGTATGTTGTAGCGTGACAGAAAATCCACTACTTATTAAGTCATATAAAATCATAAAAGTTTAATTACACCACATACGTTAAAATAATATTGAATGAGATTTAAGGAAATCAAAGGAATGAACCACGATAAAATAAAAATCCTCATTACATTATATAAAAACCACTGTTTAAATATCAAAGAAAGTATTGAAAGCAACTCATATTATCAGATCAGTAATTTACCCAGGAAGCGAGGAGCAGTAAACAAAATAAATAACACCAGATCAAGAAGAAAGAGACTCAGTTTAAGAGTGGTGAATACCAAAATACCCCAAAAACAAGAAGAGGGAAGAATAAAGTTTGTGATCAGGAAGAAAACAATACCCTGAAACCTTTAGAGAAGAACAAGGTCAGTACCAGTGAATAAATTAGATGCTCCAAACTAAACATCAGTCGAGATACACCAAGTACCTTGGTTTACCCAAGAATGAAGAAGGAAGACAAGAAGACCAGAAGAATGAAGACTAGAAGAAGGACAAGAATGAAGACCAGAAGAAGGACAAGAATGAAGACAAGAAAGAAGATAAAAAGAAGGACAAGCAAGAAGACAGGAGGAGAGGAAGAAATAGTATGAAAGAAACACCGTTGTAAAACCTATTATTGTTATTAACTACCATCAATCCCAAACCCATAAAAACGATTCAAAAGAAAGTATAACATACCCAAAATCCTATAAAAATGTAATTATTTAGAAAACTAAAGTGCTGTATAGTATTATAAGAAGTGAACCGACTAAAGCTATTGTGTGATAAGAAAATAAACAAGTCTTAACAGTCCATGATTACTAAAGGTCTGGTCTGAGATAATAAGACTCAAAATATCAGAACCAACAGTGAAAGTGAATTTGTGTAAGTGTTTTTTAGAACCGCAATAGACTTAAAGTTAGTGATACTATGACTTATCAGTATGCTATATAACAACTTTAATATCCAATAATAAACAGCATAATAAAATAATAAAATGGAAGATTTCCAGTATTTTATTATTTTAATGTAACTCTTTATTTACAAGACATTTGTAAAAAATGCTAATAAATAGAGTATGGGAGGTCATGTTTACTGATGTAGGGGATCATAAATAATAATGGTTTAGACCAGAAAGGACTGGCATTAATTTAGTATTCGTAAGTTTAAAATGTTTAAATAGACTGTTTATTCACAGCCATAAAATCAATGTGTTAGTAAAATGTATTTGTAAGAGTTATTAGAAAATAAGATTTATATTATGTGTTTTAAAATGAATTATGTTTGCTAAATAATAGCCTACATACCATTAATAATGTTTCAATAGGTATGCTATGTTAACTCAAAAATAGTTAAAAGTATATGTTCAAACCATATCAGCAATATGTTCAATTGTGCAGATTGCTAAATAATGTTCATAATTATTTATTTTAATAACAGTAGTGTTAATTAAATACTATACCTCACAATAAGTTATAAACCATTTTATTTTCATGTAATAGTAACTAGGTAAAGTCAGAGGAGGTAGTAGTATTAAATTTATTTGAGAAAGACAGAAATATAAAATTCTAAAATCTAGGCCATTTGGTGAATTCACAGAAACGATATAAACCAGAATAATTCACTTATAAATCCTGTAAACTACCAAGATTTAGATAAAGTAAATCAGTTAACCACTATTGGGACTGATCCTAGGAGTTAAAATGATAATAAGGAAATATACCTTAAAACGTTGTAAATTTTCAAAATATATAAATTAATTAATTTTAAAGAGCAATGTCAAATTTACAGATTAACACAAAAAACCAGTTCAAAGGTTTAATTTATATGTCTTTAAGGAAAGAAAGAGGAATATGACTAATTAAAATTTATTATAATAGTATTAATGATATTTAAAATGGAGGAAATCTGTATAAAGACGGAAATCCAATTTTGAGCCTATATTTCCAAAAAGTAAAGAAATTTGTTAATTTCCACAAAATGTCTACAGATATGGACTATAATACATCAATTTAAAAGGAATGAGATGATTAAACCAATGATAAGGTTCATAATTCATAAAAATGATGAATAAAATAAATAAATTCCATATATAATGTAATATTTTATCATGTGTATGGGTAATCGAAATATGTTAACAATACTTTTTCAAGGATTAACTGGGCAAAATTTTGACCAAGTTAATTAGTCTTTTGTTGAATATCAAGCTGAATAGTTGAGTGACAAAACTTTTTTTAAATCGAGTAGAAAATGGTACGTCTAATTACTATTAAAGTCAGTGCAACGAGAGGTAGATGAATTGAACACTTTCATAGCTAAATTTACCTAACCTTTAACAGCAATAGTGAGAAATAACACCTAACTTCATGATACGAGTGATATAAAACAGTAAAACAGTATATTTGACACAATTCACTCTACAACGCATAACCACATTTACAGAAACTTAACCCACAGGAGTGAACACATACAAAATAAACTAATTAACACAAGTTTACCCGGAACACTTCGTCAGAATACACCAAATAACTTAACAGACATATTACACCAGTGCGGGAAGATTTCAGACATTCACAAAGGTAATTTTGTCGTGATTTTCGGACATGTCGAGTTCGCAGTAACTACGCCAGAACTAGTAGCGGCCATCTTTTAATTCAGGCCGGCCTGCATTCATCATCCAGCAGTGACGTCATAGCCTGCCTATGGTTTGACGACAACTTTTATAAATATTACATATCAGAATTATTTAAATACTATTGAATAATAATTATTGTATTTATTTTAATTGTTAATGTTATACTTTCTCGTCACCCTTCTCTGACTATTAATTTTAATCGCTCAAAGAACCTGTATTTTATATAATACATATCATAAATTTTGTTCTGTATGCACAATCGATAATTCCCGAGACGGAGTCGATAATTGCTCTCCATCGATAAAAAATCGATTATTATTTCAATTGTTCAATAAATCTTTATATTTCCATTATTTTTATCTGTTATTATTTCACAGGCTAATTTAAGATCATTTATCAAGGCTGAGGGACTTCGAGAAGAAGAAAATATTTATTTGAGTGAGATTTTGGACCAGCAAGAAAAATCACTAATCGATTGCTGACTGGAGTTAATCTATTTAACTCCAGACTTGGTTCAAATCTTCCAGAAGTGCTCGATAGTCAATAAATACCTGCCTGATCAACAAAATTTTTACAAAACCACAAAAAACAACTTTATTTCTTATTTACATACATTAATAAACATAAACAACATTTTTTACTATTTGAAAATTTTATTTTTATAAAATTTTCCATCAACTTTTTATCTTTTGTAACGACCGGCATACAGCGGTCTGGTTACAAAGTGGCGTCCAACTTAGAGGGCTTGATAAGATAAGCCTGGCAGCGATTAATTTATAGATACCAGAAAAATGCAAAGGCGAGCTACTTCGAAAAAGAGGGCGGCAGAGGCCGAAAAAGAGGTTGACATGGGGGATAAGGAGGCAACACCTGTGGAGGATCCGGAAGTGTTACTAATCCAGGTGGAACATAAACGACATGAAACACCAGAGCAACAACCTGAGGTACCAACTCAAACAGGGGAAGTCACTGTCCCAGAGAAGGAAAAGGAGAAATCCCAAACAATGGAAGAGAGGATGATGGAAATGTTCCGAGTAATAAGTCAGCAAATGGAAGGAGTAAATAAAAACCTAGAATCCACGAAGGAGGATAACAAATCAATGAGTAAGAAAATGGAGGAGAATTTAAACAAGAAAATGGATTCAACCAAGGAAGACTTAAGTGGAATAAATAAAAGCATAGAAAATACCAACAAGAGGATTGAAGAAACCAGTAAGAATTTAGAAGAGAAAATGGAAGACCTGAAAAAGGACAACCAATCCTTGAATAGGAAGATGGAAGAAAATAATAAAAATATAAAGGAAGAATTGAGGGAAAATAATAGGAATTTGGAGGAGAAGATGGAAGAAACCAGTAGGAAAATAGAAAATGACAACCAACAATTAAGGGAAGAATTGAGAGAGGACAATCAACTGCTGAGAGAAGAATTAAGGGAAGTTAATCAAGAGAACATGAATAAGTTAGACGAGAGGATTGAGTTAGCCAAGGAGGAGATAAATAAAAAGATAACTGAGACGAAGAAGTCCATCGTAAAGAAATTAGAACAGGAAGTCGTGGTGGTTAACCAGCAGATCAGAGAAGTAGACGAAAGATGTCGTCAAACAGAAAACGAAGTGCTGGAAGTCCGGGAAGTAATAACTAAGGAGATTACTCAGGTCCAAGAACAACAGAGAACAAAAATGGAGGAGACCAAGAAATTTGCCTTGGACGAAGTGAATAAAGTGCGGACACAGGTAACTGAAAGATGCGACGGCGTGGAAGCCGCTATGTCGAACATAACCGGACAGGTGCGTCAGAGCCATGAGGAGATAGAGATGATAAAGAACAGACCATCAGGATATCTTAATTTCCCCATGTCAGAGAACAGAGAATGGCTCAATTTCCGACAATATAAACGGAAGCCTATGGAGTTCTTGGCACGTATAGAGGAATACTTAGAGAAACACCGAGGGAACCGATGGGTCCAGAACAGAGAAATCCTTGACGAGTCGTTTCGGGAGGTGAATGACCATTGGTGGATGGCCAACCGGAGCGACATCGACAATTATGAACAATTCAAGAGCCTGTTCAAGGCCAAGTACTGGTCAGAGACCACGCAAAATCTAATAAGAGATAATATATGCCACGGCCGCTACAAACCACAAGTCGGTAGTTCAATGACAGCTTATTTCCTCGGCAAGGTGTGTATGGCCAAGCACTTAGAACCAGCCATACCGGAGGAATGCCTAATAAATAAGTTGTCCTATCATTATGATGAAGAGGTAATTCGTGCGAGGAGGGGCAGCCAGATAAAAACCATCCAGGCAATGACAGAACTCCTAGAAAATTATGAAAATGAAGACTACTACCGACAGAGTCGTAGAAGAAGTGATGGGCCCGAACCAAGGACGTATCAAAACAATAACCAGGGTACGAACCACATAAATACTGGGTACCAAGGAGGCCGGGCATACCCGCGAAATAACGGTTCTAATAATAGTAATAATGTGAACAATCCTAGTTACAATGATAATAATAATACGGGTCCAAACCATCAAAACCCGAATCGGCACTCTAATGGTTATCAGGGTAACCGCAATCCCTACCCTAATAACGCAAATAGTCAGAGAAGCCCCAATTATGGTAATAGTCATTACCCAAATAATACTAATCGTAAGGGTCCCAATAATGGTAATTTTAATAATAATAGGTTTCCTCGCCCTAGAGTGAACTTCATACGAGCTGAAGACGACCGCCAACAAAGAAACTACTATCAGCGGCGTAACAGTTTCCATGAAGAGGAGGATCGTTGGAGAAGCCTAGAACGGGACCAACCAAGGTACTATCCGGCAAGAAGGAGTAACAGTTTAGATGACCCTGAACGGAACATGAACCGAAATCAACCATCTAACCCTTATACGGAACGGACAGCAACCACTCAAGGTTTACCGACCAACACTCCGGTCGGACCTAACCGAGATAACAGTGAGAATGAAAATTGGGTAGTAGTCGGGGAATATCCTAGTCACAAAATACTGCATAACGAACCAAAAAACGACGGAGGACCCCGAATAGCTCAAGTCAACCATATCAAAGCAGAAGGTAGTCAAAAACCTAAAAAGGATCCCAGCCAGAGGAAGGAGAATGATTACTCCAAGATTAACATCGATAAGTTTGGATCTGATAAGGATCCATACGGATACATAATGAGGTGGTAAAAGGGACTGATGTCATGATAACCGACAACGGCAAAAACCACCACAAAGAAGATGAAAATAATTACCACTGAGGAAAAATGAGAAGAAGAAGGGACAAAGAACCAAAATGGGGTTTTAAGAAAGAAAATTATTTAAGAAACTACACCTTACAAAGGAAATATGAGTAACTGTGCAACCTAAATAAAAAGAATCCACCTGGGTATAAAAGAAATATAATGATAAGAAATACGTTTGAATAAAGACAAGAAAAAAGTCATACAATATTTATGAAACTAATATGATATGTTTACCACATAATATAGAAAACTATTACCATTATTTATGAAAAGTATCATGAAGAAATTTTATGAATAAAACTATCAAAATTCCAAACAAGGGTAAGATCACCTTACTAACAAAAAATTTGAAAAACTTTACGACAATAATATAAGAAGAAGTTAGAATTAATTCATCAAAATTCCAAAGACAAAGTAAATACATCTTACTACACCATTATTAATGAAACCATTTAGAAGATATGTACAAGAAGAAGTTAGAATTTAAAATCATCAAAATTCCAAAGACAAAGTAAGTACATCTTACTACAAGATTATTAATGAAACCATTTAGAAGATATATATAATTAGAATTTAAAACAATCAAAATTCTAAAACACATGTAAGCCCACCTTACATAAAAAATTATTTGAAGAAAATTTTATGGCAAGAATATAAAAAAGAATTTAGAATGAGAAATCATCTAAATTTAAAAAGATAGTAAGTTCACTTTACTAACCAAGAATTTGAGAAAAAACATTTTTAAGAGAAGAATATAAAACAGAATTTAGATTGAAATAATCAAAATTCTAAAACAAATGTAAGCCCACCTTACATACCAGTTATTTATGAAAAATCTATATGGCAATAAGATAAGAAGAAATTAGAATTTAAAATAATCAAAATTCTAAAACACATGTAAGCCCACTTTACATAAAAATTATTTTAAGGAAAACTATTTGGAAAGATATAAGAAGAAGAGTTTGGACTTAATCATCCAAATTTTAAAACAAAAGTAAGTCCATCTTACATAAAAACTATTTGAAGAAAAACTTTATGGCAGTAATATAAGAAGAAGTTAGAATTAAACCATCAAAATTCCAAACAAGGGCAAGATCACCTTACTAACAAAAAATTTGAAAAACTTTACGAAAATAATATAAGAAGAAATTAGAATTTAAAATCATCAAAATTCCAAAGACAAAGTAAGTACATCGTACTACAAGATTATTAATGAAACCATTTAGAAGATATATATAATTAGAATAAAATCCTCAAAATTCTAAAACAAATGTAAGCCCACCTTACATACCAGTTATTTAAGAAAATTTTATGGCTATAATATAAGAAGAAGAGTTTGGACTTAATAATCCAAATTCCAAAGCAATTGTAAGATCACCTTACATACCAGTTATTTTTGAAGAAAATTTTATGGCAATAATATAAGAAGAAGTTAAAATAAAATCATCAAAATTTTAAAATAATGTAAGACCATCTTACTAACCAGGAATTTGAAATAAACATTTTGGAAGAGAATATAAAACAGGAATTAAAATAAAATCATCAAAATTCCAAAGACAAAGTAAGTACATCTTACTACAAGATTATTAATGAAACCATTTAGAAGATATATAAAATAAGAAGAAATTAGAATTTAAAATCCTCAAAATTCTAAAACAAATGTAAGCCCACCTTACATACCCGTTATTTATGAAAAATCTATGTGGCAGTAATATAAGAAGAAATTAGAAAAATAAATCATCCAAATTTCAAAACAATGTGAGACAATCTCACTAACCAGGAATTTGAAATAAACATTTTGGAAGAGAATATAAAACAGGAATTAGAATAAAACTATCAAAATTCCAAACAAGGGTAAGATCACCTTACTAACAAAAAATTTGAAAAACTTTACGACAATAATATAAGAAGAAGTTAGAATAAAATCATCAAAATTCCAAAGACAAAGTAAGTACATCTTACTACACCATTATTAATGAACCCATTTAGAAGATATGTACAAGAAGAAGTTAGAATTTAAAATAATCAAAATTCTAAAACACATGTAAGATCACCTTACATACCAGTTATTAATGAAAAATCTATGTGGCAGTTACATACATACATTAATAAACATAAACAAAATTTTTTACTATTTGAAAATTTTATTTTTATAAAATTTTCCATCAACTTTTTATCTTTTGTAACGACCGGCATACAGCGGTCTGGTTACAATGTATACATTGTTTAGTCACGCAGGTTTCGTAGCAGACACGATGTGCATCATCTACGAATTATAATTATAAAATAGTATAATTTTTTGTTCACTGTTATTTGACAACCGTGTATAGTAATGTTTGAAGACTGACGGGCACAGAGACAAATAGACTGTGTGTGACAGAAGGAAACAGAAACGGAAACGGAAACAGAAACGGACACAGAAACGGAAACGGACACAGAAACAGAAACGGAAACAGAAACGGAAACTTGATACAGAAACGGAAACAGGAACGGAAACGGAAACGAAAACGGAAACCGATACAGAAACGGAAACGGAAACCGATACAGAAACAGAAACAGAAACGGAAACGGAAACGGAAAAAGAAACGGAAACGGAAACGGAAACGGAAACGGAAAAAGAAACAGAAACGGAGACGGATACAGAAACGGGAACGGAAACAGAAACAGAAACAGAAACGGAAACGGAAACGGAAACGGATACAGAAACAGAAACGGAAACGGGAACGGATACAGAAACAGACACGGAAACGGAAACGGGTACAGAAACGGAAACGGAAACAGAAACAGAAACGGATACAGAAACAGACACAGAAACATAACCGGAAACGGAAACGGATACAGAAATCTAAACGGAAACGGAAACAGAAACAGAAACGGAAACCGTTACGGAAACAGAAACGGAAACGGGAACGGAAACAGAAACGGAAACGGGTACCGAAACGGAAACGGATACAGAAACGGAAACGGGAACAGAAACAGAAACGGAAACGGGAACGGAAACAGAAACGGAAACCGATACAGAAACAGAAACGGAAACGGAAACTGGTACAGAAACAGAAACGGAAACGGAAACCGATACGGAAACAGAAACAGAAACGGAAACGGAAACAGAAACGGAGACGGGAACGGGAACGGAAACAGATACAGAAACGGAAACAGAAACAGAAACGGAAACGGAAACAGTAACGGAAACGGAAACATACACTGTCACACACTGACGTAGACACTGACACAAACTTAGACCAATAATTTGACACGATTATTAATTATTTGTAATTGTTTGTTAAATTTTCTTGTAAACCAATAGCATACTATTTAGTGATGAGTAATCGAAAGAGGTCACAGATGAAAATAGTTACAAACGGTTACGTTACATAATTCTATCTTTCAAGGACATCTTAGGTGTACAATACGCGTGGACAATTGATTTCACGTAGACAGATAATTGAAAGAGCAAGAAAACCCAACATTAGAGTCGCACTGGGAAAACATTAAGAACACTACAAAAACAGCGGCAAAAGAAATATTAGGAATAAACAAAGGAAAAGAAACAGACCAGTGGTTCGAGTGCAAAAGGGCAATTGGAGAAAGAAACAAAGCACACAGATTATATATGACAAAACGGACACGAGAAAGAAAAGAAGAGTTCAGAATAAAAAGGAAGCTGGCAGATATGACTTGCAGACAGAAAAAGAGAAAGTGCAAGAATGACAAAATATTGAAAATGGAAAAATACTATAGAAAATAACTCACGAGATGCATATAAATTTATTAAAATTTGGAACTAGTATATAAACCAAATAGAAATCTATGCAAAAATCAAAATGGAGAAATAATCAGTGACACAGAAGAAATTAAGACAACGTGGAAAACATACTTCAAAAGGCTCCTAACGGACGAAACAAAACACAGAAATAGACAAGAGCCTTGAAGAGGAAACGAATGCGATTTCAATAGATAGAGGAACCATCACAATAGATGCAGGAAATACAATTAAAGCACAGAAAAATTACACAGCTCCAGGAATTGACGAAATTCCCTCTGAACTATTTAAGTGGGTCGGGAAAAAACTCGTGGAAAAATTGCACGCCTTAATACTCACTACATGGAGTACAGAACAAATACCTGGCAAAAGGAGGACGGTCATATGTTCTATACATAAAAAAGGTGACAAATTATCCTGCCAGACATACAGAGGAATCTTTCTACTATGCTCCGGATATAATATTTTCACATTCATAACAATCAAAGATTACAGCCATATGCTGAAGAGATTGTCGGCGAATATCAGTCCGCTTCAGAAAAGGAAGATCCCCCGTAGACCAAAAATATACAGTCAGACAAGTTATGAATAAAGCGTGGGGACAAGATATAGACGTCTATAATATTTTTGTTGATTTTAGCCAAGCCTACGATTCGATAGATAGGGATATCTAATATTATATACGAATGCGACATATCAGTGAAACTGGTAAGGATGATAAACTTGACAATGGCTAGTACAGAAGCGTACAGAAGCTTAGGTACGAATACAAGGACACATGACAGAAGGATCTGTAATCAATCCAGGGTTAAAACAAGGAGACGGGCTGGCCCCGACCTTGTTTAATCTAGCTCTAGAATATGTGATCAGAAAACTGTCAGTCGGAAGAAATAACATACTGACAAAGAAATCGGCCCAATTAGCAGCCTACGCGGACGACATCAACATAATGTGTCGGACAAAAAATGCAGCAGAGGAAACGTACTTTGAGCACAAAGAAAATGCTAGCAATATATGCCTCAAAATCAACATACATAAAACAAAAATATTAGTGCAGACTAGAAGACAAAGAAACTACGGACAATTGACAATATTGAAAAGGTGGACAACTTTAAATACATGGGAACCATATTAGAAAAAAACGGCAAAGAAGAAGCCGAAATCCGAAACCGGATAGTCCAAGCCAATAAAGCGTATTTCGCCACACCAAGTATCTTCAGATCCAAAGACATCCACAGAAACACGAAACTAAGGATTTACAAATCTATAGCCTAATAAGACCCATCCTAACCTACGGCTGCGAAACGTGTATCGTGACCTCCAAAGCAGCAAACACTCTCGATATCTTTGAAAGAAAAATATTACGAAGAATCCTGGGACCAGTTAATGACGTACACAGCTGGAGAACTAAACTTTGATAAGATATAACTTTGAATTGTATCAAATGTATAAAGAACCACCGCTAACACGATACATAAAACTACAGAGTCTAAGATGAGCTGGTCATGTAGCCAGGATGGGGGAAGACAGAATACCACGAAGACTATTGAATACCAGAATCCACGACCTCACGGTGGATGAAGATGCGAAAGAAATACTGAAAGTGCGTTCCTGGTGGAGGATGGATACCGACAGAAGAGAATGGGAAAAATTGAAGGAGGCCAGGGCCCAACAAGGGCTGTAGTGCCATAGGAGAGAGAGAGGGGCAGATAATTTTGTTGTTGTACAATGGTATTTTGATGGTAACCTTTATATATTCGCTTGAAAATTATCTTACGACTTCTTGCATTTACATAAAACAATTGAGCGGTATGGAGAATCTACATTTCAATGGCTTTCGACACATTGTGAAATCGTCTTTGAAATCGAACTTCTTTAAGAAGCAAAGCACATGGATGGGTTCAGTCTACAGAGTCAAGAAAGAAAAAAATATGGACATAAGCAACGTATGTGAGAAATAATTTTATAATATTATCGTTAAGCGGAGAGGAAATACATAACGATTCTTGAAATGTAAAATCGTCTTTCACAACGATGAGTCTTAAGTTGGCTTAATGAGTAACGAAAGTTAGACGAAGCAGTGTTAACGTAGAAAAACGTCAAGAGATAAGAGCGACTCTACCGAAACAGTTGCCAGTGGTATTGTTAAAAGTTGAGGCTGTGAGAAACGAATGTGTGCATATATTGATTAACAACAACTGCTTCAAAAGATATGCTACAATGCGTAATAAGCTAAATGTTGTTCCTATTGAAACGGATGTAACGTGCTTAGAAAATAGTAAAAGTAAAGAATAGCAGACACTAGTGAAGTATACATGCGGTAAAGATGGACAATTAGAAAAAATAGGAAGAATTAGGGAAGGCATGTGAGGATTAATTTTATAACACAGTCGGTCAGCGAAAAGCAAGTTGATAGCGATTCTGAAAATTAACAATCGTCTTGGACAGCTTTGAGTCTTCAGTTGACTAAATGAATAATGAAATGTAGACGAAGTGTTAACATTAAAAAACCTAAAGAGATAAGAGCGATTTTTAATTATATATATTATATTCATTAAAAACAGTATAATGAAATAGTTTTTACGTGTATATATATATTGTTTCCCAGCAGACACGATCTGCTTCATCTGCGGATTATAACTATAAAATAAGATAATTTGTGGTGCATTTTTATTTTACGACAAACATGTGTAGTCATGTTTCAAAAGACGGACACATACACAAATAGACTGTGTGTCACAGAAGGAAACAGAAGCAGTCACCGAAAGTGAAACAGAAACAGGAACGGAAACGGCTACAGAAACTGAAGCATATAAATTAAAAAGTGCATACGGAAATTGTTTACCAGAACAAGATGGCGCGTTAGACAAGCTGTATGACCTCATTCTCACAATGAGAGTAATAAAACACATACCAAAAGGAAATGAGAAGAAAGAAAAGAGTAAATCCAAAAAAAAGGAAAAGAAACCTACTGATGATTTGCTCCCTTTTCAGAAGAGGTTTTTAATGTCTATAAACAGTCTACGCTCTTTGTTTAAGGAGTTAACATTGGAAGGCTACACGTACGTCATGTCATCAAGATGCAATCAGGATATACTTGAGAGTTACTTTTCTAAAGTAAGAGGATTGGGGAGATTCTACGATCACCCTTTGCCTACCACCGTCTCCGAAAGAATCAAGTCTTTGATTTTGAGCCGTAATGCGAGGGAACTCATATCAGGTGGCACATGCAAGAATGAGAAAGAAATTGATATTTTAAGTGCTAATACTTTGTCGGAAACTGAAGATACGACTGTAGAACCGTCATCTTCTAAGAAACAAGACACTTCATGTCTACAGGAAAGCTTAGACAGCGAGTGCGAGAACAAGGAGGTTGAAGAAATCATTTCAGAAGTGGGCGACATTTTTGAGAATTGCACCGAATACGAAGAGGAAAATGTTCCAGATTTGAAGGAAAATGTTGAGTTGTTAGAGATGATTGCAGGATATGTTGCTTATAGAGTTAAACGTAAACACCCCAAATTAGCACATTTGTATGGTAACACAACTGAACACGTAAATTTTTCAGGAAAGACCTGGCTTCAAACAATTTCAAGAGGATCTTTAATGAAGCCAACTGAACGGTTCATGGAATTCGCTTTGAAAATGGAAAGAGAATTTCAACGATTCCACGGCAATTCCATTGATGGTAACCCAAACGTTTTTGTAAGATTAAAGGACGTTATAAACGCGAAATATCCAGGAATAGAGGACTTTGCTGTGATGTGTTTTGTAAGGACCGAAGAACTGAGGGCGAACAAAGACAAATAGTGAAGAAAATGGAAAAAGTTGCAACATAACTTTCCAGAATAAAGACATAACTTTCCAGATAAATGACATTATTGGGGGTTTCTCCGTACCACAGGTCTATGTGGTCTAAGCCTGTGCGAGCCTCTTCCCCAGCAAAAAAAAAAAGTAGGCCCTCCGAGATGGTGAAAGAGGTTGACGTCCTTCGGAGGCTTTATACTAGCATTTCACCGACCATAGAAAAATATATTTGTTTATTTAATTAATAAATAACTTAGTAATAATAATAATACACTAAAACATGAAAAATCTCGATTATATTCACAAACGTGAATGAGTTAAACATGTGCGCGCGGTGTGCCTTAAGATTCTATGCGGTGGGGCGAAGCGAGTGGGTACGCGGTGACGTCACCGCTCACAGTCCACCTACGCGTGACCCCTACCGTGTATTCTAGTATCCGTGGGTGGATTTAAGTAAGACGTTACTCTGTCAGGGGGCGGGGCTAGATAGGTCCGGTAAATGGTATATAAGAAGTGAACGGTTTCATATTTCTCTGTTGGTTAATGAATTGAAGATGGCTTGACTGGCGAAAGCGCTCGTCAACACCAAAGACAACATAGTTGTTTGTATATAATTACTAGTAGTAATATATGAGCCCGCTAACACTCCAATACAAGAATAAATTAATAGATTGAAAAATCTAAGGAGTAGAAGAATAATGGAGTGGAGAAATGAAGTAGAAGATTTCTATAAATATTTGAAAACAAAAATTAAGTTCAAGATAACTTTGTCTAAAATTTGGTTTAATAAGCAGTGTTGTTTACTTAATAATATTATATCAAAGTATGCAAAAATCGAAATAAACGGAAGCTGTGAAATACGGAAAAATGACAAGAAATTAATTGAACAGTTATGGGTAAAACAGGAAATAAAATATTTGTATCAGCAACTGAATACGTATAATAAAAAATTACTAAAAATGCAGTTAGAACTACATCAAAAGTATAATTACATGGTAATAGAAGAAATTTTGTACGATTTTGGTCAGCGGTATATGAAGACGAAATTGGAAGGAAGAAATAAGACGTTGAAAATTAAATTAGAATGTTTAAAAGAAATGAATGATATGAGAATGAAAAAATCAGATCAAGCAGATTTGAAGTAATTTGAAACAATAGTTAATTTAACAGACGTGGTATTCAGTAATAAAGAGAATATATTATTAGAAAAAAGCCTAAAATATGCACAGAAGTGGACAAAGGCATCTCCGTAGTGCTAATAGATAAAGAAGAGTATATAAAGAAAGGGAATGAATTTATAAAAAGGAAATAATTATGAAGAGATTAAATATGATTATACTAATAAATTTCAAAGTAGGGTGAAGAAATTAATAAAAAAATTCCACTATGTTTAAGAACAAGTTAAAAACAGAAACAAATCCGGAAGCGCCTAAATTTAAATGTCAGATAAAATTGCACAAATAAAACCACCCAGTTAGGCCAATAATATCGCTTATTGGTGCACCAGCATATAAGTTATCAAAAGAATGTAGTAAGATTCTAAAAGTATATTATGACTTCGAGAAAAACCATAGTATAAAATAACAAAAAGTTGATAGAAGCACTGAAAAAGAAGTGCAAGTAAAAGAAAGTTCAATGTTAATATCGCTTGATGTAGTAAATATTTTTACAAACATCACGGTTGGAAAAACGTTAAAACTAATTGAAAAAACAAATAAAAAATATATAGAAGGGAAGAAGAATTAATAAAAATAATACAAGAATGTTTGAAGCAAAATTACTTTAGGTTTAATAATAAGTTTTATATTCAGAAGAAGGGACTTCCAATGGGATCATCAATGTCACCAGTAATGGCAGAAATTTACATGAACTACTTTGAAAATAAAATAATGTCAACAGTGAAAAATGAAGACAAAATTAAGAAACGGATGAGGTATGTAGACGATATCTTGTTAATATGGGAGATGATGAAGAAATAAAAGTATTTTTTGAAGAGGTTAACAAATTAGGAGAGAGTATAAAAATGAAGATGGAAGTAGGAAATAAGGAAATAAATGTCCTAGATTTAGACCAAAGTATAACACAAGAAAATATACTAAACTTTGAAATTTGTGTGGAAAGAACCTATACTGATGGTATAATACCAAATGATTCATACCATCCAATACAGTATAAAATGGCAGCGATAAATAATTTGTTTCATAGAATAAACAGTTGTATAAAAGATGAGGAAAACAGAAAAAAAAGAATGAATAAAAATAATTTTAAAAAGCAACAAGTGTAAAACGAATGTAGTAGATAAATTATTTTATATTATAAAACGAAGAGAAGAAACAAAAAATGGGAATAGTAAAGAAAAGAAGGTGTATAAGTGATCCATATCTTATATAGGTTATAACACACGTAAGATACAAAAATGTTTTAGAAAAAATAATATAGGGGTAGCGGTTAAAAAATGGAAAACCGTGTTTGATATAATAAAAACTACGAATTATGAAGACGAAGAAAAGTGAAGAAAATTGGAGAATATACGCGCAGTTATGAGGAATGTGAAAAATTATATCTGGAAGAAATGGTTCATCAATTTTGCCAGAGATTTAAAGAGTATAGGAGAGGTGAAGAAAAGTTAACGACGAATTCATTATACGCTAGGCATTTAAAAGAAGAAGGACATAAATTCATAGACCCAGTCGTAAGGGTAAATATGTTTACAAACATCCCGGTAGAAAAAACTTTAAAACTGATTGAAAAGAACAAATAAAAATTATACGGCAAAAAGAAGAATTAATAAAAGTAATACAAGAGAGTTTGAAGCAAAATTACTTTAGGTTTAATAATAAGTTTTATAGTCAGAAGAAGGGACTTCCAATGGGATCATCAATGTAACCGATAATGGCTGAAATTTACATGAACTACTTTGAAAATGAAATAATGCCAACAGTGAAAAATAAAGACAAAATTTAGAAATGGATGAGGTATATAGACGATATCTTGTAATATGGGGGGCCGATGATGAAGAATTTAAAGTATTTTTTGAAGAGGTTAACAAATTAGAAGAGACTATAAATTGGAAGATAAAAGTTTTAATAAAGGAAATAAATTTCCTAGATTTAAACCAAAGAATAATTCAAGAAAATATACTAAAATTTGAAATTTATAGGAAAAGCACATGTACTGATGTTATAATACCAATTGATTCATACCATCCAATACAGTATAAAATGGCAGCGATAAATATTTCCTTTTATAGAATAAACAGTTGTATAGAAGATGAGGAAAACAGAAAGAAAGAAATAGAATGAATGAAAATAATTGTAAAAAACAACAAGTATAATACGAATATAGTAGATAACATATTTAATAATATAAAACGAAGAGAAGAAACAAAAATGAGGATAGTAAAGAAAAGAAGGAGTATATGTGATCCATATCTTATATAGGTTATAACACACGTAAGATACAAAAATGTTAAAAAAATATAATATAGGGTTAGTGGTTAAAAAATCGAAAACCGTGTTTCATATAATAAAAACTACGAATTATGAAGACGAAGACATATTGAAGAAAAGTGGAGTATATACGCGCAGTTATGAGGAATGTGAAAAATTATATCTGGGCGAAATGTTTCGTCAATTTTGCCAGAGATTTAAAGAATATAGGAGGGGTGAAGAATAGTTAACGACGAATTCATTATACGCTAGGCATTTTACAGAAGAAGGACATAAATTTATAGACCCAGTCGTAAATTATAAGATATTAAAAGTGATGAGTAAAGAAAGAGAAAGGAAATTAAAGAAAGTAGTGGAAATATTAAAAATAAGAAATAAAAATGAAAAACGTCTAATGAATATGAAAACCACATTTGAAAATGAAGAAATATTTAGGTGCTTATAAGACAACAAAAAAAGTAGAAAATGAGTTAACGTAAATTGTAACGGCTACAAAATTTGTAATGTAAGACAACCCACTATGGTTTGAGCTAAGTAAGACGTTACTCCGTCAGGTGGCGGGGCTACATATGTCCGGTAAGACGGTATATAAGAAGTGAACGGTTTCATATTTTTTTATTGGTAAATAACTTGAAGATGGCTTGACTGCTGAAAGCGCTCGTCAATACCATAGACAACATAGTGGTTTGTATAAAATTACTAGTAGAAATATTTGAGCCCACTAACACTCCAATACAAGAATAAAATAATAGATTGACTAATCTAAGGAGTAGAAGAATATAGGAGCAGAGAAATAGTGTAGAAGATTTCTATAAATTATTGAAAACAAAAATTAAGTTAAAGATAACTTTGTTAAAAAATTTGGTTTAATAAGCAGTGTTGTATACTTAATAATATAGTACTAAAGTAAGCAATAATCGAAATAAAAGGAATAAGTGAAATATTGAAAAAAGTAAAGAAGATGTGTGTAGAGTTATGGGTAAAACAGGAAATAAAATATTTGTATCAGCAACTGAATACGTATAATAAAACGTTACTAAAAATGCACATAGAACTACATCAAAAGTATAATTACATAGAAATAGAAGAAATTTTGTTAGATTTTGGTGAGCGGAATAAGAAGACGAAATTGGAAGAAAGAAATAAGAAGTTGACAACTAAATTTGAATGTTTAAAAGAAATGAATGGTATGAGAATGTAAAACCAGATCAAGCAGATTTGAAGTTATCCGAGACAATAGTTAATTTAACAGAAATGGTATTCAATAATGAAGAAAAGAAATTATTAGAAAAAAGCGTAAATTATGCACCACCAAAAAATTTGTATAAAGAAGGTATATTAATAGAATGTGAAAGAATAATAAGCAAGGGAAAAGAGGAGAAAATAAAAAGAAATTGAGATTTGAAATTAGTATCATTGTGGGAACATTAGAAGAAAAGAACAGAAAACAAGGAGGAAATAGTATGGCTGTTAAGAGAAACATAAACAGTTAAAAAGTAAAATAAAACAAAATAATATTATGGTAACAAAAGCGGACAAAGGCAACTCCGTAGTGCTAATAGATAAAGAAGAGTATACAAAGAAAGGGAATGAATTTATAAAAAGGAAGAATTATGAAGAGATTAAATATGATTATACTAATAAATTTCAAAGTAGGGTGAAAAAATTAATAAAAAATCCCACTATGTTTAAGAATAAGGTAAAATTACCAGAAACAAATCCGGAAGCGCCTAAATTTAAATGACAGATAAAATTGCAGAAATAAAACCACCCAGTTAGGCCAATAATATCGTTTATTGGAGCACCAGCATATGAGTTTTCAAAAGAATGTAGTAAGATACTAAAAGTATATTATGACTTCGAGAAAAAACATAGTATAAAAAATAAAAAAAATTGATAGAAACACTGAAAGAAGAAGTGCTAGTAAAAGAAAGTTCAATGTTAATATCGCTTGATGTAGTAAATATGTTTACAAACATCCCGGTAGAAAAAACGTTAAAACTGATTGAAAAGAACAAATAAAAATGATACGGAAAGAAAGAAGAATTAATAAAAGTAATACAAGAGAGTTTGAAGAAAAATTTCTTTAGGTTTAATAATAAGTTTTATAGTCTGATGAAGGGACTTCAAATGGGATCATCAATGTAACCGATAAGGGCAGAAAATTACATGAATTACTTTGAAAATAAAATAATGTCAACAGTGAAAAATGAAGACAAAATTAAGAAATGGATGAGGAATATATAGGATATCTTGTTAATATGGGTGGGCGATGATGAAGAATTAAAAGTACTTTTTGAAGAGGTTAACGAATTAGAAGAGACTATAAATTTGAAGATAAAAGTAGGAAACAAGAAAATGAACTTCCTAGATTTAAAGCAAAGAATAATTCAAGAAAATATAATAAAATTTGAAATTTATAGGTAAAGCACTTATACTGATGTTATAATACCAAATGATTCATACCATCCTATACAGTATAAAATGGCACCGATAAATAATTCCTTTCATAGAATAAACAGTTGTATAGAAGACGAGGAAAACAGAAAGAAAGAAATAGAATGAATGAAAATAACTGTAAAAAACAACAAGTATAATACGAATGTAGTAGATAAAATATTTAATAGTATAAAACGAAGAGAAGAAACACAAAATGAGAATAGTAAAGAAAAGAAGGAGTATAAGTGATCAATATCTTATACAGGTTATAACACACGTAAGATACAAAAATGTTTCAGAAAATATAATATAGGGGTTGCGGTTAAAAAATCGAAAACCGTGTTTGATTTAGTAAAAACTACGAATTATGAAGACGAAGACATATTGAAGAAAAGTGGAGAATATACGCGCAGTTATGAGGAATGTGAAAAATTATATCTGGGCGAAATGGTTCATCAATTTTGCCAGAGATTTAAAGAGTATAGGAGAGGTGAAGAAAAGTTAACGACGAATTCATTATACGCTAGGCATTTAAAAGAAGAAGGACATAAATTCATAGACCCAGTCGTAAATTATAAGATATTAAAAGTGATGAATATGTGCTGAGTCAAAAGATTCAGCGCTAGTTCAGTCATTTTATTGGCAGTTTTGACGTTATTGGCAGTACGAAATTTAAGGCAGTAATTAGTGCTGCGCTCTACCCGTGTTTAAGAAAAACTAATAGTTTAGACAACGGCGGTCGGAGGTCGACACCGCCGTCTTTCAACAGCATGAACCTTCCTAGTGCCGCTTTCTGCCGAGAAGTTTGGTAGGTAACCAACACGGTGGCAGACTCCATCGTAATGTTCGTCTAACAAAATACTTCAGGGTTGACGGACGCTTTTCTCTTCGGTGGAGAGGTATTAATTTCCAACATCTTCTAACTACTATGGTGAGATAGTTTCTTAAACGACTGCGGTGAGTTTTGATTTCATTATATTAATTATATACTAAATTTCACGGGAGAAAACGTTTTTTTAGTAAGCTTGAGTAAGCCCCCACTTGTCGAAGCATGCGTTCCAAGATACGTAATTGTTGTAAAGTTTTTATAAACCAATAAAACTTGATTATTGGAGTGTCAGAATCTCGGCCTTAATACCTAAAGTACAATAACCACAAAATAATTAAGTTTGAACTTTCATTAACACCGATGTAACGAAATTCTGTTGAGCACTTAACCTATTACACAATGTGTCGTTATTAAGTGGTATAAGGTTTTGCTACAATATCTGTAAAACTTTATATATATATATATATATGGGAACTTACTCAGGCACGTTTTAAACGTAAATTATGTCTCATTCAAAGTAATAGTATTCTCAGATTCTATGGAGTAAAAAACTATGTGTTTTAAATAAATTCTGCACCACGTGGTAACCTCAATTTCACTCAAAGTAATAAGTTCATATGATGTTACAGAGCCAAGATAAATTATTATATTGCAAAAGCAACTCACATTCAGTGAGGTTCAGGTTATAAAGGGTTATAAAGAATCATTGTTAGAGAGTTTTTTTTAAGTAAGGCATGTTGGCCAAAATAATGTTACCAAGTTTTATTATGTAGCACATAACTAGGTGTTGTTTTTATATATGATTTTGGAGGGTGTCCAAACAGTGGGGGCATTTGTGTGTGGTCTCTCACTAAAAATATAATATGTGATCAGGGTTCGCCGAACAGAGACAAGTCCTGCTACATGACTGAAAGAATGACATCTTAAAAGCTCCACACTCGACACCGAAGAGAATAAGACCACAACAACCACAACAACATGCCAATCATAAGATCGCCACGTTACAAATAAGAGATCATCCTTCTGGGCACATAAGCAGGTGAAAAACAACCATTTATAATTAACACGTAGAATCAACATGGCACCAGTTATACATAATCATCAGTTTTTACCTTTCAAGTTAAACTTTCATTTGGATCCCCAATTGATGGGACAGTTTAGTGTGAACACTAAGAATTAATTGTAAAATTTCAATATAGGTATAGTAAATTGTCAGTTCAGAGACTGACATGTCTACAACACAGCATCCAACTTAGATTTCCACTCATTTCCTTATAGGGCTTTCGCTACAGATTTAAAGTCAGTTTTGTTATTAGTAATTTTCTCAAGTTTAATTTACTATGCATAAAAACATATATTTTCTCTTATTTTTAAAATCAGGTTATGTCATTTGTACAAAAGGATTACTAGGGAGGTAGGTGAATTTTTAATTAGTTTCAACCAAGCTATGCAGGTCGAGACACTTTTCAACTTGTTTGTCGAAACAAGGTTGTTGAGACAAATTTGTTGAGACTGGTCATAAGTTGAAGGAACATGTCCGTCTCTGACACACAAATGTATTTTTTTATATAAGGTGCTAATATGGTGCAATTTTTCTCTTTTCATTAATTGGCCCTATTTTAGTCTATATAAATTCTTTATATTAATCATGGTAACTGGGGGGCTTTAATTATTTTAAACAATTTTATTTCTCACCTTAATTAAGTATTTTAGCACTTAGCCACTTAGGCACTTCCTTTGAATTTTTATTAGGTCCTGGGGACATTTGTATGCAATACTTTATGATACACATGACGTGCAATTAACCCACACCATGGGGGTACATTTATAGATATAAATCTTTAATCCTAATTCGGATTATTATAAACGGAAAAGTTAGAATTTATATACACCAGAAGGGTAATATAAAAAGGGGCGTGGCAAGAGACCTTTATGTATTTGTATACTATTGTATAATGTAATTTGTCTTGTGGAACGTGTTATGTCTGTATATTTCTGTGTACATTTTGGGGGATATATATATATATATATATATAAATATTATGCATTACTGTACTTTTGGTGGGATATAGGGATTTATTATTCAGGGTCTTTTACAACAGAAAGTTAACACATGTAGGCATGTGGATATATCCTTTTCATTTTCTTTTTAAGGGAGGTATTCTATCTCAATAATTGTGGCTGATCATTTCTTTAAGGAAATTAATTATTTAATAGTATACCAAGTATAGGAAGTGTCACCTTTAAAGTTCATTTAATTGGTTGAGTAATTATTTTAATTATTAATAGTAACTGGGAATGAAATCATTTATCTTCATTAATTTATATACTGCATTTTAAAAGGAACATATAAAATAAATTTTATATTTTATTAAATAGTTTAATGGGAGTTTTATTTTGAGGTTAATGATTATTTTAAATTTTCAATTCATTGATGGTGACATAGCAATTATTTTCGTGGATTCAGTTTATATTTTTCAGGTGGCCTTGTTGAGAGGGTATACTTCTTTATTTAACCATTTAAAGGGGAATTATAAATCACTGTTGTATTTATTTGTTCATTATATTTTTTTTATGAGATAGAATAATAAAATGGGATTGTTAATTATTTAATTCTTGAGTTTTCATTGCAAGTCCCGTCTCACTGGATCCAGCGCAATTTTTAGCTTCTCTAGGCCTTAGCCTAGTTTTAATTAACTTGTAACCCCTCTTTACAAAAGGAAATATTCTTTTTGTTTTAACTACTCAAAATGAAGTAGGGGTTACAAGTAAAGAAAGAGAATGAAAATTAAAGAAAGAAGTGGAAATATTAAAAATTAGAAATAAAGATGAAAAACGACTAATGAATATAAAAACCACATTTGAAAATGAAGAAATATTTAGTAGCCTATTAGACAAGAAAAAGCCTAGAAAATGAGTTAACGAAAATTGTAACGGCTACAAAATTAGTAATGTAAAACAACCCACTATGGTTGGAGCTAAGTAAGACGTTACTCCGTCAGTGGGCGGGGCTACATATGTCCGGTAAGACGGTATATAAGAAGTGAACGGTTTCATATTTCTCTGTTGGTAAATGACTTGAAGATGGCTTGACTGCTGAACGCGGTCGTCAATACCAAAGACAACATAGTGGTTTGTATAAAATTACTAGTAGATATATTTGAGCCCACTAACACTCCAATACAAGAATAAATAAATAGATTGACAAATCTAAGGGGTAGAAGAATAATGGAGCCGAGAATTAAAGTAGATTTCTATAAATAATTGAAAAATAATTATGTTCAAGATAACTTTGTCTAAAATTTGGTTTATTAAGCAGTGTTCTTTATTCATAATATAATACCAAAGTATGCAAAAATCGAAATAAAAGGAAGAAGTGAAACACGGAAAAAAGTAAAGAAGATAAGTGTACAGTTATGGGTAAAACAGGAAATAAAATATTTGTATCAGCAAATGAATACGTATAATAAAAAGTTACTAAAAATGCACATAGAACTACATCAAAAGTATAATTACATAGAAATAGAAGAAATTTTGTAAGATTTTGGTGATCGGAATATGAAGACGAAATTGGAAGAAAGAAATAAGAAGTTGAAAAGTAAATTAGAATATTTAAAAGAAATGAATGATATGAGAATGTAAAACCAGATCAAGCAGATTTGAAGTTATCCGAGACAATATTTAATTTAACAGAAATGGTATTCAACAATGAAGAAAAGAAATTATTAGAGAAAAGTCTAAACTATGCACCGCCAAAAATTTGAATAAAGAAGGTATATTAATAGAATGTGAAAGAATAATAAGCAAGGAAAAAGAGGAGAAAATAAAAATTGAGATTTGAAATTAGTAACATTGTGGGAACATTAGAAGAATATAACAGAAACAAGGAGGAAATAGTATGGCTGTTAAGAGAAACATAAACAGTTAAAAAGTAAAATAAAACAAAATAATATTATGGTAACAAAAGCGGACAAAGGCAACTCCGTAGTGCTAATAGATAAAGAAGGGTATACAAAGAAAGGGAATAAATTTATAAAAAGTAAGAATTATGAAGAGATTAAATATGATTATACTAATAAATTTCAAAGTAGGGCGAAGAAATTAATAAAAAATTCCACTATGTTTAAGAATAAGTTAAAACTACCAGAAACAAATCCGGAAGCGCCTAACTTTAAATGTCAGATAAAATTGCAGAAATAAAACCACCCAGTTAGGCCAATAATATCGCTTATTGGAGCATCAGCATATAAGTTATCAAAAGAATGTAGTAAGATACTAAAAGTATATTATGACTTCGAGAAAAAACATAGTATAAAAAATAACAAAAAGTTGATAGAAACACTGAAAAAAGAAGTGCAAGTAAAAGAAAGTTCAATGTTAATATCGCTTGATGTAGTAAATATGTTTACAAACATCCCGGTAGAAAAAACTTTAAAACTGATTGAAAAGAACAAATAAAAATTATACGGCAAAAAGAAGAATTAATAAAAGTAATACGAGAGAGTTTGAAGCAAAATTTCTTTAGGTTTAATAATAAGTTTTATAGTCAGAAGAAGGGACTTCCAATGGGATCATCAATGTAACCGATAAGGGCAGAAAATTACATGAACTACTTTGAAAATAAAATAATGTCAACAGTGAAATATAAAGACAAAATTAAGAAACGGATGAGGAACATAGACGATATCTTGTTAATATGGGAGGGCGATGATGAAGAATTAAAAGAATTTTTTGAAAAGGGTAACAAATTAGAAGAGACTATAAATTTGAAGATAAAAGTAGGAAACAAGAAAATGAACTTCCTAGATTTAAAGCAAAGAATAATTCAAGAAAATATAATAAAATTTGAAATTTATAGGTAAAGCACTTATACTGATGTTATAATACCAAATGATTCATACCATCCTATACAGTATAAAATGGCACCGATAAATAAGTCCTTTCATAGAATAAACAGTTGTATAGAAGACGAGGAAAACAGAAAGAAAGAAATAGAATGAATGAAAATAATTGTAAAAAACAACAAGTATAATACGAATGTAGTAGATAAAATATTTAATAGTATAAAACGAAGAGAAGAAACACAAAATGAGAATAGTAAAGAAAAGAAGGAGTATAAGTGATCAATATCTTATACAGGTTATAACACACGTAAGATACAAAAATGTTTCAGAAAATATAATATAGGGGTTGCGGTTAAAAAATCGAAAACCGTGTTTGATTTAGTAAAAACTACGAATTATGAAGACGAAGACATATTGAAGAAAAGTGGAGAATATACGCGCAGTTATGAGGAATGTGAAAAATTATATCTGGGCGAAATGGTTCATCAATTTTGCCAGAGATTTAAAGAGTATAGGAGAGGTGAAGAAAAGTTAACGACGAATTCATTATAAGCTAGGCATTTAAAAGAAGAAGGACATAAATTCATAGACCCAGTCGTAAATTATAAGATATTAAAAGTGATGAGTATGTGCTGAGTCAAAAGATTCAGCGCTAGTTCAGTCATTTTATTGGCAGTTTTGACGTTATTGGCAGTACGAAATTTAAGGCAGTAATTAGTGCTGCGCTCTACCCGTGTTTAAGAAAAACTAATAGTTTAGACAACGGCGGTCGGAGGTCGACACCGCCGTCTTTCAACAGCATGAACCTTCCTAGTGCCGCTTTCTGCCGAGAAGTTTGGTAGGTAACCAACACGGTGGCAGACTCCATCGTAATGTTCGTCTAACAAAATACTTCAGGGTTGACGGACGCTTTTCTCTTCGGTGGAGAGGTATTAATTTCCAACATCTTCTAACTACTATGGTGAGATAGTTTCTTAAACGACTGCGGTGAGTTTTGATTTCATTATATTAATTATATACTAAATTTCACGGGAGAAAACGTTTTTTTAGTAAGCTTGAGTAAGCCCCCACTTGTCGAAGCATGCGTTCCAAGATACGTAATTGTTGTAAAGTTTTTATAAACCAATAAAACTTGATTATTGGAGTGTCAGAATCTCGGCCTTAATACCTAAAGTACAATAACCACAAAATAATTAAGTTTGAACTTTCATTAACACCGATGTAACGAGATTCTGTTGAGCACTTAACCTATTACACAATGTGTTATTATTAAGTGGTATAAGGTTTTGCTACAATATCTGTAAAACTTTATACATATATATATGGGAACTTACTCAGGCACGTTTTAAACGTAAATTATGTCTCATTCAAAGTAATAGTATTCTCAGATTCTATGGAGTAAAAAACTGTGTTTTAAATAAATTCTGCACCACGTGGTAACCTCAATTTCACTCAAAGTAATAAGTTCATAAGATGTTACAGAGCCAAGATAAATTATTATATTGCAAAAGCAACTCACATTCAGTGAGGTTCAGGTTATAAAGGGTTATAAAGAATCATTGTTAGAGAGTTTTTTTTAAGTAAGGCATGTTGGCCAAAATAATGTTACCAAGTTTTATTATGTAGCACATAACTAGGTGTTGTTTTTATATATGATTTTGGAGGGTGTCCAAACAGTGGGGGCATTTGTGTGTGGTCTCTCACTAAAAATATAATATGTGATCAGGGTTCGCCGAACAGAGACAAGTCCTGCTACATGACTGAAAGAATGACATCTTAAAAGCTCCACACTCGACACCGAAGAGAATAAGACCACAACAACCACAACAACATGCCAATCATAAGATCGCCACGTTACAAATAAGAGATCATCCTTCTGGGCACATAAGCAGGTGAAAAACAACCATTTGTAATTAACACGTAGAATCAACATGGCACCAGTTATACATAATCATCAGTTTTTACCTTTCAAGTTAAACTTTCATTTGGATCCCCAATTGATGGGACAGTTTAGTGTGAACACTAAGAATTAATTGTAAAATTTCAATATAGGTATAGTAAATTGTCAGTTCAGAGACTGACATGTCTACAACACAGCATCCAACTTAGATTTCCACTCATTTCCTTATAGGGCTTTCGCTACAGATTTAAAGTCAGTTTTGTTATTAGTAATTTTCTCAAGTTTAATTTACTATGCATAAAAACATATATTTTCTCTTATTTTTAAAATCAGGTTATGTCATTTGTACAAAAGGATTACTAGGGAGGTAGGTGAATTTTTAATTAGTTTCAACCAAGCTATGCAGGTCGAGACACTTTTCAACTTGTTTGTCGAAACAAGGTTGTTGAGACAAATTTGTTGAGACTGGTCATAAGTTGAAGGAACATGTCCGTCTCTGACACACAAATGTATTTTTTTATATAAGGTGCTAATATGGTGCAATTTTTCTCTTTTCATTAATTGGCCCTATTTTAGTCTATATAAATTCTTTATATTAATCATGGTAACTGGGGGGCGTTAATTATTTTAAACAATTTTATTTCTCACCTTAATTAAGTATTTTAGCACTTAGCCACTTAGGCACTTCCTTTGAATTTTTATTAGGTCCTGGGGACATTTGTATGCAATACTTTATGATACACATGACGTGCAATTAACCCACACCATGGGGGTACATTTATAGATATAAATCTTTAATCCTAATTCGGATTATTATAAACGGAAAAGTTAGAATTTATATACACCAGAAGGGTAATATAAAAAGGGGCGTGGCAAGAGACCTTTATGTATTTGTATACTATTGTATAATGTAATTTGTCTTGTGGAACGTGTTATGTCTGTATATTTCTGTGTACATTTTGGGGGATATATATATATATATTACTATAATACTTATAACTATTTTACCTCAAGATGTATTTTTTCTTTAGGGACATGTTTCGGGAGATCCTGTTCTCCCATCTTCAACCTTCGCCATCTTGCTTCTGGTGCAGTATTTGTGTGTTGGCTTCTGGATGTTATTATGGTGGTTTGTTGGTCTTTGGTCCTTCAATGTTGCATTATTGTGTGTGGTTGTGGTATCTGTTTTTGTATTTTGTGTATTTTCGATGTTGAGTGCTTTGAATATTGTGTCATGTTTTGTATTGATTTGTATTTGTTCTGGTATTAATTTGTTTTGTGTTTTATGTTTGTAAATCTGTAAATTTTCCCAAATGTTCATTATGGTGCCTTTGTGTGGTATATGTTTTATTAGTGTTACATTGGTTATGTCTGGGAATTCATGTCCTGTGTTTATTGCATGTGTGGCTAAATTGGATTTATATATGTTTGGTTTTTGTATGCATTTAGGTGTTCAAAATAACGTTTTTTTAGCTGTTTTTTTGTTTGTCCTATATAACATTTATTGCAATCTTGGCATTCAATTTTGTATATACCGTTGGTTGTTGTATTATCTTTGTTGTGTGAATTATTTAGATTTTGTAATTTATTTTTATTAGTTTTGTATGCTATTTTTATATCTGTGTTTTTAAATAGTTTTGTTAGTTTTGACATTTTATTATTTATATATGTGAATGTGGCCCATTTTTTGTTGTTGTTATTATTTATGTGTTGTTCAGTTTGATTAATTCTTAATTGCTCAGTTTTTATTTTGTATTTGATTTTATTTTCTATTTTGATCATAGTATTTTTATTGTAACCATTTGCATAACCAATTTGGTATATTATATTTCTTTCTTTGTCAGTTTCTTGTTTGTTTAGGGGTATTTTGTACATTCTGTTAAATAACGAATGAAATGCTGCCATTTTATGTTGTGGTGGGTGGTCAGAATGGTTAGGTATAATGATGTTAGTGGAAGTTGGTTTTCTATATATTGCATATTGTATGTGTTTGTTGTATCTTGTGATGGTTATGTCTAAATAGTTGATTTTGTTATGTTTTTCTTTTTCTTCTGTGAATTGTATTTTGGGATGTATGTTATTGATTTGTTTCAGTATGTTCTCTGCATTTGTGTTTTTGTTATTTGATACATATAGTCCATCATCTACATATCTTATCCATAAGCCATCTGGGTCATGTGTTTTAATGATATTTTGTATTTTGGTGTCTATATGTTGTAGGAATATTTCTGCTATTATGCTTGATAATGGTGATCCCATTGCTAAACCTTCTTTCTGTTGATAAATTTTGCTATTAAATTCAAAGTAATTTTGTTTTAGTATTAGTTGGAGACTATTTTTTATTTCGGTTATATATTGTTTGTTTTCATTTTGTTCTATAAGTTTGTTTATTATTATGTCAATTGTTTCTTCTACTGGGATATTAGTGTACATGTTTGTTATGTCATATGATGTGAAAAATGTATTTTCATTTATATTTATTATTTTTAGTTTGTCTATTAATTCGTATGTATTTTTTATGTTATGATGGTTATTTGTTAGTTGGTTATTTTTTAGTTTTTGTGCTATTATTCTTGCTATTTTGTATGTAGGAGCTTTTTTGAAATTGATTAATGGACGTATTGGGTTGTTTGATTTGTGTATTTTTATTAGGCTGTTCATTTTAGGTGGTTCTGGATTATTGTTTATATATATGTCTATGTTTTTATTGTTGAAAATGTTTTTATTTGTTTTTATTAGTTTTATTGTTTGTTTAAGATAGTTTTCTGTTGGGTTTTTATCTAGTTGTACGCATTTATTATTGTTGATGAAGTCTTCGGTTTTTTTGATGTAGTCTGTTTTATCAATGATTACTGTTGCTTGACTTTTGTCTGCTTTAGTTATTATTAAATTATTGTTCTTTACTTTATTTTTAATTTCTTTTATTTGAATTAATAGACAAACTAAAAATAATAAATATAAATGAAAATACATTTTTCACATCATATGACATAACAAACATGTACACTAATATCCCAGTGGAAGAAACAATTGACATAATAATAAACAAACTTATAGAACAAAATGAAAACAAACAATATATAACCGAAATAAAAAATAGTCTCCAACTAATACTAAAACAAAATTACTTTGAATTTAATAGCAAAATTTATCAACAGAAAGAAGGTTTAGCAATGGGATCACCATTATCAAGCATAATAGCAGAAATATTCCTACAACATATAGACACCAAAATACAAAATATCATTAAAACACATGACCCAGATGGCTTATGGATAAGATATGTAGATGATGGACTATATGTATCAAATAACAAAAACACAAATGCAGAGAACATACTGAAACAAATCAATAACATACATCCCAAAATACAATTCACAGAAGAAAAAGAAAAACATAACAAAATCAACTATTTAGACATAACCATCACAAGATACAACAAACACATACAATATGCAATATATAGAAAACCAACTTCCACTAACATCATTATACCTAACCATTCTGACCACCCACCACAACATAAAATGTCAGCATTTCATTCGTTATTTAACAGAATGTACAAAATACCCCTAAACAAACAAGAATCTGACAAAGAAAGAAATATAATATACCAAATTGGTTATGCAAATGGTTACAATAAAAATACTATGATCAAAATAGAAAATAAAATCAAATACAAAATAAAAACTGAGCAATTAAGAATTAATCAAACTGAACAACACATAAATAATAACAACAACAAAAAATGGGCCACATTCACATATATAAATAATAAAATGTCAAAACTAACAAAACTATTTAAAAACACAGATATAAAAATAGCATACAAAACTAATAAAAATAAATTACAAAATCTAAATAATTCACACAACAAAGATAATACAACAACCAACGGTATATACAAAATTGAATGCCAAGATTGCAATAAATGTTATATAGGACAAACAAAAAAACAGCTAAAAAAACGTTATTTTGAACACCTAAATGCATACAAAAAACCAAACATATATATTCCAATTTAGCCACACATGCAATAAACACAGGACATGAATTCCCAGACATAACCAATGTAACACTAATAAAACATATACCACACAAAGGCACCATAATGAACATTTGGGAAAATTTACAGATTTACAAACATAAAACACAAAACAAATTAATACCAGAACAAATACAAATCAATACAAAACATGACACAATATTCAAAGCACTCAACATCGAAAATACACAAAATACAAAAACAGATACCACAACCACACACAATAATGCAACATTGAAGGACCAAAGACCAACAAACCACCATAATAACATCCAGAAGCCAACACACAAATACTGCACCAGAAGCAAGATGGCGAAGGTTGAAGATGGGAGAACAGGATCTCCCGAAACATGTCCCTAAAGAAAAAATACATCTTGAGGTAAAATAGTTATAAGTATTATAGTATTATATACATCAAGAAACGGACTGTAGCAGAAAGTGATTGAAATATATATATATATATATATATAAATATTATGCATTACTGTACTTTTGGTGGGATATAGGGATTTATTATTCAGGGTCTTTTACAACAGAAAGTTAACACATGTAGGCATGTGGATATATCCTTTTCATTTTCTTTTTAAGGGAGGTATTCTATCTCAATAATTGTGGCTGATCATTTCTTTAAGGAAATTAATTATTTAATAGTATACCAAGTATAGGAAGTGTCACCTTTAAAGTTCATTTAATTGGTTGAGTAATTATTTTAATTATTAATAGTAACTGGGAATGAAATCATTTATCTTCATTAATTTATATACTGCATTTTAAAAGGAACATATAAAATAAATTTTATATTTTATTAAATAGTTTAATGGGAGTTTTATTTTGAGGTTAATGATTATTTTAAATTTTCAATTCATTGATGGTGACATAGCAATTATTTTCGTGGATTCAGTTTATATTTTTCAGGTGGCCTTGTTGAGAGGGTATACTTCTTTATTTAACCATTTAAAGGGGAATTATAAATCACTGTTGTATTTATTTGTTCATTATATTTTTTTTATGAGATAGAATAATAAAATGGGATTGTTAATTATTTAATTCTTGAGTTTTCATTGCAAGTCCCGTCTCACTGGATCCAGCGCAATTTTTAGCTTCTCTAGGCCTTAGCCTAGTTTTAATTAACTTGTAACCCCTCTTTACAAAAGGAAATATTCTTTTTGTTTTAACTACTCAAAATGAAGTAGGGGTTACAAGTAAAGAAAGAGAATGAAAATTAAAGAAAGAAGTGGAAATATTAAAAATTAGAAATAAAGATGAAAAACGACTAATGAATATAAAAACCACATTTGAAAATGAAGAAATATTTAGTAGCCTATTAGACAAGAAAAAGCCTAGAAAATGAGTTAACGAAAATTGTAACGGCTACAAAATTTGTAATGTAAAACAACCCACTATGGTTGGAGCTAAGTAAGACGTTACTCCGTCAGTGGGCGGGGCTACATATGTCCGGTAAGACGGTATATAAGAAGTGAACGGTTTCATATTTCTCTGTTGGTAAATGACTTGAAGATGGCTTGACTGCTGAACGCGGTCGTCAATACCAAAGACAACATAGTGGTTTGTATAAAATTACTAGTAGATATATTTGAGCCCACTAACACTCCAATACAAGAATAAATAAATAGATTGACAAATCTAAGGGGTAGAAGAATAATGGAGCCGAGAATTAAAGTAGATTTCTATAAATAATTGAAAAATAATTATGTTCAAGATAACTTTGTCTAAAATTTGGTTTATTAAGCAGTGTTCTTTATTCATAATATAATACCAAAGTATGCAAAAATCGAAATAAAAGGAAGAAGTGAAACACGGAAAAAAGTAAAGAAGATAAGTGTACAGTTATGGGTAAAACAGGAAATAAAATATTTGTATCAGCAAATGAATACGTATAATAAAAAGTTACTAAAAATGCACATAGAACTACATCAAAAGTATAATTACATAGAAATAGAAGAAATTTTGTAAGATTTTGGTGATCGGAATATGAAGACGAAATTGGAAGAAAGAAATAAGAAGTTGAAAAGTAAATTAGAATATTTAAAAGAAATGAATGATATGAGAATGTAAAACCAGATCAAGCAGATTTGAAGTTATCCGAGACAATATTTAATTTAACAGAAATGGTATTCAACAATGAAGAAAAGAAATTATTAGAGAAAAGTCTAAACTATGCACCGACAAAAATTTGAATAAAGAAGGTATATTAATAGAATGTGAAAGAATAATAAGCAAGGAAAAAGAGGAGAAAATAAAAATTGAGATTTGAAATTAGTAACATTGTGGGAACATTAGAAGAATATAACAGAAACAAGGAGGAAATAGTATGGCTGTTAAGAGAAACATAAACAGTTAAAAAGTAAAATAAAACAAAATAATATTATGGTAACAAAAGCGGACAAAGGCAACTCCGTAGTGCTAATAGATAAAGAAGGGTATACAAAGAAAGGGAATAAATTTATAAAAAGTAAGAATTATGAAGAGATTAAATATGATTATACTAATAAATTTCAAAGTAGGGCGAAGAAATTAATAAAAAATTCCACTATGTTTAAGAATAAGTTAAAACTACCAGAAACAAATCCGGAAGCGCCTAACTTTAAATGTCAGATAAAATTGCACAAATAAAACCACCCAGTTAGGCCAATAATATCGCTTATTGGAGCATCAGCATATAAGTTATCAAAAGAATGTAGTAAGATACTAAAAGTATATTATGACTTCGAGAAAAAACATAGTATAAAAAATAACAAAAAGTTGATAGAAACACTGAAAAAAGAAGTGCAAGTAAAAGAAAGTTCAATGTTAATATCGCTTGATGTAGTAAATATGTTTACAAACATCCCGGTAGAAAAAACTTTAAAACTGATTGAAAAGAACAAATAAAAATTATACGGCAAAAAGAAGAATTAATAAAAGTAATACGAGAGAGTTTGAAGCAAAATTTCTTTAGGTTTAATAATAAGTTTTATAGTCAGAAGAAGGGACTTCCAATGGGATCATCAATGTAACCGATAAGGGCAGAAAATTACATGAACTACTTTGAAAATAAAATAATGTCAACAGTGAAATATAAAGACAAAATTAAGAAACGGATGAGGAACATAGACGATATCTTGTTAATATGGGAGGGCGATGATGAAGAATTAAAAGAATTTTTTGAAAAGGGTAACAAATTAGAAGAGACTATAAATTTGAAGATAAAAGTAGGAAACAAGAAAATGAACTTCCTAGATTTAAAGCAAAGAATAATTCAAGAAAATATAATAAAATTTGAAATTTATAGGTAAAGCACTTATACTGATGTTATAATACCAAATGATTCATACCATCCTATACAGTATAAAATGGCAGCGATAAATAATTCCTTTCATAGAATAAACAGTTGTATAGAAGACGAGGAAAACAGAAAGAAAGAAATAGAATGAATGAAAATAACTGTAAAAAACAACAAGTATAATACGAATGTAGTAGATAAAATATTTAATAGTATAAAACGAAGAGAAGAAACACAAAATGAGAATAGTAAAGAAAAGAAGGAGTATAAGTGATCCATATCTTATAAAGGTTATAACACACGTAAGATACAAAAATGTTTCAGAAAATATAATATAGGGGTAGCGGTTAAAAAATCGAAAACTGTGGTTGATATAGTAAAAACTACGAATTATGAAGACGAAGACATATTGAAGAAAAGTGGAGAATATACGCGCAGTTATGAGGAATGTGAAAAATTATATCTGGGCGAAATGTTTCATCAATTTTTCCAGAAATTTAAAGAATATAGGAGAGGTGAAGAAAAGTTAACGACGAATTCATTATACGCTATGCATTTAAAAGAAGAAGGACATAAATTCATAGACCCAGTCGTAAATTATAAGATATTAAAAGTGATGAGTAAAGAAAGAGAAAGAAAATTAAAGAAAGAAGTGGAAATATTAAAAATAAGAAATAAAAATGAAAACGACTAATGAATACAAAAACCACATTTGAAAATGAAGAAATATTTAGCAGCTTAGTAGACAACAAAAACCAGTAGAAAATGAGTTAACGAAAATTGTAACGGCTACAAAATTTTTTAATGTAAGACAACCCACTATGGTTTGAGCTAAGTAAGACGTTACTCCGTCAGGGGGCGTGGCTACGGATGTCCGGTAAGACGGTAAATAAGAATTGAACGGATTCATATTTCTCTGTTGGTGAATGACTTGAAGATGGCTTGACTGCTGAAAGCGCTCGTCAGTACCAAAGACAACATAGTGGTTTGTAAAAATTACTAGTAGAAATATTTAAGCCCACTAACACTCCAATACAAGAATAAATAAATAGATTGATAAATCTAAGGAGTAGAAGAATAATGGAGCCGAGAAATAAAGTAGATTTCTATAAATAATTGAAAACAAAAATTATGTTCAAGAAAACTTTGTCTAAAGTTTGGTTTATTAAGTAGTGTTGTTTACTTCATAATATAATACCAAAGTATGCAAAAATCGAAATAAAAGGAAGAAGTGAAACACGGAAAAAAGTAAAGAACATAAGTGTACAGTTATGGGTAAAACAGGAAATAAAATATTTGTATCAGCAAATGAATACGTATAATAAAAAGTTACTAAAAATGCACATAGAACTACATCAAAAGTATAATTACATAGAAATAGAAGAAATTTTGTAAGATTTTGGTGAGCGGAATATGAAGACGAAATTGGAAGAAAGAAATAAGAAGTTGAAAACTAAATTAGAATGTTTAAAAGAAATGAATAATATGATAATGTCAAACCAGATCAAGCAGATTTGATGTTATCCGAGACAATAGTTAATTTAACAGAAATGGTATTCAATAATGAAGAAAAAAAATTATTAGAAAAAGCCTAAATTATGCACCGCCAAGGAATTTGAATAAAGAAGGTATATTAATAGAATGTGAATGAATAATAAGTAAGGAAAAGAGGAGAAAATAAAAAAATATCGAGATTTGAAATTAGTAACATTGTGGGAACATTAGAAGAAAAGAACAGAAAACAAGGAGGAAATAGTATGGCTGTTAAGAGAAACATACAACAGTTAAAAAGTAAAATATAACAAAATAATATTATGGTAACAAAAGAGGACAAAGGCAACTCCGTAGTGCTAATAGATACAGAAGAGTATACAAAGAAAGGCAATAAATTTATAAAAAGTAAGAATTATGAAGGGATTAAATATGATTATACTAATAAATTTGAAAGTAGGGTGAAGAAATAATTAAAAAATTCCACTATGTTTAAGAATAAGGTACAACTACAAGAAACAAGTCCGGAAGCGCCTAAATATAAATGTCAGATAAAATTGCACAAATAAAACCACCCAGTTAGGCCAGTAATATCGCTTATTGGAGCATCAGCATATAAGTTATCAAAAGAATGTAGTAAGATACTAACAGTATATTATGACTTTGAGAAAAAAACATAGTATAAAAAATAACAAAAAGTTGATAGAAACACTGAAAAAAGAAGTGCAAGTAAAAGAAAGTTCAATGTTAATATCGCTTGACGTAGTAAATATGTTTACAAACATCCCGGTTGAAAAAACGTTAAAACTGATTAAAAAGAACAAATAAAAATGATACGGAAAGAAAGAAGAATTAATAAAAATAATGCAAGATTTTTGAAGCAAAATTACTTTAGGTTTAATAATAAGTTTTATAGTCAGAAGAAGGGACTTCCAATGGGATCATCAATGTAACCGGTAAGGGCAGAAAATTACATGAATTACTTTGAAAATAAAATAATGTCAACAGTGAAAAATAAAGACAAAATTAAGAAATGGATGAGGAATATATAGGATATCTTGTTAATATGGGTGGGCGATGATGAAGAATTAAAAGTACTTTTTGAAGAGGTTAACGAATTAGGAGAGACTATAAATTTGAAGATGAAAGTAGGAAACAAGAAAATGAACTTCCTAGATTTAAACCAAAGAATAATTCAAGAAAATAAAATAAAATTTGAAATTTAAAGGAAAAGCACATATACTGATATTATAATACCAAATGATTCATACCATCCAATACAGTATAAAATGGCAGCGATAAATATTTCCTTTCATAGAATAAACAGTTTTATAGAAGACGAGGAAAACAGAAAGAAAGAAATAGAATGAATGAAATAATTGTAAAAAACAACAAGTATAATACGAATGTAGTAGATAAAATATTTAATAATATAAAACGAAGAGAAGAAACACAAAATGAGAATAGTAAAGAAAAGAAGGAGTATAAGTGATCCATATCTTATATAGGTTATAACACCCGTAAGATACAAAAATGTTTCAGAAAATATAATATAGGGGTAGCGGGTAAAAAATCGAAAACTGTGGTTGATATAGTAAAAACTACGAATTATGAAGGCGAAGACATATTGAAGAAAAGTGGAGAATATACGCGCAGTTATGAGGAATGTGAAAAATTATATCTGGGCGAAATGGTTAATCAATTTTGCCATAGCTTTAAAGAATATAGGAGAGGTGAAGAAAAGTTAACGACGAATTCATTATACGCTAGGCATTTAAAAGAAGAAGGACATAAATTCATAGACCTAGTCGTAAATTATAAGATCTTAAAAGTGACGAGTAAAGAAAGAGAAAGAAAATTAAAGAAAGAAGTGGAAATATTAAAACTAAGAAATAAAAATGAAAATCGACTAATGAATACAAAAACCACATTTGAAAATGAAGAAATATTTAACAGCTTATTAGACAACAAAAACCAGTAGAAAATGAGTTAACGAAAATTGTAACGGCTACAAAATTTGTAATGTAAGACAACCCACTATGGTTTGAGCTAAGTAAGACGTTACTCCGTCAGGGGGCGGGGCAACAGATGTCACTTACAGGTGGTGTAAGTGAAATTAATGTAGGAAGTTTCAAAACGTTTATCGGGAAGAAAACGTTTCAAGATGCTGTAAAGAATACATGAAATATGCAAATGTAAGAGAGGAATTGTAAAAACAAATTTTATACTTTGTAATCAAACATAAATCTGAATGTTTCTGACATAAAATTATGGGAAAACTCAAGCAGTGGCAGACAAACAATAAATTAACAACAAACAGGCTGTTAGTATAAACAAACAAACAGGCTCAATAACAAACAAAAAAGTTAGGCTCAATTAAAATTTTAATTTTAATTAATAAACTTAACAAAAATTGATAGCCTTTGGAATAAGATTAAGAAGAGTAATGTTTCAAAAATACAAATTCAATCTAAAGGGCATTTCTTTATATCATGAAATAGTATAGATTTGTATTTGGCAACCAAGTAGTAATTGCAGAAGATTATAATGATTTCCAGTACATGGTAATGAATCTGATAGAGGATTGTAAAATAAAGAGGAATTTAGGTATGTATATAGAAAAGACAGGTATGTGTGTGAGCAACCAAGGATTTTAATTTTTTGACAGTGGCCAATGAAAAGTTACGCTACGTACTCTATACATTGAACTGCATAACACAATTCCCTGAGATTGAAATTTACAGGCATGATATGTTATATGCCTACAATACATTAGGTAAAGATATATTAAATAAATAAATGTGGTAAGGAGAATAGAGTAAAATATACTAAATAGTGCCCTATAGAAGAAGTAGGTATCAGAACAATATACAGATATACAGTAACGAGAAACAGCGTAGGTTAGGGCTCTGAGATGTGAGCAACAAAACAAAGATCTGAACAACTTTTGAATGCTACAGAAATGGGGTTTTGGAGGAAAGTCGTGGAAATTTCAAGTAGAGGAGGAGTGAGTCTAGTAAATAATGAGGGACTTCAACACACCCGACTAATGAGATACAGTTGTGAATGTTGTTATGGTAAGGACATGTGCAAGGATGGACAAGGAGAGTTACTAAAATTATCCCAATGGAATTACCAACAGATTTAACTTGATAATGGGATAACTGAAGTAGAAGAAACCAGTGGTTAAAGTGGTATTAAAAAATTTGAAGGCGTTGAAGGCCATTTGAAAGAAACATTTGAAGAGACATTTGTAGAAAAGCTAAGAAAATATTAGAATCATCTTTTATGTTATGTCAAATCAGAAAAACAAAGAAACTTTATATGTACATTTTAATTTCTAAAATATTTTTTTACAATCTGTGCAGGGATAATATTTGGAGAATTCTGCACAACAGGGAGATTCATGGAAAAACAATGAGATACTGAGAATATTGTATAGAAATAATAAACATGTAGTAAGACCGAATAACAAATTGTCAAGTTAATTTGATATTACATACGGGTAAAAGAATCCTGTGTTCTGTACCCTCTGCTGTGCTCAATGGTGTTAGGTGAGGGGTTGAACAAGAAACAAATAGCATGAAAAAACTAAAATTAGAAGAAACTCAATTGGCGTTGCTGGTTATGTGACAAGTCTAGTGACTCAAATGAATCCTAATTTGAATATACAGGAGGAAGAATAAGAGAAGTTAATATACTAATAAATAATACTAATAAAAATGGTAACTACATAATACAAGGAAAATAAAAGCAGTAACGAAGAAAGAGAAATAATCGTAGCAAAAAATTTGAGGAAGAAGAATATGAAGCAATAATAATCTGCACACTTAAACATATGTAGGATATATTATAAACGATAAGTTATATAAACGACAGAAGAAAGGATTTAGGAAAACCAAACTAATATGTCAATAGCACCACAACGTTTTGAATTAATAAACATAATAATTTATTTTTATACTTTTGTTGTCAATTGTGTGTAATGGGTTACTTTAGTTCCTAAAAATGAGATTTATAAAGCCTGATTTAGGTAAAAGTAATTATTAAATATGGTGCCAATTTAACTTCATCGCTCTGTAGATTTGTGTTTGCGTGCTATACACTTTAGTCACAACAGGTTGATCTTTATAATCAGCTTTCACCTTATCAGCTTTGCAGTGTTATCTATCGTCAGCCTTAGTCCTGCTGTGCATATTCTTAGTTGAACTAATAAATAATTCATTTTTGAAGCTACGGAAAACGGAAATACGCATGCTAATGAGGAAATCGGTCTGCTACAAGATGGTTTAAAGTAAATGAGTTAGCGGCGTGACGTTGGATTGTTAATACCCACTACGGGAGAGTCTGCGCCAAGTAAGAAAGAATTAATGACAAATACGAGAAATGAAAATTACGATTAAGTGTGAAAATTAATGAAACACTGTTGATTGCAACGAGTTTCTTAAAGAAATTTGATGAAGGAGCAAAAATTATAATAATATAGGCTAATTATAAAAAATAGTTAACAATGGGATGCCTGTAGTCAGATCTGTTCATGGGAAGGTAAAAACATTTAATGAAAGCACTAACAGCGTAATGGACTACTATAAATTTGAAGTTACTGCACAAGGAACAGTGATAAAAAGAAGTGAAATTCTTTCCACTCGTTTTCTCTCTTAAAAGTCTGACAGCAGATTTCTTACACAGCCTATTCTTTATCCAGAACACTAGTGTCGACTTAGTGAAGTCATGGAACTAATTTATTGAGACAAACAATAGGTTGATATGTACACGAGTTTCAAGACGAGAAGTCAACGTCCCAAGAAGTTTAATGAAAATAGATTACTTGAATATTTTTTTATCCTTTAATCATATTGTAAACTAGCAGAAGACTTTCAACCGCGGTTTGCTTTGAGGACGGTTCTGGACATTTTAAAATGGTGTTAGAGACTGATAGTTACAGGAAGCTTTAAGAAGCTGTTCACTCGCTCCAGTTCGAAGTTGCTAGATCTGAATGTATCTACTAAAACCGAGTTATTTCAGAACAGTTTTGATAAGAAGCTTTTAATAGCGTATTCTGGTTGCATTGATAGGATTAAAAAAGAAATAATTCAACGAAATATGACTAATAGTTAACCAAAACAACTAGTACCCGGTACACGGGCAAATACGAAGGTTCCATAGGTTCTGTGAATGTGGACAAGGTATCAAATGTTGTGAAATTGCCGGTGCAATGCGAAATCAAGATAGAATAGAAAAAAGGAAATAGCCCTTATAGCTGAGCGTGAACTGTCTAATTGAAGAAATGTAGTCTATAGGTGACACACAATTTTTACACCCTACAGAACGGGGGAAGACTGAATTATTAATGGATCACAAGAAAACTATTTCATGCAGTTGATTTGGATACTTCAACGCAATCGTGCTCTAGGTACGGTCACGATGACTTTTTTGCGTAGCTGTGGTGAGAAACAGTTCGACAAATTTTAAAATCAAACAAGTCGTCAGACGCGGAGAAGATAAAAAAAAATTGATGACGGAGGCGGATGGGTACAGAAAGATGAACAGAACAGGAAGAAAAATTACGGGGCCGTAGTCTATATGGACGACATATACTTGACTGAAAAGTTCTTGAGTTGACTGAGGTGTCGAAGAGAGATCGAAGGGAAGTTGGGAAAGTATATGCTGCATGCACTAGAAAAAATAGTTGTAAATTTGCGAAGGTAAGCTTAATGAAAGGGTAAACGTCACGGCGGAACAGGAAGCCAAATAAAGCAATAAAACGTAATGAAAGATATTTATGGGACCGACTAATACTTTTTTTTCACTTTGAATGATACAATAGAGTAAGTTATGTGTCGCGAACTAAAAAATTTAAGGTATAATTTAGGTATAAAGAAACTAGAAAAAGAAATAAGGACACGATTATTGTAAGAAGACTGTATTTATGGAACTTATGGTGTTGGCCGTAGAACAGGCTTCGACGGAAACAGAAATAGAAAGAGTTTCGAGATTGTTCTGTTACATAGTATGTTTAGACACCTATGCGGACACAATAAGTGCGTATTGCACATGTTACAGCTGTGTAGTCTGTGTTGGGGCGTATATGGTGATCATTTGATCTTAAACGAGATTTAATGATTTTAACGATTAGTTTATTATTATCGCAAGCCGTGAATATTATTTATATTATTTAATTCCATTTAGAAAGAAGAATTTTTGGACAGAAATACATACTTTAATGGGAGCTTTTGGTTAGTACTGTGTCAGGTATGGATTGATTGGGTTGGCATAATCAGCACCCCACTCTTAATTGTACATATTAAAAAGCGTTTATAAACACACATTAAAAGTATTTATTTCTTTAGTGGTCTCATTACAGTTTTTTAGTTGAGTGAATCTACAGATAAATAGTAATAAAACTATTATAGAATGTGGTTTTCTGGATTAGTTGTTAGCTATATTAGCAATTTCCTTAAAGTTAATTTTTTCGTTGCACATGTTATTTTGCTGATCGTTAATTCTCCCCACTGTCATATTTTGTTTAAATCTATTAGTGATTTACTCTTACATGTCTATTAGGATTACATGTCGACTTCAGTTCAAATCATTTCTATCCTTTTATAAATTAGGAGAGCTATGAGGTTTTCCGTATTGATTGTATGTTTATGATTCTATTGGATTTATTGAAACGAATCAACATATTTTACTTTTCAGCAAAGAGTATTTATAGTATTTTTTTGTCGTTACCTGGGAACATATATTGTTTCTCGATACTGCGACAACTTCTTCATGTATAATATATTTGGAATATCATTACTCTTTATTATTTTGTTAGAACACACACACACACACACACACACACACACACACACACACACACACACACACACACACACACACATATGGTTGGAGAATAAATGAGCAAGGCACTAGCTCATGAGTGAACAAAGTAGTGTTAATGATGTGATAACATTTTATGATGACATGAAGTGCACGATACAAAGCTAAAGAAACCACACACATGTCCAAATATATAGACATAAGTGCACATATTTACAATTATATGAATACGAATATAATTTATACGTTCATTGTCTATGTTTGATGCGTGAACTGCGTTCCCGCGCCTATGTGTGTGTGTTTGGTGTTACAACTTATTTTCAGGCAACGGACGTAGTTATTTGAGATTCAACGTTCTACAACGCACTGATGTAACCAGTTTTCACAGTCTGTTGCTTAAAGGTTAGTACAGTATGTTTTGTACGTAGTGTAGTATATTGCAGACTATAGGATTCTGCTTTGTTTGCATAAATAATCAAGTAGTGACATGAAGAATTAACACAACAAACTTGAAACAGATAAAATTTCTCTGAAAAAGTTACGTCCATATCAAAATACGTATAACAGTGGCACAGCGAAAGGGTTTGTAGCGGTGTAAATGCCCCCCCCCCCAAGAGAAAAAGAGATAAAAACTAACAATCAAAAGTTGCAAGTACAAAAGATTTTATTTAACTGCTGTACGCTACAGCCGACTTGACTATGTGATATCGCTACGCGTAAATATAGCTATTTTCCTGATGGGTGCAGGATTGTTCAAACTTTTATCCCATTTATTGAAGACATATCGTTTGGGATACAAAATGCAATATCGATAAACTGTCTTTGTCATCAAACATTTATAAATAGTAAAGAATTTTTTCCATCTACAGGATGTCTGTAAAAGATATACGAAATAGGAAGAATACGGAAAGGTATGTAAAGATTAAGATTTATCAGAACAATAAGTATTCGCGAAAACACATACGGTGGCAATTAATGAAGCGAAGTCTTCGAAATTGACCGAACTATACCTAACACTGTGAAGAATGAATGAAAAATATTCGCATTTTTAACGAAAGCGGCTAGCTGAGACACATGCACGTTTGACCTTTGAAGAACGAATCTTCATCGTTGAACGGAATAGACGTATCATTACAGAAACGACTACCTTTTTTAAGGACACCGATTTTTTTTGACACGCATGGAAGTTCGACTGGTCGCTTAATGTGCCTAGTTAAATTAAGTAGACGTAAGATTTGTAGAAACTATTGACTTGCATCTGGATTTTTCATGACACCGTAATATCTGACACAGTTCCAGCTTTGACTGAAACGTCAAGAGGTAAGAGCGATTCCACCGAAAGAGTTGCCAGCGCTTTTTTGAAAGATGAGACTATTAGAAACGATTGTGTGCGGATATTGATTAACGGCGAATGCTTCAAAAGATTTGATACACTGCGTAAGCTATATATTGTTGTAGGTATGAAACGCTTAGACCAAGGCGCAGCAGCTGATGTTTCCTGCAAAAGGGAAATTGAAATGTATAGGTGAGTGGTTGGATACGGTAGGATAGAGGCTAGGTAGAAGTAGTAGGCGACATCAGTTGCAGTGAAATAAGAGAGGCGAGGAGAGGCGATGGCGGTAGTGGAGGTACAGGCTTAGGCAAAATGCGTAGTAGGAGAGAGTACAGCGAACAGGAGAGGTGATGGTGGTGGCGGAGGTACAGGCTTAGACAAAAGACATAGGTTGGGAGAGTACAGTAAATAGGAGAGACGATGGTGGTGATGGAAATACAGGCTTAGGCGAAAGTCATAGTAGAGGACAGTACAGCAAATAGGAGAGGCGATGGTGGTGGTGGAGGTACAGGCTTAGGTAAAAGGCATAGTATGAGAGAGTACAGCAAACAGGAGAGGTGATGGTGGTGACGGAGGTACAGGCTTAGGCAAAAACATAGTAGGAGAGAGTACAGGAAACAGGAGAGGTGATGGTGATGGCGGAGGTACAGGCTTAGGCAAAAACCATAGGTTGGGACAGTACAGCAAATAGGAGAGACGGTGGTGGTGATGGAGATACAGGCTTAGGCGAAAGTCATAGTAGGAGAGGTGATGGTGGTGGCGGAGGTACAGGCATAGGTAAAAGGCATAGTAGTGGACAGTACAGCAAATAGGAGAGGCGATAGTGGTGGTGGAGGTACAGGCTTAGGCGAAAGTCATATTAGGGGACAATACAGCAAATAGGAGAGGCGATGGTGGTGGTGGAGGTACAAGCTTAGGCAAAAGACATAGGTTGGGAGAGTACAGTATATAGGAGAGACGATGGTGGTGATGGAGATACAGGCTTAGGCGAAAGTCATAGTAGAGGACAGTACAGCAAATAGGAGAGGCGATGGTGGTGGTGGAGGTACAGGCTTAGGTAAAAGGCATAGTATGAGAGAGTACAGCAAACAGGAGAGGTGATGGTGGTGACGGAGGTACAGGCTTAGGCAAAAACCATAGGTTGGGACAGTACAGCAAATAGGAGAGACGATGGTGGTGATGGAGATACAGGCTTAGGCGAAAGTCATAGTAGGAGAGGTGATGGTGGTGGCGGAGGTACAGGCATAGGTAAAAGGCATAGTAGTGGACAGTACAGCAAATAGGAGAGGCGATAGTGGTGGTGGAGGTACAGGCTTAGGCGAAAGTCATATTAGGGGACAATACAGCAAATAGGAGAGGCGATGGTGGTGGTGGAGGTACAAGCTTAGAAAAAGGCACAGTTGATATGCTACAAAGTATGCATGTGCAGTGAAAACAACAATAGAAGAGCTGAAGAGATGTAGTTAAATTTAGTAAATGTGACATTTGAAGGAAGGATTGACTTGCATCTGCATTTTTTTATGACACCGTCTTTAACAGGTTTGACAGTAGTTTTTCTTATCTTTAACTATTGACGATCCTTATACTAACAATACAGTATATTGTTTAAATACAATAGTATCAGATAGTATTTAAGTTTGTATGTTGTAGCGTGACAGAAAATCCACTACTTATTAAGTCATATAAAATCATAAAAGTTTAATTACACCACATACGTTAAAATAATATTGAATGAGATTTAAGGAAATCAAAGGAATGAACCACGATAAAATAAAAATCCTCATTACATTATATAAAAACCACTGTTTAAATATCAAAGAAAGTATTGAAAGCAACTCATATTATCAGATCAGTAATTTACCCAGGAAGCGAGTAAAAGGCGTAGGTAAAAGGCATAGTAGTGGACAGTACAGCAAATAGGAGAGGCGATAGTGGTGGTTGAGGTACAGGCTTAGGCGAAAGTCATATTAGGGGACAATACAGCAAATAGGAGAGGCGATGGTGGTGGTGGAGGTACAAGCTTAGAAAAAGGCACAGTTGATATTCTACAAAGTATGCATGTGCAGTGAAAACAACAATAGATAGTGTAAACAAAATAAATAACACCAGATCAAGAAGAAAGAGACTCAGTTTAAGAGTGGTGAATACCAAAATACCCCAAAAACAAGAAGAGGGAAGAATAAAGTTTGTGATCAGGAAGAAAACAATACCCTGAAACCTTTAGAGAAGAACAAGGTCAGTATCAGTGAATAAATTAGATGCTCCAAACTAAACATCAGTCGAGATACACCAAGTACCTTGGTTTACCCAAGAATGAAGAAGGAAGACAAGAAGACCAGAAGAATGAAGACTAGAAGAAGGACAAGAATGAAGACCAGAAGAAGGACAAGAATGAAGACAAGAAAGAAGATAAAAAGAAGGACAAGCAAGAAGACAGGAGGAGAGGAAGAAATAGTATGAAAGAAACACCGTTGTAAAACCTATTATTGTTATTAACTACCATCAATCCCAAACCCATAAAAACGATTCAAAAGAAAGTATAACATACCCAAAATCCTATAAAAATGTAATTATTTAGAAAACTAAAGTGCTGTATAGTATTATAAGAAGTGAACCGACTAAAGCTATTGTGTGATAAGAAAATAAACAAGTCTTAACAGTCCATGATTACTAAAGGTCTGGTCTAAGATAATAAGACTCAAAATATCAGAACCAACAGTGAAAGTGAATTTGTGTAAGTGTTTTTTAGAACCGCAATAAACTTAAAGTTAGTGATACTATGACTTATCAGTATGCTATATAACAACTTTAATATCCAATAATAAACAGCATAATAAAATAATAAAATGGAAGATTTCCATTATTTTATTATTTTAATGTAACTCTTTATTTACAAGACATTTGTAAAAAATGCTAATAAATAGAGTATGGGAGGTCATGTTTACTGATGTAGGGGATCATAAATAATAATGGTTTAGACCAGAAAGGACTGGCATTAATTTAGTATTCGTAAGTTTAAAATGTTTAAATAGACTGTTTATTCACAGCCATAAAATCAATGTGTTAGTAAAATGTATTTGTAAGAGTTATTAGAAAATAAGATTTATATTATGTGTTTTAAAATGAATTATGTTTGCTAAATAATAGCCTACATACCATTAATAATGTTTCAATAGGTATGCTATGTTAACTCAAAAATAGTTAAAAGTATATGTTCAAACCATATCAGCAATATGTTCAATTGTGCAGATTGCTAAATAATGTTCATAATTATTTATTTTAATAACAGTAGTGTTAATTAAATACTATACCTCACAATAAGTTATAAACCATTTTATTTTCATGTAATAGTAACTAGGTAAAGTCAGAGGAGGTAGTAGTATTAAATTTATTTGAGAAAGACAGAAATATAAAATTCTAAAATCTAGGCCATTTGGTGAATTCACAGAAACGATATAAACCAGAATAATTCACTTATAAATCCTGTAAACTAGCAAGATTTAGATAAAGTAAATCAGTTAACCACTATTGGGACTGATCCTAGGAGTTAAAATGATAATAAGGAAATATACCTTAAAACGTTGTAAATTTTCAAAATATATTAATTAATTAATTTTAAAGAGCAATGTCAAATTTACAGATTAACACAAAAAACCAGTTCAAAGGTTTAATTTATATGTCTTTAAGGAAAGAAAGAGGAATATGACTAATTAAAATTTATTATAATAGTATTAATGATATTTAAAATGGAGGAAATCTGTATAAAGACGGAAATCCAATTTTGAGCCTATATTTCCAAAAAGTAAAGAAATTTGTTAATTTCCACAAAATGTCTACAGATATGGACTATAATACATCAATTTAAAAGGAATGAGATGATTAAACCAATGATAAGGTTCATAATTCATAAAAGTGATGAATAAAATAAATAAATTCCATATATAATGTAATATTTTATCATGTGTATGGGTAATCGAAATATGTTAACAATACTTTTTCAAGGATTAACTGGGCAAAATATTGACCAAGTTAATTAGTCTTTTGTTGAATATCAAGCTGAATAGTTGAGTGACAAAACTTTCTTTAAATCGAGTAGAAAATGGTACGTCTAATTACTATTAAAGTCAGTGCAACGAGAGGTAGATGAATTGAACACTTTCATAGCTAAATTTACCTAACCTTTAACAGCAATAGTGAGAAATAACACCTAACTTCATGATACGAGTGATATAAAACAGTAAAACAGTATATTTGACACAATTCACTCTACAACGCATAACCACATTTACAGAAACTTAACCCACAGGAGTGAACACATACAAAATAAACTAATTAACACAAGTTTACACGGAACACTTCGTCAGAATACACCAAATAACTTAACAGACATATTACACCAGTGCGGGAAGATTTCAGACATTCACAAAGGTAATTTTGTCGTGATTTTCGGACATGTCGAGTTCGCAGTAACTACGCCAGAACTAGTAGCGGCCATCTTTTAATTCAAGCCGGCCTGCATTCATCATCCAGCAGTGACGTCATAGCCTGCCTATGGTTTGACGACAACTTTTATAAATATTACATATCAGAATTAGTTAAATACTATTGAATAATAATTATTGTATTTATTTTAATTGTTAATGTTATACTTTCTCGTCACCCTTCTCTGACTATTAATTTTAATCGCTCAAAGAACCTGTCTTTTATATAATACATATCATAAATTTTGTTCTGTATGCACAATCGATAATTCCCGAGACGTAGTCGATAATTGCTCTCCATCGATAAAAAATCGATTATTATTTCAATTGTTCAATAAATCTTTATATTTCCATTATTTTTATCTGTTATTATTTCACAGGCTAATTTAAGATCATTTATCAAGGCTGAGGGACTTCGAGAAGAAGAAAATATTTATTTGAGTGAGATTTTGGACCAGCAAGAAAAATCACTAATCGATTGCTGACTGGAGTTAATCTATTTAACTCCAGACTTGGTTCAAATCTTCCAGAAGTGCTCGATAGTCAATAAATACCTGCCTGATCAACAAAATTTTTACAAAACCACAAAAAACAACTTTATTTCTTATTTACATACATTAATAAACATAAACAAAATTTTTTACTATTTGAAAATTTTATTTTTATAAAATTTTCCATCAACTTTTTATCTTTTGTAACGACCGGCATACAGCGGTCTGGTTACAAAGTGGCGTCCAACTTAGAGGGCTTGATAAGATAAGCCTGGCAGCGATTAATTTATAGATACCAGAAAAATGCAAAGGCGAGCTACTTCGAAAAAGAGGGCGGCAGAGGCCGAAAAAGAGGTTGACATGGGGGATAAGGAGGCAACACCTGTGGAGGATCCGGAAGTGTTACTAATCCAGGTGGAACATAAACAACATGAACCACCAGAGCAACAACCTGAGGTACCAACTCAAACAGGGGAAGTCACTGTCCCAGATAAGGAAAAGGAGAAATCCCAAACAATGGAAGAGAGGATGATGGAAATGTTCCGAGTAATAAGTCAGCAAATGGAAGGAGTAAATAAAAACCTAGAATCCACGAAGGAGGATAACAAATCAATGAGTAAGAAAATGGAGGAGAATTTAAACAAGAAAATGGATTCAACCAAGGAAGACTTAAGTGGAATAAATAAAAGCATAGAAAATACCAACAAGAGGATTGAAGAAACCAGTAAGAATTTAGAAGAGAAAATGGAAGACCTGAAAAAGGACAACCAATCCTTGAATAGGAAGATGGAAGAAAATAATAAAAATATAAAGGAAGAATTGAGGGAAAATAATAGGAATTTGGAGGAGAAGATGGAAGAAACCAGTAGGAAAATAGAAAATGACAACCAACAATTAAGGGAAGAATTGAGAGAGGACAATCAACTGCTGAGAGAAGAATTAAGGGAAGTTAATCAAGAGAACATGAATAAGTTAGACGAGAGGATTGAGTTAGCCAAGGAGGAGATAAATAAAAAGATAACTGAGACGAAGAAGTCCATCGTAAAGAAATTAGAACAGGAAGTCGTGGTGGTTAACCAGCAGATCAGAGAAGTAGACGAAAGATGTCGTCAAACAGAAAACGAAGTGCTGGAAGTCCGGGAAGTAATAACTAAGGAGATTACTCAGGTCCAAGAACAACAGAGAACAAAAATGGAGGAGACCAAGAAATTTGCCTTGGACGAAGTGAATAAAGTGCGGACACAGGTAACTGAAAGATGCGACGGCGTGGAAGCCGCTATGTCGAACATAACCGGACAGGTGCGTCAGAGCCATGAGGAGATAGAGATGATAAAGAACAGACCATCAGGATATCTTAATTTCCCCATGTCAGAGAACAGAGAATGGCTCAATTTCCGACAATATAAACGGAAGCCTATGGAGTTCTTGGCACGTATAGAGGAATACTTAGAGAAACACCGAGGGAACCGATGGGTCCAGAACAGAGAAATCCTTGACGAGTCGTTTCGGGAGGTGAATGACCATTGGTGGATGGCCAACCGGAGCGACATCGACAATTATGAACAATTCAAGAGCCTGTTCAAGGCCAAGTACTGGTCAGAGACCACGCAAAATCTAATAAGAGATAATATATGCCACGGCCGCTACAAACCACAAGTCGGTAGTTCAATGACAGCTTATTTCCTCGGCAAGGTGTGTATGGCCAAGCACTTAGAACCAGCCATACCGGAGGAATGCCTAATAAATAAGTTGTCCTATCATTATGATGAAGAGGTAATTCGTGCGAGGAGGGGCAGCCAGATAAAAACCATCCAGGCAATGACAGAACTCCTAGAAAATTATGAAAATGAAGACTACTACCGACAGAGTCGTAGAAGAAGTGATGGGCCCGAACCAAGGACGTATCAAAACAATAACCAGGGTACGAACCACATAAATACTGGGTACCAAGGAGGCCGGGCATACCCGCGAAATAACGGTTCTAATAATAGTAATAATGTGAACAATCCTAGTTACAATGATAATAATAATACGGGTCCAAACCATCAAAACCCGAATCGGCCCTCTAATGGTTATCAGGGTAACCGCAATCCCTACCCTAATAACGCAAATAGTCAGAGAAACCCCAATTATGGTAATAGTCATTACCCAAATAATACTAATCGTAAGGGTCCCAATAATGGTAATTTTAATAATAATAGGTTTCCTCGCCCTAGAGTGAACTTCATACGAGCTGAAGACGACCGCCAACAAAGAAACTACTATCAGCGGCGTAACAGTTTCCATGAAGAGGAGGATCGTTGGAGAAGCCTAGAACGGGACCAACCAAGGTACTATCCGGCAAGAAGGAGTAACAGTTTAGATGACCCTGAACGGAACATGAACCGAAATCAACCATCTAACCCTTATACGGAACGGACAGCAACCACTCAAGGTTTACCGACCAACACTCCGGTCGAACCTAACCGAGATAACAGTGAGAATGAAAATTGGGTAGTAGTCGGGGAATATCCTAGTCACAAAATACTGCATAACGAACCAAAAAACGACGGAGGACCCCGAATAGCTCAAGTCAACCATATCAAAGCAGAAGGTAGTCAAAAACCTAAAAAGGATCCCAGCCAGAGGAAGGAGAATGATTACTCCAAGATTAACATCGATAAGTTTGGATCTGATAAGGATCCATACGGATACATAATGAGGTGGTAAAAGGGACTGATGTCATGATAACCGACAACGGCAAAAACCACCACAAAGAAGATGAAAATAATTACCACTGAGGAAAAATGAGAAGAAGAAGGGACAAAGAACCAAAAGGGGGTTTTAAGAAAGAAAATTATTTAAGAAACTACACCTTACAAAGGAAATATGAGTAACTGTGCAACCTAAATAAAAAGAATCCACCTGGGTATAAAAGAAATATAATGATAAGAAATACGTATGAATAAAGACAAGAAAAAAGTCATACAATATTTATGAAACTAATATGATATGTTTACCACATAATATAGAAAACTATTACCATTATTTATGAAAAGTATCATGAAGAAATTTTATGAATAAAACTATCAAAATTCCAAACAAGAGTAAGATCACCTTACTAACAAAAAATTTGAAAAACTTTACGACAATAATATAAGAAGAAGTTAGAATTAATTCATCAAAATTCCAAAGACAAAGTAAGTACATCTTACTACACCACTATTAATGAAACCATTTAGAAGATATGTACAAGAAGAAGCTAGAATTTAAAATCATCAAAATTCCAAAGACAAAGTAAGTACATCTTACTACAAGATTATTAATGAAACCATTTAGAAGATATATATAATTAGAATTTAAAACAATCAAAATTCTAAAACACATGTAAGCCCACTTTACAAAAAAATTATTTTAAGGAAAACTATTTGGAAAGATATAAGAAGAAGAGTTTGGACTTAATCATCCAAATTTTAAAACAAAAGTAAGTCCATCTTACATAAAAACTATTTGAAGAAAAACTTTATGGCAGTAATATAAGAAGAAGTTAGAATTAAACCATCAAAATTCCAAACAAGGGTAAGATCACCTTACTAACAAAAAATTTGAAAAACTTTACGAAAATAAGATAAGAAGAAATTAGAATTTAAAATCATAAAAATTCCAAAGACAAAGTAAGTACATCTTACTACAAGATTATTAATGAAACCATTTAGAAGATATATATAATTAGAATAAAATCCTCAAAATTCTAAAACAAATGTAAGCCCACCTTACATACCAGTTATTTAAGAAAATTTTATGGCTATAATATAAGAAGAAGAGTTTGGACTTAATAATCCAAATTCCAAAGCAATTGTAAGATCACCTTACATACCAGTTATTTTTGAAGAAAATTTTATGGCAGTAATATAAGAAGAAGTTAAAATAAAATCATCAAAATTTTAAAACAATGTAAGACCATCTTACTAACCAGGAATTTGAAATAAACATTTTGGAAGAGAATATAAAACAGGAATTAAAATAAAATCATCAAAATTCCAAAGACAAAGTAAGTACATCTTACTACAAGATTATTAATGAAACCATTTAGAAGATATATAAAATAAGAAGAAATTAGAATTTAAAATCCTCAAAATTCTAAAACAAATGTAAGCCCACCTTACATACCCGTTATTTATAAAAAATCTATGTGGCAGTAATATAAGAAGAAATTCGAAAAATAAATCATCCAAATTTTAAAACAATGTGAGACAATCTCACTAACCAGGAATTTGAAATAAACATTTTGGAAGAGAATATAAAACAGGAATTAGAATAAAACTATCAAAATTCCAAACAAGGGTAAGATCACCTTACTAACAAAAAATTTGAAAAACTTTACGACAATAATATAAGAAGAAGTTAGAATAAAATCATCAAAATTCCAAAGACAAAGTAAGTACATCTTACTACACCATTATTAATGAACCCATTTAGAAGATATGTACAAGAAGAAGTTAGAATTTAAAATAATCAAAATTCTAAAACACATGTAAGATCACCTTACATACCAGTTATTTATGAAAAATCTATGTGGCAGTTACATACATACATTAATAAACATAAACAAAATTTTTTACTATTTGAAAATTTTATTTTTATAAAATTTTCCATCAACTTTTTATCTTTTGTAACGACCGGCATACAGCGGTCTGGTTACAATGTATACATTGTTTAGTCACGCAGGTTTCGTAGCAGACACGATGTGCATCATCTACGAATTATAATTATAAAATAGTATAATATTTTGTTCACTGTTATTTGACAACCGTGAATAGTAAGGTTTGAAGACTGACGGGCACAGAGACAAATAGACTGTGTGCGACAGAAGGAAACAGAAACGGAAACGGAAACAGAAACGGACACAGAAACGGAAACAGAAACGGAAACGGACACAGAAACAGAAACGGAAACTTGATACAGAAACGGAAACAGGAACGGAAACGGAAACGGATACAGAAACCGATACAGAAACGGAAACGGAAACCGATTCAGAAACAGAAACAGAAACGGAAACGGGCACAGAAACGGAAACGGAAACGGAAACAGAAACAGAAACAGAAACGGAAACGGAAACAGAAACCGGAACAGAAACGGAAACGGAAACGGATACAGAAACAGAAACGGAAACGGGAACGGATACAGAAACAGACACGGAAACGGAAACGGAAACGGATACAGAAACGGAAACGGAAACGGAAACAGAAACAGAAACGGATACGGAAACAGAAACGGAAACGGAAACGGATACAGAAATCGAAACGGAAACAGAAAGAGAAACAGAAACCGATACGGAAACAGAAACGGAAACGGGAACGGAAACAGAAACGGAAACGGGTACCGAAACGGAAACGGATACAGAAACGGAAACGGGAACAGGAACGGAAACGGAAACGGATACAGAAACGGAAACGGAAACCGATACAGAAACAGAAACGGACACGGAAACGGAAACCGATACGGAAACGGATACAGAAACCGAGACGGGAACGGGAACGGAAACAGATACAGAAACGGAAACAGAAACAGAAACGGAAACGGAAACTGTAACGGAAACGGAAACATACACTGTCACACACTGACGTAGACACTGACACAAACTTAGACCAATAATTTGACACGATTATTAATTATTTGTAATTGTTTGTTAAATTTTCTTGTAAACCAATAGCATACTATTTAGTGATGAGTAATCGAAAGAGGTCACAGATGAAAATAGTTACAAACGGTTACGTTACATAATTCTATCTTTCAAGGACATCTTAGATGTACAATACGCGTGGACAATTGATTTCACGTAGACAGATAATTGAAAGAGCAAGAAAACCCAACATTAGAGTCGCACTGGGAAAACATTAAGAACACTACAAAAACAGCGGCAAAAGAAATATTAGGAATAAACAAAGGAAAAGAAACAGACCAGTGGTTCGAGTGCAAAAGGGCAATTGGAGAAAGAAACAAAGCACACAGATTATATATGACAAAACGGACACGAGAAAGAAAAGAAGAGTTCAGAATAAAAAGGAAGCTGGCAGATATGACTTGCAGACAGAAAAAGAGAAAGTGCAAGAATGACAAAATATTGAAAATGGAAAAATACTATAGAAAATAACTCACGAGATGCATATAAATTTATTAAAATTTGGAACTAGTATATAAACCAAATAGAAATCTATGCAAAAATCAAAATGGAGAAATAATCAGTGACACAGAAGAAATTAAGACAACGTGGAAAACATACTTCAAAAGGCTCCTAACGGACGAAACAAAACACAGAAATAGACAAGAGCCTTGAAGAGGAAACGAATGCGATTTCAATAGATAGAGGAACCATCACAATAGATGCAGGAAATACAATTAAAGCACAGAAAAATTACACAGCTCCAGGAATTGACGAAATTCCCTCTGAACTATTTAAGTGGGTCGGGAAAAAACTCGTGGAAAAATTGCACGCCTTAATGCTCACTACATGGAGTACAGAACAAATACCTGGCAAAAGGAGGACGGTCATATGTTCTATACATAAAAAAGGTGACAAATTATCCTGCCAGACATACAGAGGAATCTTTCTACTATGCTCCGGATATAATATTTTCACATTCATAACAATCAAAGATTACAGCCATATGCTGAAGAGATTGTCGGCGAATATCAGTCCGCTTCAGAAAAGGAAGATCCCCCTAGACCAAAAATATACAGTCAGACAAATTCTGAATAAAGCGTGGGGACAAGATATAGACGTCTATAATATTTTTGTTGACTTTAGACAAGCCTACGATTCGATAGATAGGGATATCTAATATTATATACGAATGCGACATATCAGTGAAACTGGTAAGGATGATAAACTTGACAATGGCTAGTACAGAAGCGTACAGAAGCTTAGGTACGAATACAAGGACACATGACAGAAGGATCTGTAATCAATCCAGGGTTAAAACAAGGAGACGGGCTGGCCCCTACCTTGTTTAATCTAGCTCTAGAATATGTGATCAGAAAACTGTCAGTCGGAAGAAATAACATACTGACAAAGAAATCGGCCCAATTAGCAGCCTACGCGGACGACATCAACATAATGTGTCGGACAAAAAATGCAGCAGAGGAAACGTACTTTGAGCACAAAGAAAATGCTAGCAATATATGCCTCAAAATCAACATACATAAAACAAAAATATTAGTGCAGACTAGAAGACAAAGAAACTACGGACAATTGACAATATTGAAAAGGTGGACAACTTTAAATACATGGGAACCATATTAGAAAAAAACGGCAAAGAAGAAGCCGAAATCCGAAACCGGATAGTCCAAGCCAATAAAGCGTATTTCGCCACACCAAGTATCTTCAGATCCAAAGACATCCACAGAAACACGAAACTAAGGATTTACAAATCTATAGCCTAATAAGACCCATCCTAACCTACGGCTGCGAAACGTGTATCGTGACCTCCAAAGCAGCAAACACTCTCGATATCTTTGAAAAAAAAATATTACGAAGAATCCTGGGACCAGTTAATGACGTACACAGCTGGAGAACTAAACTTTGATAAGATATAACTTTGAATTGTATCAAATGTATAAAGAACCACCGCTAACACGATACATAAAACTACAGGGTCTAAGATGAGCTGGTCATGTAGCCAGGATGGGGGAAGACAGAATACCACGAAGACTATTGAATACCAGAATCCACGAGCTCACGGTGGATGAAGATGCGAAAGAAATACTGAAAGTGCGTTCCTGGTGGAGGATGGATACCGACAGAAGAGAATGGGAAAAATTGAAGGAGGCCAGGGCCCAACAAGGGCTGTAGTGCCAAAGGAGAGAGAGAGGGGCAGATAATTTTTTTGTTGTACAATGGTATTTTGATGGTAACCTTTATATATTCGCTTGAAAATTATCTTACGACTTCTTGCATTTACATAAAACAATTGAGCGGTATGGAGAATCTACATTTCAATGGCTTTCGACACATTGTGAAATCGTCTTTGAAATCGAACTTCTTTAAGAAGCAAAGCACATGGATGGGTTCAGTCTACAGAGTCAAGAAAGAAAAAAATATGGACATAAGGAACGTATGTGAGAAATAATTTTATAATATTATCGTTAAGCGGAGAGGAAATACATAACGATTCTTGAAATGTAAAATCGTCTTTCACAACGATGAGTCTTAAGTTGGCTTAATGAGTAACGAAAGTTAGACGAAGCAGTGTTAACGTAGAAAAACGTCAAGAGATAAGAGCGACTCTACCGAAACAGTTGCCAGTGGTATTGTTAAAAGTTGAGGCTGTGAGAAACGAATGTGTGCATATATTGATTAACAACAACTGCTTCAAAAGATATGCTACAATGCGTAATAATCTAAATGTTGTTCCTATTGAAACGGATGTAACGTGCTTAGAAAATAGTAAAAGTAAAGAATAGCAGACACTAGTGAAGTATACATGCGGTAAAGATGGACAATTAGAAAAAATAGGAAGAATTAGGGAAGGCATGTGAGGATTAATTTTATAACACAGTCGGTCAGCGAAAAGCAAGTTGATAGCGATTCTGAAAATTAACAATCGTCTTGGACAGCTTTGAGTCTTCAGTTGACTAAATGAATAATGAAATGTAGACGAAGTGTTAACATTAAAAAACCTAAAGAGATAAGAGCGATTTTTAATTATATATATTATATTCATTAAAAACAGTATAATGAAATAGTTTTTACGTGTGTATATATATTGTTTCCCAGCAGACACGATCTGCTTCATCTGCGGATTATAACTATAAAATAAGATAATTTGTGGTGCATTTTTATTTTACGACAAACATGTGTAGTCATGTTTCAAAAGACGGACACATACACAAATAGACTGTGTGTCACAGAAGGAAACAGAAGCAGTCACCGAAAGTGAAACAGAAACAGGAACGGAAACGGCTACAGAAACTGAAGCATATAAATTAAAAAGTGCATACGGAAATTGTTTACCAGAACAAGATGGCGCGTTAGACAAGCTGTATGACCTCATTCTCACAATGAGAGTAATAAAACACATACCAAAAGGAAATGAGAAGAAAGAAAAGAGTAAATCCAAAAAAAAGGAAAAGAAACCTACTGATGATTTGCTCCCTTTTCAGAAGAGGTTTTTAATGTCTATAAACAGTCTACGCTCTTTGTTTAAGGAGTTAACATTGGAAGGCTACACGTACGTCATGTCATCAAGATGCAATCAGGATATACTTGAGAGTTACTTTTCTAAAGTAAGAGGATTGGGGAGATTCTACGATCACCCTTTGCCTACCACCGTCTCCGAAAGAATCAAGTCTTTGATTTTGAGCCGTAATGCGAGGGAACTCATATCAGGTGGCACATGCAAGAATGAGAAAGAAATTGATATTTTAAGTGCTAATACTTTGTCGGAAACTGAAGATACGACTGTAGAACCGTCATCTTCTAAGAAACAAGACACTTCATGTCTACAGGAAAGCTTAGACAGCGAGTGCGAGAACAAGGAGGTTGAAGAAATCATTTCAGAAGTGGGCGACATTTTTGAGAATTGCACCGAATACGAAGAGGAAAATGTTCCAGATTTGAAGGAAAATGTTGAGTTGTTAGAGATGATTGCAGGATATGTTGCTTATAGAGTTAAACGTAAACACCCCAAATTAGCACATTTGTATGGTAACACAACTGAACACGTAAATTTTTCAGGAAAGACCTGGCTTCAAACAATTTCAAGAGGATCTTTAATGAAGCCAACTGAACGGTTCATGGAATTCGCTTTGAAAATGGAAAGAGAATTTCAACGATTCCACGGCAATTCCATTGATGGTAACCCAAAAGTTTTTGTAAGATTAAAGGACGTTATAAACGCGAAATATCCAGGAATAGAGGACTTTGCTGTGATGTGTTTTGTAAGGACCCGCGCTTTCATCGGAATGAAAGCTATCAACAAGAAAAAAAAATGCAAAGGTAATAAGCGAACTGAGGGCGAACAAAGACAAATAGTGAAGAAAATGGAAAAAGTTGCAACATAACTTTCCAGAATAAAGACATAACTTTCCAGATAAATGACATTATTGGGGGTTTCTCCGTACCACAGGTCTATGTGGTCTAAGCCTGTGCGAGCCTCTTCCCCCAGCAAAAAAAAAAAGTAGGCCCTCCGAGATGGTGAAAGAGGTTGACGTCCTTCGGAGGCTTTATACTAGCATTTCACCGACCATAGAAAAAATATATTTGTTTATTTAATTAATAAATAACTTAGTAATAATAATAATACACTAAAACATGAAAAATCTCGATTATATTCACAAACGTGAATGAGTTAAACATGTGCGCGCGGTGTGCCTATAAGATTCTATGCGGTGGGGCGAAGCGAGTGGGTACGCGGTGACGTCACCGCTCACAGTCCACCTGCGCGTGACCCCTACCGTGTATTCTAGTATCCGTGGGTGGATCTAAGTAAGACGTTACTCTGTCAGCGGGCGGGACTAGATAGGTCCGGTAAATGGTATATAAGAAGTGAACGGTTTCATATTTCTCTGTTGGTTAATGAATTGAAGATGGCTTGACTGGCGAAAGCGCTCGTCAACACCAAAGACAATATAGTTGTTTGTATATAATTACTAGTAGTAATATATGAGCCCGCTAACACTCCAATACAAGAATAAATTAATAGATTGAAAAATCTAAGGAGTAGAAGAATAATGGAGTGGAGAAATGAAGTAGAAGATTTCTATAAATATTTGAAAACAAAAATTAAGTTCAAGATAACTTTGTCTAAAATTTGGTTTAATAAGCAGTGTTGTTTACTTAATAATATTATATCAAAGTATGCAAAAATCGAAATAAACGGAAGCTGTGAAATACGGAAAAATGACAAGAAATTAATTGAACAGTTATGGGTAAAACAGGAAATAAAATATTTGTATCAGCAACTGAATACGTATAATAAATAATTACTAAAAATGCAGTTAGAACTACATCAAAAGTATAATTACATGGTAATAGAAGAAATTTTGTACGATTTTGGTCAGCGGTATATGAAGACGAAATTGGAAGGAAGAAATAAGACGTTGAAAATTAAATTAGAATGTTTAAAAGAAATGAATGATATGAGAATGAAAAAATCAGATCAAGCAGATTTGAAGTAATTTGAAACAATAGTTAATTTAACAGACGTGGTATTCAGAAGAATTAATAAAGATAATACAAGAATGTTTGAAGCAAAATTACTTTAGGTTTAATAATAAGTTTTATATTCAGAAGAAGGGACTTCCAATGGGATCATCAATGTCACCAGTAATGGCAGAAATTTACATGAACTACTTTGAAAATAAAATAATGTCAACAGTGAAAAATGAAGACAAAATTAAGAAATGGATGAGGTATGTAGACGATATCTTGTTAATATGGGAGGGCGATGATGAAGAAATAAAAGTATTTTTTGAAGAGGTTAACAAATTAGGAGAGAGTATAAAGATGAAGATGGAAGTAGGAAATAAGGAAATAAATGTCCTAGATTTAGACCAAAGTATAACACAAGAAAATATACTAAACTTTGAAGTTTGTGTGGAAAGAACCTATACTGATGGTATAATACCAAATGATTCATACCATCCAATACAGTATAAAATGGCAGCGATAAATAATTTGTTTCATAGAATAAACAGTTGTATAAAAGATGAGGAAAACAGAAAAAAAAGAATGAATAAAAATAATTTTAAAAAGGAACAAGTATAAAACGAATGTAGTAGATAAAGTATTTTATATTATAAAACGAAGAGAAGAAACAAAAAATGGGAATAGTAAAGAAAAGAAGGTGTATAAGTGATCCATATCTTATATAGGTTATAACACACGTAAGATACAAAAATGTTTTAGAAAAAATAATATAGGGGTAGCGGTTAAAAAATGGAAAACCGTGTTTGATATAATAAAAACTACGAATTATGAAGACGAAGACATATTGAAGAAAAGTGGAGAATATACGTGCAGTTATGAGGAATGTGAAAAATTATATCTGGGCGAAATGGTTCATCAATTTTGCCAGAGATTTAAAGAGTATAGGAGAGGTGAAGAAAAGTTAACGACGAATTCATTATACGCTAGGCATTTAAAAGAAGAAGGACATAAATTCATAGACCCAGTCGTAAGGGTAAATATGTTTACAAACATCCCGGTAGAAAAAACTTTAAAACTGATTGAAAAGAACAAATAAAAATTATACGGCAAAAAGAAGAATTAATAAAAGTAATACAAGAGAGTTTGAAGCAAAATTACTTTAGGTTTAATAATAAGTTTTATAGTCAGAAGAAGGGACTTCCAATGGGATCATCAATGTAACCGATAATGGCTGAAATTTACATGAACTACTTTGAAAATGAAATAATGCCAACAGTGAAAAATAAAGACAAAATTTAGAAATGGATGAGGTATATAGACGATATCTTGTTAATATGGGAGGGCGATGATGAAGAATTAAAAGAATTTTTTGAAAAGGGTAACAAATTAGAAGAGACTATAAATTTGAAGATAAAAGTAGGAAACAAGAAAATGAACTTCCTAGATTTAAACCAAAGAATAATTCAAGAAAATATAATAAAATTTGAAATTTATAGGAAAAGCACATGTACTGATGTTATAATACCAATTGATTCATACCATGCAATACAGTATAAAATGGCAGCGATAAATATTTCCTTTCATAGAATAAACAGTTTTATAGAAGACGAGGAAAACAGAAAGAAAGAAATAGAATGAATGAAATAATTGTAAAAAACAACAAGTATAATACGAACGTAGTAGATAAAATATTTAATAATATAAAACGAAGAGAAGAAACACAAAATGAGAATAGTAAAGAAAAGAAGGAGTATAAGTGATCCATACCTTATATAGGTTATAACACACGTAAGATACAAAAATGTTTCACAAAATATAATATAGGGGTAGCGGGTAAAAAATCGAAAACCGTGGTTGATATAGTAAAAACTACGAATTATGAAGACGAAGACATATTGAAGAAAAGTGGAGTATATACGCGCAGTTATGAGGAATGTGAAAAATTATATCTGGGCGAAATGTTTCGTCAATTTTACCAGAGATTTAAAGAATATAGGAGGGGTGAAGAATAGTTAACGACGAATTCATTATACGCTAGGCATTTTATAGAAGAAGGACATAAATTTATAGACCCAGTCGTAAATTATAAGATATTAAAAGTGATGAGTAAAGAAAGAGAAAGGAAATTAAAGAAAGTAGTGGAAATATTAAAAATAAGAAATAAAAATGAAAAACGTCTAATGAATATGAAAACCACATTTGAAAATGAAGAAATATTTAGGAGCTTATAAGACAACAAAAAAAGTAGAAAATGAGTTAACGTAAATTGTAACGGCTACAAAATTTGTAATGTAAGACAACCCACTATGGTTTGAGCTAAGTAAGACGTTACTCCGTCAGGTGGCGGGGCTACATATGTCCGGTAAGACGGTATATAAGAAGTGAACGGTTTCATATTTTTTTGTTGGTAAATAACTTGAAGATGGTTTGACTGCTGAAAGCGCTCGTCAATACCATAGACAACATTGTGGTTTGTATAAAATTACTAGTAGAAATATTTGAGCCCACTAACACTCCAATACAAGAATAAAATAATAGATTGACTAATCTAAGGAGTAGAAGAATATAGGAGCAGAGAAATAAAGTAGAAGATTTCTATAAATTATTGAAAACAAAAATTAAGTTAAAGATAACTTTGTTAAAAAATTTGGTTTAATAAGCAGTGTTGTATACTTAATAATATAGTACTAAAGTAAGCAATAATCGAAATAAAAGGAATAAGTGAAATATTGAAAAAAGTAAAGAAGATGAGTGTACAGTTATGGGTAAAACAGGAAATAAAATATTTGTATCAGCAACTGAATACGTATAATAAAACGTTACTAAAAATGCACATAGAACTACATCAAAAGTATAATTACATAGAAATAGAAGAAATTTTGTTAGATTTTGGTGAGCGGAATAAGAAGACGAAATTGGAAGAAAGAAATAAGAAGTTGAAAACTAAATTAGAATGTTTAAAAGAAATGAATGGTATGAAAATGTAAAACCAGATCAAGCAGATTTGAAGTTATCCGAGACAATAGTTAATTTAACAAAAATGGTATTCAATAATGAAGAAAAGAAATTATTAGAAAAAAGCGTAAATTATGCACCACCAAAAAATTTGTATAAAGAAGGTATATTAATAGAATGTGAAAGAATAATAAGCAAGGGAAAAGAGGAGAAAATAAAAAGAAATTGAGATCTGAAATTAGTATCATTGTGGGAACATTAGAAGAAAAGAACAGAAAACAAGGAGGAAATAGTATGGCTGTTAAGAGAAACATAAACAGTTAAAAAGTAAAATAAAACAAAATAATATTATGGTAACAAAAGCGGACAAAGGCAACTCCGTAGTGCTAATAGATAAAGAAGAGTATACAAAGAAAGGGAATGAATTTATAAAAAGGAAGAATTACGAAGAGATTAAATATGATTATACTAATAAATTTCAAAGTAGGGTGAAAAAATTAATAAAAAATCCCACTATGTTTAAGAATAAGGTAAAATTACCAGAAACAAATCCGGAAGCGCCTAAATTTAAATGACAGATAAAATTGCAGAAATAAAACCACCCAGTTAGGCCAATAATATCGCTTATTGGAGCATCAGCATATGAGTTTTCAAAAGAATGTAGTAAGATACTAAAAGTATATTATGACTTCGAGAAAAAACATAGTATAAAAAATAAAAAAAATTGATAGAAACACTGAAAGAAGAAGTGCAAGTAAAAGAAAGTTCAATGTTAATATCGCTTGACGTAGTAAATATGTTTACAAACATCCCGGTTGAAAAAACGTTAAAACTGATTAAAAAGAACAAATAAAAATGATACGGAAAGAAAGAAGAATTAATAAAAGTAATGCAAGATTGTTTGAAGCAAAATTACTTTAGGTTTAATAATAAGTTTTATAGTCAGAAGAAGGGACTTCCAATGGGATCATCAGTGTAACCGGTAAGGGCAGAAAATTACATGAATTACTTTGAAAATAAAATAATGTCAACAGTGAAAAATAAAGACAAAATTAAGAAATGGATGAGGAATATATAGGATATCTTGTTAATATGGGTGGGCGATGATGAAGAATTAAAAGTACTTTTGAAGAGGTTAACGAATTAGAAGAGACTATAAATTTGAAGATAAAAGTAGGAAACAAGAAAATGAACTTCGTAGATTTAAACCAAAGAATAATTCAAGAAAATATAATAAAATTTGAAATTTAAAGGAAAAGCACATATACTGATATTATAATACCAAATGATTCATACCATCCTATACAGTATAAAATGGCAGCGATAAATAATTCCTTTCATAGAATAAACAGTTGTATAGAAGACGAGGAAAACAGAAAGAAAGAAATAGAATGAATGAAATAATTGTAAAAAACAACAAGTATAATACGAACGTAGTAGATAAAATATTTAATAATATAAAACGAAGAGAAGAAACACAAAATGAGAATAGTAAAGAAAAGAAGGAGTATAAGTGATCAATATCTTATACAGGTTATAACACACGTAAGATACAAAAATGTTTCAGAAAATATAATATAGGGGTTGCGGTTAAAAAATCGAAAACCGTGTTTGATTTAGTAAAAACTACGAATTATGAAGACGAAGACATATTGAAGAAAAGTGGAGAATATACGCGCAGTTATGAGGAATGTGAAAAATTATATCTGGGCGAAATGGTTCATCAATTTTGCCAGAGATTTAAAGAGTATAGGAGAGGTGAAGAAAAGTTAACGACGAATTAGAATGATTCGAACCAGATTGAAAAGAACAAATAAAAATGATACGGAAAGAAAGAAGAATTAATAAAAGTAATACAAGAGAGTTGAAGCAAAATTTCTTTAGGTTTAATAATAAGTTTTATAGTCTGATGAAGGGACTTCCAATGGGATCATCAATGTAACCGATAAGGGCAGAAAATTACATGAACTACTTTGAAAATAAAATAATGTCAACAGTGAAAAATAAAGACAAAATTAAGAAACGGATGAGGAATATAGACGATATCTTGTTAATATGGGAGGTATTTCGCGGGTATGCCCGGCCTCCTTGGTACCCAGTATTTATGTGGTTCGTACCCTGGTTATTGTTTTGATACGTCCTTGGTTCGGGCCCATCACTTCTTCTACGACTCTGTCGGTAGTAGTCTTCATTTTCATAATTTTCTAGGAGTTCTGTCATTGCCTGGATGGTTTTTATCTGGCTGCCCCTCCTCGCACGAATTACCTCTTCATCATAATGATAGGACAACTTATTTATTAGGCATTCCTCCGGTATGGCTGGTTCTAAGTGCTTGGCCATACACACCTTGCCGAGGAAATAAGCTGTCATTGAACTACCGACTTGTGGTTTGTAGCGGCCGTGGCATATATTATCTCTTATTAGATTTTGCGTGGTCTCTGACCAGTACTTGGCCTTGAACAGGCTCTTGAATTGTTCATAATTGTCGATGTCGCTCCGGTTGGCCATCCACCAATGGTCATTCACCTCCCGAAACGACTCGTCAAGGATTTCTCTGTTCTGGACCCATCGGTTCCCTCGGTGTTTCTCTAAGTATTCCTCTATACGTGCCAAGAACTCCATAGGCTTCCGTTTATATTGTCGGAAATTGAGCCATTCTCTGTTCTCTGACATGGGGAAATTAAGATATCCTGATGGTCTGTTCTTTATCATCTCTATCTCCTCATGGCTCTGACGCACCTGTCCGGTTATGTTCGACATAGCGGCTTCCACGCCGTCGCATCTTTCAGTTACCTGTGTCCGCAATTTATTTACTTCGTCCAAGCCAAATTTCTTGGTCTCCTCCATTTTTGTTCTCTGTTGTTCTTGGACCTGAGTAATCTCCTTAGTTATTACTTCCCGGACTTCCAGCACTTCGTTTTCTGTTTGACGACATCTTTCGTCTACTTCTCTGATCTGCTGGTTAACCACCACGACTTCCTGTTCTAATTTCTTTACGATGGACTTCTTCGTCTCAGTTATCTTTTTATTTATCTCCTCCTTGGCTAACTCAATCCTCTCGTCTAACTTATTCATGTTCTCTTGATTAACTTCCCTTAATTCTTCTCTCAGCAGTTGATTGTCCTCTCTCAATTCTTCCCTTAATTGTTGGTTGTCATTTTCTATTTTCCTACTGGTTTCTTCCATCTTCTCCTCCAAATTCCTATTATTTTCCCTCAATTCTTCCTTTATATTTTTATTATTTTCTTCCATCTTCCTATTCAAGGATTGGTTGTCCTTTTTCAGGTCTTCCATTTTAAAAATATTACATTATATATGGAATTTATTTATTTTATTCATCACTTTTATGAATCATGAACATTATCATTGGTTTAATCATCTCATTCCTTTTAAATTGATGTATTATAGTCCATATCTGTAGACATTTTGTGGAAATTAACAAATTTCTTTACTTTTTGGAAATATAGGCTCAAAATTGGATTTCCGTCTTTATACAGATTTCCTCCATTTTAAATATCATTAATACTATTATAATAAATTTTAATTAGTCATATTCCTCTTTCTTTCCTTAAAGACATATAAATTAAACCTTTGAACTGGTTTTTTGTGTTAATCTGTAAATTTGACATTGCTCTTTAAAATTAATTAATTTATATATTTTGAAAATTTACAACGTTTTAAGGTATATTTCCTTATTATCATTTTAACTCCTAGGATCAGTCCCAATAGTGGTTAACTGATTTACTTTATCTAAATCTTGGTAGTTTACAGGATTTATAAGTGAATTATTCTGGTTTATGTCGTTTCTGTGAATTCACCAAATGGCCTAGATTTTAGAATTTTATATTTCTGTCTTTCTCAAATAAATTTAATACTACTACCTCCTCTGACTTTACCTAGTTACTATTACATGAAAATAAAATGGTTTATAACTTATTGTGAGGTGTAGTATTTAATTGACACTACTGTTATTAAAATAAATAATTATGAACATTATTTAGCAATCCGCACAATTGAACATATTGCTGATATGGTTTGAACATATACTTTTAACTATTTTTGAGTTGACATAGCATACCTATTGAAACATTATTAATGGTATGTAGGCTATTATTTAGCAAACATAATTCATTTTAAAACACATAATATAAATCTTATTTTATAATAACTCTTACAAATACATTTTACTAACACATTGATTTTATGGCTGTGAATAAACAGTCTAGTTAAACATTTTAAACTTACGAATACTAAATTAATGTCTAATTTATTTATTTAGAATCCTTTCTGGTCTAAACCATTATTATTTATGATCCGCTACATCAGTAAACATGACCTCTCATACTCTATTTATTAGCATTTTTTACAAATGTCTTGTAAATAAAGAGTTACATTAAAATAATAAAATACTGGAAATCTTCCATTTTATTATTTTATTATGCTGTTTATTATTGGATATTAAAGTTGTTATATAGCATACTGATAAGTCATAGTATCACTAACTTTAAGTTTATTGCGGTTCTAAAAAACACTTACACAAATTCACTTTCACTGTTGGTTCTGATATTTTCAGTCTTATTATCTCAGACCAGACCTTTAGTAATCATGGACTGTTAAGACTTGTTTATTTTCTTATCACACAATAGCTTTAGTCGGTTCACTTCTTATAATACTATACAGCACTTTAGTTTTCTAAATAATTACATTTTTATAGGATTTTGGGTATGTTATACTTTCTTTTGAATCGTTTTTATGGGTTTGGGATTGATGGTAGTTAATAACAATAATAGGTTTTACAACGGTGTTTCTTTCATACTATTTCTTCCTCTCCTCCTGTCTTCTTGCTTGTCCTTCTTCTTATCTTCTTTCTTGTCTTCATTCTTGTCCTTCTTCTGGTCTTCATTCTTGTCCTTCTTCTAGTCTTCATTCTTCTGGTCTTCTTGTCTTCCTTCTTCATTCTTGGGTAAACCAAGGTACTTGGTGTATCTCGACTGATGTTTAGTTTGGAGCATCTAATTTATTCACTGATACTGACCTTGTTCTTCTCTAAAGGTTTCAGGGTATTGTTTTCTTCCTGATCACAAACTTTATTCTTCCCTCTTCTTGTTTTTGGGGTATTTTGATATTCACCACTCTTAAACTGAGTCTCTTTCTTCTTGATCTGGTGTTATTTATTTTGTTTACTGCTCCTCGCTTCCTGGGTAAATTACTGATCTGATAATATGAGTTGCTTTCAATACTTTCTTTGATATTTAAACAGTGGTTTTTATATAATGTAATGAGGATTTTTATTTTATCGTGGTTCATTCCTTTGATTTCCTTAAATCTCATTCAATATTATTTTAACGTATGTGGTGTAATTAAACTTTTATGATTTTATATGAATTAATAAGTAGTGGATTTTCTGTCACGCTACAACATACAAACTTAAATACTATCTGATACTATTGTATTTAAACAATATACTGTATTGTTAGCATAAGGATCGTCAATAGTTAAAGATAAGAAAAACTACTGTCAAACCTGTTAAAGACGGTGTCATAAAAAAATGCAGATGCAAGTCAATCCTTCCTTCAAATGTCACATTTACTAAATTTAACTACATCTCTTCAGCTCTTCTATTGTTGTTTTCACTGCACATGCATACTTTGTAGCATATCAACTGTGCCTTTTCCTAAGCTTGTACCTCCACCACCACCATCGCCTCTCCTATTTGCTGTATTGTCCCCTAATATGACTTTCGCCTAAGCCTGTACCTCCACCACCACTATCGCCTCTCCTATTTGCTGTACTGTCCACTACTATGCCTTTTACCTATGCCTGTACCTCCGCCACCACCATCACCTCTCCTACTATGACTTTCGCCTAAGCCTGTATCTCCATCACCACCATCGTCTCTCCTATTTGCTGTACTGTCCCAACCTATGGTTTTTGCCTAAGCCTGTACCTCCGCCATCACCATCACCTCTCCTGTTTCCTGTACTCTCTCCTACTATGTTTTTGCCTAAGCCTGTACCTCCGTCACCACCATCACCTCTCCTGTTTGCTGTACTCTCTCATACTATGCCTTTTACCTAAGCCTGTACCTCCACCACCACCATCGCCTCTCCTATTTGCTGTACTGTCCTCTACTATGACTTTCGCCTAAGCCTGTATCTCCATCACCACCATCGTCTCTCCTATTTACTGTACTCTCCCAACCTATGTCTTTTGCCTAAGCTTGTACCTCCACCACCACCATCGCCTCTCCTATTTGCTGTATTGTCCCCTAATATGACTTTCGCCTAAGCCTGTACCTCCACCACCACTATCGCCTCTCCTATTTGCTGTACTGTCCACTACTATGCCTTTTACCTATGCCTGTACCTCCGCCACCACCATCACCTCTCCTACTATGACTTTCGCCTAAGCCTGTATCTCCATCACCACCACCGTCTCTCCTATTTGCTGTACTGTCCCAACCTATGGTTTTTGCCTAAGCCTGTACCTCCGCCATCACCATCACCTCTCCTGTTTCCTGTACTCTCTCCTACTATGTTTTTGCCTAAGCCTGTACCTCCGTCACCACCATCACCTCTCCTGTTTGCTGTACTCTCTCATACTATGCCTTTTACCTAAGCCTGTACCTCCACCACCACCATCGCCTCTCCTATTTGCTGTACTGTCCTCTACTATGACTTTCGCCTAAGCCTGTATTTCCATCACCACCATCGTCTCTCCTATTTACTGTACTCTCCCAACCTATGTCTTTTGCCTAAGCCTGTACCTCCGCCACCACCATCACCTCTCCTGTTCGCTGTACTCTCTCCTACTACGCATTTTGCCTAAGCCTGTACCTCCACTACCGCCATCGCCTCTCCTCGCCTCTCTTATTTCACTGCAACTGATTTCGCCTACGACTTCTACCTAGCCTCTATCCTACCGTATCCAACCACTCACCTATACATTTCAATTTCCCTTTTGCAGGAAACATCAGCTGCTGCGCCTTGGTCTAAGCGTTTCATACCTACAACAATATATAGCTTACGCAGTGTATCAAATCTTTTGAAGCATTCGCCGTTAATCAATATCCGCACACAATCGTTTCTAATAGTCTCATCTTTCAAAAAAGCGCTGGCAACTCTTTCGGTGGAATCGCTCTTACCTCTTGACGTTTCAGTCAAAGCTGGAACTGTGTCAGATATTACGGTGTCATGAAAAATCCAGATGCAAGTCAATAGTTTCTACAAATCTTACGTCTACTTAATTTAACTAGGCACATTAAGCGACCAGTCGAACTTCCATGCGTGTCAAAAAAATCGGTGTCCTTAAAAAACCCTTAAAAAAGGTAGTCGTTTCTGTAATGATACGTCTATTCCGTTCAACGATGAAGATTCGTTCTTCAAAGGTCAAACGTGCATGTGTCTCAGCTAGCCGCTTTCGTTAAAAATGCGAATATTTTTCATTCATTCTTCACAGTGTTAGGCATAGTTCGGTCAATTTCGAAGACTTCGCTTCATTAATTGCCACCGTATGTGTTTTCGCGAATACTTATTGTTCTGATAAATCTTAATCTTTACATACCTTTCCGTATTCTTCCTATTTCGCATATCTTTTACAGACATCCTGTAGATGGAAAAAATTCTTTACTATTTATAAATGTTTGATGACAAAGACAGTTTATCGATATTGCATTTTGTATCCCAAACGATATGTCTTCAATAAATGGGATAAAAGTTTGAACAATCCTGCACCCATCAGGAAAATAGCTATATTTACGCGTAGCGATATCACATAGTCAAGGCGGCTGTAGCGTACAGCAGTTAAATAAAATCTTTTGTACTTGCAACTTTTGATTGTTAGTTTTTATCTCTCTTTCTCTTGGGGGGGGGGGGCATTTACACCGCTACAAACCCTTTCGCTGAGCCACTGTTTTACGTATTTTGATATGGACGTAACTTTTTCAGAGAAATTTTATCTGTTTCAAGTTTGTTCTGTTAATTCTTCATGTCACTACTTGATTATTTATGCAAACAAAGCAGAATCCTATAGTCTGCAATATACTACACTACGTACAAAACATACTGTACTAACCTTTAAGCAACAGACTGTGAAAACTGGTTACATCAGTGCGTTGTAGAACGTTGAATCTCAAATAACTACGTCCGTTGCCTGAAAATAAGTTGTAACACCAAACACACACACATAGGCGCGGGAACGCAGTTCACGCATCAAACATAGACAATGAACGTATAAATTATATTCGTATTCATATAATTGTAAATATGTGCACTTATGTCTATATATTTGGACATGTGTGTGGTTTCTTTAGCTTTGTATCGTGCACTTCATGTCATCATAAAATGTTATCACATCATTAACACTACTTTGTTCACTCATGAGCTAGTGCCTTGCTCATTTATTCTCCAACCATATGTTTGTGTGTGTGTGTGTGTGTGTGTTCTAACAAAATAATGAAGAGTAATGATATTCCAAATATATTATACATGAAGAAGTTGTCGCAGTATCGAGAAACAATATATGTTCCCAGGTAATGACAAAACAATACTATAAATACTCTTTGCTGAAAAGTAAAATATGTTGATTCGTTTCAATAAATCCAATAGAATCATAAACATACAATCAATACGGAAAACCTCATAGCTCTCCTAATTTATAAAAGGATAGAAATGATTTGAACTGAAGTCGACATGTAATCCTAATAGACATGTAAGAGTAAATCACTAATAGATTTAAACAAAATATGACAGTGGGGAGAATTAACGATCAGCAAAATATCATGTGCAACGAAAAAATTAACTTTAAGGATATTGCTAATATAGCTAACAACTAATCCAGAAAACCACATTCTATAATAGTTTTATTACTATTTATCTGTAGATTCACTCAACTAAAAAACTGTAATGAGACCACTAAAGAAATAAATACTTTTAATGTGTGTTTATAAACGCTTTTTAATATGTACAATTAAGAGTGGGGTGCTGATTATGCCAACCCAATCAATCCATACCTGACACAGTACTAACCAAAAGCTCCCATTAAAGTGTGTATTTCTGTCCAAAAATTCTTCTTTCTAAATGGAATTAAATAATATAAATAATATTCACGGCTTGCGATAATAATAAACTAATCGTTAAAATCATTAAATCTCGTTTAAGATCAAATGATCACCATATACGCCCCAACACAGATTACACAGCTGTAACATGTGCAATACGCACTTATTGTGTCCGCATAGGTGTCTAAACATACTATGTAGCAGAACAATCTCGAAACTCTTTCTATTTCTGTTTCCGTCGTAGGTCTGTTCTACGGCCAACACCACAAGTTCCATAAATACAGTCTTCTTACAATAATCGTGTCCTTATTTCTTTTTCTAGTTTCTTTATACCTAAATTGTACCTTAAATTTTTTAGTTCGCGACACATAACTTACTCTATTGTATCATAAAAGGGAAAAAAAGTATTAGTCGGTCCCATAAATATCTTTCATTACGTTTTATTGCTTTATTTGGCTTCCTGTTCCGCCGTGACGTTTACCCTTTCATTAAGCTTACCTTCGCAAATTTACAACTATTTTTTCTAGTGCATGCAGCATATACTTTCCCAACTTCCCTTCGATCTCTCTTCGACACGTCAGTCAACTCAAGAACTTTTCAGTCAAGTATACGTCGTCCATATAGACTACGGCCCCGTAATTTTTCTTCCTGTTCTGTTCATCTTTCTGTTCCCATCCGCCTCCGTCATCAATTTTTTTTTATCTTCTCCGCGTCTGACGACTTGTTTGATTTTAAAATTTGTCGAACTGTTTCTCACCACAGCTACGCAAAAAATCATCGTGACCGTACCTAGAGCACGATTGCGTTGAAGTATACAAATCAACTGCATGGAATAGTTTTCTTGTGATCCATTAATAATCCAGTCTTCCCCCGTTCTGTAGGGTGTAAAAATTGTGTGTCACCTATAGACTACATTTCTCCAATTAGACAGTTCACGCTCAGCTATAAGGGCTGTTTCCTTTTTTCTATTCTATCTTGATTTCGCATTGCACCGGCAATTTCACAACATTTGATACCTTGTCCACATTCACAGAACCTATGGAACCTTCGTATTTGCCCGTGTACCGGGTACTAGTTGTTTTGGTTAACTATTAGTCATATTTCGTTGAATTATTTCTTTTTTAATCCTATCAATGCAACCAGAATACGCTATTAAAAGCTTCTTATCAAAACTGTTCTGAAATAACTCGGTTTTAGTAGATACATTCAGATCTAGCAACTTCGAACTGGAGCGAGTGAACAGCTTCTTAAAGCTTCCTGTAACTATCAGTCTCTAACACCATTTTAAAATGTCCAGAACCGTCCTCAAAGCAAACCGCGGTTGAAAGTCTTCTGCTAGTTTACAATATGATTAAAGGATAAAAAAATATTCAAGTAATCTATTTTCATTAAACTTCTTGGGACGTTGACTTCTCGTCTTGAAACTCGTGTACATATCAACCTATTGTTTGTCTCAATAAATTAGTTCCATGACTTCACTAAATCGACACTAGTGTTCTGGATAAAGAATAGGCTGTGTAAGAAATCTGCTGTCAGACTTTTAAGAGAGAAAACGAGTGGAAAGAATTTCACTTCTTTTTATCACTGTTCCTTGTGCAGTAACTTCAAATTTATAGTAGTCCATTACGCTGTTAGTGCTTTCATTAAATGTTGTTACCTTCCCATGAACAGATCTGACTACAGGCATCCCATTGTTAACTATTTTTTATAATTAGCCTATATTATTATAATTTTTGCTCCTTCATCAAATTTCTTTAAGAAACTCGTTGCAATCAACAGTGTTTCATTAATTTTCACACTTAATCGTAATTTTTATTTCTCGTATTTGTCATTAATTCTTTCTTACTTGGCGCAGACTCTCCCGTAGTGGGTATTAACAATCCAACGTCACGCCGCTAACTCATTTACTTTAAACCATCTTGTAGCAGACCGATTTCCTCATTAGCATGCGTATTTCTGTTTTCCGTAGCTTCAAAAATGAATTATTTATTAGTTCAACTAAGAATATGCACAGCAGGACTAAGGCTGACGATAAATAACACTGCAAAGCTGATAAGGTGAAAGCTGATTATAAAGATCAACCTGTTGTGACTAAAGTGTATAGCACGCAAACACAAATCTACAGAGCGATGAAGTTAAATTGGCACCATATTTAATAATTACTTTTACCTAAATCAGGCTTTATAAATCTCATTTTTAGGAACTAAAGTAACCCATTACACACAATTGACAACAAAAGTATAAAAATAAATTATTATGTTTATTAATTCAAAACGTTGTGGTGCTATTGACATATTAGTTTGGTTTTCCTAAATCCTTTCTTCTGTCGTTTATATAACTTATCGTTTATAATATATCCTACATATGTTTAAGTGTGCAGATTATTATTGCTTCATATTCTTCTTCCTCAAATTTTTTGCTACGCTTATTTCTCTTTCTTCGTTACTGCTTTTATTTTCCTTGTATTATGTAGTTACCATTTTTATTAGTATTATTTATTAGTATATTAACTTCTCTTATTCTTCCTCCTGTATATTCAAATTAGGATTCATTTGAGTCACTAGACTTGTCACATAACCAGCAACGCCAATTGAGTTTCTTCTAATTTTAGTTTTTTCATGCTATTTGTTTCTTGTTCAACCCCTCACCTAACACCATTGAGCACAGCAGAGGGTACAGAACACAGGATTCTTTTACCCGTATGTAATATCAAATTATCTTGACAATTTGTTATTCGGTCTTACTACATGTTTATTATTTCTATACAATATTCTCAGTATCTCATTGTTTTTCCATGAATCTCCCTGTTGTGCAGAATTCTCCAAATATTATCCCTGCACAGATTGTAAAAAAATATTTTAGAAATTAAAATGTACATATAAAGTTTCTTTGTTTTTCTGATTTGACATAACATAAAAGATGATTCTAATATTTTCTTAGCTTTTCTACAAATGTCTCTTCAAATGTTTCTTTCAAATGGCCTTCAACGCCTTCAAATTTTTTAATACCACTTTAACCACTGGTTTCTTCTACTTCAGTTATCCCATTATCAAGTTAAATCTGTTGGTAATTCCATTGGGATAATTTTAGTAACTCTCCTTGTCCATCCTTGCACATGTCCTTACCATAACAACATTCACAACTGTATCTCATTAGTCGGGTGTGTTGAAGTCCCTCATTATTTACGAGACTCACTCCTCCTCTACTTTAAATTTCCACGACTTTCCTCCAAAACCCCATTTCTGTAGCATTCAAAAGTTGTTCAGATCTTTGTTTTGTTGCTCACATCTCAGAGCCCTAACCTACGCTGTTTCTCGTTACTGTATATCTGTATATTGTTCTGATACCTACTTCTTCTATAGGGCACAATTTAGTATATTTTACTCTATTCTCCTTACCACATTTATTTATTTAATATATCTTTACCTAATGTATTGTAGGCATATAACATATCATGCCTGTAAATTTCAATCTCAGGGAATTGTGTTATGCAGTTCAATGTATAGAGTACGTAGCGTAACTTTTCATTGGCCACTGTCAAAAAATTAAAATCCTTGGTTGCTCACACACTTACCTGTCTTTTCTATATACATACCTAAATTCCTCTTTATTTTACAATCCTCTATCAGATTCATTACCATGTACTGGAAATCATTATAATCTTCTGCAATTACTACTTGGTTGCCAAATACAAATCTATACTATTTCATGATATAAAGAAATGCCCTTTAGATTGAATTTGTATTTTTGAAACATTACTCTTCTTAATCTTATTCCAAAGGCTATCAATTTTTGTTAAGTTTATTAATTAAAATTAAAATTTTAATTGAGCCTAACTTTTTTGTTTGTTATTAAGCCTGTTTTTTGTTTATACTAACAGCCCATTTGTTGTTAATTTATTGTTTGTCTGCCACTGCTTGAGTTTTCCCATAATTTTATGTCAGAAACATTCAGATTTATGTTTGATTACAAAGTATAAAATTTGTTTTTACAATTCCTCCCTTACATTTGCATATTTCATGTATTCTTTACAGCATCTTGAAACGTTTTCTTCCCGATAAACGTTTTGAAACTTCCTACATTAATTTCACTTACACCACCTGTAAGTGACATCTGTTGCCCCGCCCCCTGACGGAGTAACGTCTTACTTAGCTCAAACCATAGTGGGTTGTCTTACATTACAAATTTTGTAGCCGTTACAATTTTCGTTATCTCATTTTCTACTGGTTTTTGTTGTCTAATAAGCTGCTAAATATTTCTTCATTTTCAAATGTGGTTTTTGTATTCATTAGTCGTTTTTCATTTTTATTTCTTATTTTTAATATTTCCACTTCTTTCTTTAATTTTCTTTCTCTTTCTTTACTCGTCACTTTTAATATCTTATAATTTACGACTGGGTCTATGAATTTATGTCCTTCTTCTTTTAAATGCCTAGCGTATAATGAATTCGTCGTTAACTTTTCTTCACCTCTCCTATATTCTTTAAAGCTATGGCAAAATTGATGAACCATTTCGCCCAGATATAATTTTTCACATTCCTCATAACTGCGCGTATATTCTCCACTTTTCTTCAATATGTCTTCGTCTTCATAATTCGTAGTTTTTACTATATCAACCACGGTTTTCGATTTTTTACCCGCTACCCCTATATTATATTATCTGAAACATTTTTGTATCTTACGTATGTTATAACCTATATAAGGTATGGATCACTTATACTCCTTCTTTTCTTTACTATTCTCATTTTGTGTTTCTTCTCTTCGTTTTATATTATTAAATATTTTATCTACTACATTCCTATTATACTTGTTGTTTTTTACAATTATTTCATTCATTCTATTTCTTTCTTTCTGTTTTCCTCGTCTTCTATAAAACTGTTTATTCTATGAAAGGAAATATTTATCGCTGCCATTTTATACTGTATTGTATGGTATGAATCATTTGGTATTATAATATCAGTATATGTGCTTTTCCTTTAAATTTCAAATTTTATTATATTTTCTTGAATTATTCTTTGGTTTAAATCTAGGAAGTTCATTTTCTTGTTTCCTACTTTTATCTTCAAATTTATAGTCTCTTCTAATTCGTTAACCTCTTCAAAAAGTACTTTTAATTCTTCATCATCGCCCACCCATATTAACAAGATATCCTATATATTCCTCATCCATTTCTTAATTTTGTCTTTATTTTTCACTGTTGACATTATTTTATTATCAAAGTAATTCATGTAATTTTCTGCCCTTACCGGTTACATTGATGATCCCATTGGAAGTCCCTTCTTCTGACTATAAAACTTATTATTAAACCTAAAGTAATTTTGCTTCAAACAATCTTGCATTACTTTTATTAATTCTTCTTTTTTCCGTATAATTTTTATTTGTTCTTTTTAATCAGTTTTAACGTTTTTTCAACCGGGATGTTTGTAAACATATTTACTACGTCAAGCGATATTAACATTGAACTTTCTTTTACTTGCACTTCTTTTTTCAGTGTTTCTATCAACTTTTTGTTATTTTTTATACTACGTTTTTTTCTCAAAGTCATAATATACTGTTAGTATCTTACTACATTCTTTTGATAACTTATATGCTGATGCTCCAATAAGCGATATTATTGGCCTAACTGGGTGGTTTTATTTGTGCAATTTTATCTGACATTTATATTTAGGCACTTCCGGATTTGTTTCTTGTAGTTGTACCTTATTCTTAAACATAGTGGAATTTTTTAATTATTTCTTCACCCTACTTTGAAATTTATTAGTATAATCATATTTAATCCCTTCATAATTCTTACTTTTTATAAATTTATTGCCTTTCTTTGTATACTCTTCTGTATCTATTAGCACTACGGAGTTGCCTTTGTCCTCTTTTGTTACCATAATATTATTTTGTTATATTTTAATTTTTAACTGTTGTATGTTTCTCTTAACAGCCATACTATTTCCTCCTTGTTTTCTGTTCTTTTCTTCTAATGTTCCCACAATGTTACTAATTTCAAATCTCAATTTTTATTTTCTCCTCTTTTTCCTTGCTTATTATTCTTTCACATTCTATTAATATACCTTCTTTATTCAAATTTTTGGCGGTGCATAATTTAGGCTTTTTTCTAATAATTTTTTTTCTTTATTATTGAATACCATTTCTGTTAAATTAACTATTGTCTCGGATAACATCAAATCTGCTTGATCTGGTTTGACATTCTCATATTATTCATTTCTTTTAAACATTCTAATTTAGTTTTCAACTTCTTATTTCTTTCTTCCAATTTCGTCTTCATATTCCGCTCACCAAAATCTAACAAAATTTCTTCTATTTCTATGTAATTATACTTTTGATGTAGTTCTATGTGCATTTTTAGTAACTTTTTATTATACGTATTCATTTGCTGATACAAATATTTTATTTCCTGTTTTACCCATAACTGTACACTTATGTTCTTTACTTTTTTCCGTGTTTCACTTCTTCCTTTTATTTCGATTTTTGCATACTTCGATATTATATTATGAAGTAAACAACACTACTTAATAAACCAAATTTTAGGCAAAGTTTTCTTGAACTTAATTTTTGTTTTCAATTATTTATAGAAATCTACTTTATTTCTCGGCTCCATTATTCTTCTACTCCTTAGATTTATCAATCTATTTATTTATTCTTGTATTGGAGTGTTAGTGGGCTTAAATATTTCTACTAGTAATTTTTACAAACCACTATGTTGTCTTTGGTACTAACGAGCGCTTTCAGCAGTCAAGCCATCTTCAAGTCATTCACCAACAGAGAAATATGAATCCGTTCAATTCTTATTTACCGTCTTACTGGACATCCATAGCCACGCCCCCTGACGGAGTAACGTCTTACTTAGCTCAAACCATAGTGGGTTGTCTTACATCAAAAAATTTTGTAGCCGTTACAATTTTCGTTAACTCATTTTCTACTGGTTTTTGTTGTCTAATAAGCTGCTTAATATTTCTTCATTTTCAAATGTGGTTTTTGTATTCATTAGTCGTTTTTCATTTTTATTTCTTATTTTTAATATTTCCACTTCTTTCTTTAATTTTCTTTCTCTTTCTTTACTCATCACTTTTAATATCTTATAATTTACGACTGGGTCTATGAATTTATGTCCTTCTTCTTTTAAATGCATAGCGTATAATGAATTCGTCGTTAACTTTTCTTCACCTCTCCTATACTCTTTAAATTTCTGGAAAAATTGATGAAACATTTCGCCCAGATACAATTTTTCACATTCCTCATAACTGCGCGTATATTCTCCACTTTTCTTCAATATGTCTTCGTCTTCATAATTCGTAGTTTTTACTATATCAAACACGGTTTTCGATTTTTTACCCGCTACCCCTATATTATATTTTCTGAAACATTTTTGTATCTTACGTGTGTTATAACCTATATAAGATATGGATCACTTATACTCCTTCTTTTCTTTACTATTCTCATTTTGTGTTTCTTCTCTTCGTTTTATATTATTAAATATTTTATCTACTACGTTCGTATTATACTTGTTGTTTTTTACAATTATTTTCATTCAATTTCTTTCTTTCTGTTTTCCTCGTCTTCTATACAACTGTTTATTCTATGAAAGGAATTATTTATCGGTGCCATTTTATACTGTATAGGATGGTATGAATCATTTGGTATTATAACATCAGTATAAGTGCTTTTCCTATAAATTTCAAATTTTATTATATTTTCTTGAATTATTCTTTGCTTTAAATCTAGGAAGTTCATTTCCTTGTTTCCTACTTTTATCTTCAAATTTATAGTCTCTTCTAATTTGTTACCCTTTTCAAAAAATTCTTTTAATTCTTCATCATCGCCCTCCCATATTAACAAGATATCGTCTATATTCCTCATCCGTTTCTTAATTTTGTCTTTATTTTTCACTGTTGACATTATTTTATTTTCAAAGTAGTTCATGTTATTTTCTGCCCTTATCGGTTACATTGATGATCCCATTGGAAGTCCCTTCTTCTGACTATAAAACTTATTATTAAACCTAAAGAAATTTTGCTTCAAACTCTCTTGTATTACTTTTATTAATTCTTCTTTTTGCCGTATAATTTTTATTTGTTCTTTTCAATCAGTTTTAAAGTTTTTTCTACCGGGATGTTTGTAAACATATTTACTACATCAAGCGATATTAACATTGAACTTTCTTTTACTTGCACTTCTTTTTTCAGTGTTTCTATCAACTTTTTGTTATTTTTTATACTATGTTTTTTCTCGAAGTCATAATATACTTTTAGTATCTTACTACATTCTTTTGATAACTTATATGCTGATGCTCCAATAAGCGATATTATTGGCCTAACTGGGTGGTTTTATTTGTGCAATTTTATCTAACACTTAAAGTTAGGCGCTTCCGGATTTGTTTCTGGTAGTTTTAACTTATTCTTAAACATAGTGGAATTTTTTATTAATTTCTTCACCCTACTTTGAAATTTATTAGTATAATCATATTTAATCTCTTCATAATTCTTACTTTTTATAAATTTATTCCCTTTCTTTGTATACTCTTCTGTATCTATTAGCACTACGGAGTTGCCTTTGTCCGCTTTTGTTACAATAATATTATTTTGTTTTATTTTACTTTTTAACTGTTTATGTTTCTCTTAACAGCCATACTATTTCCTCCTTGTTTTCTGTTATATTCTTCTAATGTTCCCACAATGTTACTAATTTCAAATCTCAATTTTTATTTTCTCCTCTTTTTCTTTGCTTATTATTCTTTCACATTCTATTAATATACCTTCTTTATTCAAATGTTTGGCGGTGCATAGTTTAGACTTTTCTCTAATAATTTCTTTTCTTCATTGTTGAATACCATTTCTGTTAAATTAAATATTGTCTCGGATAACTTCAAATCTGCTTGATCTGGTTTTACATTCTCATATCATTCATTTCTTTTAAATATTCTAATTTACTTTTCAACTTCTTATTTCTTTCTTCCAATTTCGTCTTCATATTCCGATCACCAAAATCTTACAAAATTTCTTCTATTTCTATGTAATTATACTTTTGATGTAGTTCTATGTGCATTTTTAGTAACTTTTTATTATACGTATTCATTTGCTGATACAAATATTTTATTTCCTGTTTTACCCATAACTGTACACTTATCTTCTTTACTTTTTTCCGTGTTTCACTTCTTCCTTTTATTTCGATTTTTGCATACTTTGGTATTATATTATGAATAAAGAACACTGCTTAATAAACCAAATTTTAGACAAAGTTATCTTGAACATAATTATTTTTCAATTATTTATAGAAATCTACTTTAATTCTCGGCTCCATTATTCTTCTACCCCTTAGATTTGTCAATCTATTTATTTATTCTTGTAGGCCTATTGCAGTGTTAGTGGGCTCAAATATTTCTACTAGTAATTTTATACAAACCACTATGTTGTCTTTGGTATTGACGACCGCGTTCAGCAGTCAAGCCATCTTCAAGTCATTTACCAACAGAGAAATACGAAACCGTTCACTTCTTATATACCGCCTTACCGGACATATGTAGCCCCGCCCACTGACGGAGTAACGTCTTACTTAGCTCCAACCATAGTGGGTTGTCTTACATTACAAATTTTGTAGCCGTTACAATTTTCGTTAACTCATTTTCTAGGCTTTTTCTTGTCTAATAGGCTACTAAATATTTCTTCATTTTCAAATGTGGTTTTTATATTCATTAGTCGTTTTTCATCTTTATTTCTAATTTTTAATATTTCCACTTCTTTCTTTAATTTTCATTCTCTTTCTTTACTCATCACTTTTAATATCTTATAATTTACAACTGGGTCTATGAATTTATGTCCTTCTTCTTTTAAATGCCTAGCGTATAATGAATTCGTCGTTAACTTTTCTTCACCTCTCCTCTACTCTTTAAATCTCTGGCAAAATTGATGAAACATTTCGCCCAGATATAATTTTTCACATTCCTCATAACTGCGCGTATATTCTCCACTTTTCTTCAATATGTCTTCGTCTTCATAATTCGTAGTTTTTACTAAATCAAACACGGTTTTCGATTTTTTAACCGCTACCCCTATATTATATTTTCTGAAACATTTTTGTATCTTACGTGTGTTATAACCTGTATAAGATATTGATCACTTATACTCCTTCTTTTTAAAGTCATTGTACGTCGCTGACCGGTATTGAGTGCGCACTCACATCTGCTACGTCGCTGTGTTTGTGGACTATATTTTTTAAATGTTCTTTTAGTGTAATTTTTAAATGTCTTTTACGCAACTTTTAATGTTTAACGAAGTCTTAACCGACGAATTATTTTAACCTCTGATGATGGATTAACAATCCGAAACGCGTTAGAAGAAAAGAAGAAACGTTAAGCGATCACATAGACGGATTAAGGTAAAACTTTAAAGTTTAATTATACTCCTTCTTTTCTTTACTATTCTCATTTTGTGTTTCTTCTCTTCGTTTTATACTATTAAATATTTTATCTACTACATTCGTATTATACTTGTTGTTTTTTACAATTATTTTCATTCATTCTATTTCTTTCTTTCTGTTTTCCTCGTCTTCTATACAACTGTTTATTCTATGAAAGGAATTATTTATCGCTGCCATTTTATACTGTATAGGATGGTATGAATCATTTGGTATTATAACATCAGTATATGTGCTTTTCCTATTAATTTCAAATTTTATTATATTTTCTTGAATTATTCTTTGCTTTAAATCTAGGAAGTTCATTTCCTTGTTTCCTACTTTTATCTTCAAATTTATAGTCTCTTCTAATTTGTTACCCTTTTCAAAAAATTCTTTTAATTCTTCATCATCGCCCTCCCATATTAACAAGATATCGTCTATATTCCTCATCCGTTTCTTAATTTTGTCTTTATTTTTCACTGTTGACATTATTTTATTTTCAAAGTAGTTCATGTTATTTTCTGCCCTTATCGGTTACATTGATGATCCCATTGGAAGTCCCTTCTTCTGACTATAAAACTTATTATTAAACCTAAAGAAATTTTGCTTCAAACTCTCTTGTATTACTTTTATTAATTCTTCTTTCTTTCCGTATCATTTTTATTTGTTCTTTTCAATCAGTTTTAACGTTTTTTCTACCGGGATGTTTGTAAACATATTTACTACATCAAGCGATATTAACATTGAACTTTCTTTTACTAGCACTTCTTCTTTCAGTGTTTCTATCAATTTTTTTTATTTTTTATACTATGTTTTTTCTCGAAGTCATAATATACTTTTAGTATCTTACTACATTCTTTTGATAACTCATATGCTGGTGCTCCAATAAGCGATATTATTGGCCTAACTGGGTGGTTTTATTTCTGCAATTTTATCTGTCATTTAAATTTAGGCGCTTCCGGATTTGTTTCTGGTAAATTTACCTTATTCTTAAACATAGTGGGATTTTTTATTAATTTTTTCACCCTACTTTGAAATTTATTAGTATAATCATATTTAATCTCTTCATAATTCTTCCTTTTTATAAATTCATTCCCTTTCTTTGTATACTCTTCTTTATCTATTAGCACTACGGAGTTGCCTTTGTCCGCTTTTGTTACCATAATATTATTTTGTTTTATTTTACTTTTTAACTGTTTATGTTTCTCTTAACAGCCATACTATTTCCTCCTTGTTTTCTGTTCTTTTCTTCTAATGTTCCCACAATGATACTAATTTCAAATCTCAATTTCTTTTTATTTTCTCCTTTTTTCCCTTGCTTATTATTCTTTCACATTCTATTAATATACCTTCTTTATTCAAATTTTTGGCGGTGCATAGTTTAGACTTTTCTCTAATAATTTCTTTTCTTCATTGTTGAATACCATTTCTGTTAAATTAACTATTGTCTCGGATAACTTCAAATCTGCTTGATCTGGTTTTACATTCTCATACCATTCATTTCTTTTAAACATTCTAATTTAGTTTTCAACTTCTTATTTCTTTCTTCCAATTTCGTCTTCTTATTCCGCTCACCAAAATCTAACAAAATTTCTTCTATTTCTATGTAATTATACTTTTGATGTAGTTCTATGTGCATTTTTAGTAACTTTTTATTATACGTATTCAGTTGCTGATACAAATATTTTATTTCCTGTTTTACCCATAACTGTACACTCATCTTCTTTACTTTTTTCAATATTTCACTTTTTCCTTTTATTTCGATTATTGCTTACTTTAGTACTATATTATTAAGTATACAACACTGCTTATTAAACCAAATTTTTTAACAAAGTTATCTTTAACTTAATTTTTGTTTTCAATAATTTATAGAAATCTTCTACTTTATTTCTCTGCTCCTATATTCTTCTACTCCTTAGATTAGTCAATCTATTATTTTATTCTTGTATTGGAGTGTTAGTGGGCTCAAATATTTCTACTAGTAATTTTATACAAACCACTATGTTGTCTATGGTATTGACGAGCGCTTTCAGCAGTCAAGCCATCTTCAAGTTATTTACCAACAAAAAAATATGAAACCGTTCACTTCTTATATACCGTCTTACCGGACATATGTAGCCCCGCCACCTGACGGAGTAACGTCTTACTTAGCTCAAACCATAGTGGGTTGTCTTATATTACAAATTTTGTAGCCGTTACAATTTACGTTAACTCATTTTCTACTTTTTTTGTTGTCTTATAAGCTCCTAAATATTTCTTCATTTTCAAATGTGGTTTTCATATTCATTAGACGTTTTTCATTTTTATTTCTTATTTTTAATATTTCCACTACTTTCTTTAATTTCCTTTCTCTTTCTTTACTCATCACTTTTAATATCTTATAATTTACGACTGGGTCTATGAATTTATGTCCTTCTTCTTTTAAATGCCTAGCGTATAATGAATTCGTCGTTAACTTTTCTTCACCTCTCCTATACTCTTTAAATCTCTGGCAAAATTGATGAACCATTTCGCCCAGATATAATTTTTCACATTCCTCATAACTGCGCGTATATTCTCCACTTTTCTTCAATATGTCTTCGTCTTCATAATTCGTAGTTTTTATTATATCAAACACGGTTTTCCATTTTTTAACCGCTACCCCTATATTATTTTTTCTAAAACATTTTTGTATCTTACGTGTGTTATAACCTATATAAGATATGGATCACTTATACACCTTCTTTTCTTTACTATTCCCATTTTTTGTTTCTTTTCTTCGTTTTATAATATACAATACTTTATCTACTACATTCGTTTTATACTTGTTGCTTTTTAAAATTATTTTTATTCATTCTTTTTTTCTGTTTTCCTCATCTTTTATACAACTGTTTATTCTATGAAACAAATTATTTATCGCTGCCATTTTATACTGTATTGGATGGTATGAATCATTTGGTATTATACCATCAGTATATGTTCTTTCCACATAAATTTCAAAGTTTAGTATATTTTCTTGTATTATACTTTGGTCTAAATCTAGGACATTTATTTCCTTATTTCCTACTTCCATCTTCAATTTTATACTCTCTCCTAATTTGTTAACCTCTTCAAAAAATACTTTTATTTCTTCATCATCGCCCTCCCATATTAACAAGATATCGTCTACATACCTCATCCATTTCTTAATTTTGTCTTCATTTTTCACTGTTGACATTATTTTATTTTCAAAGTAGTTCATGTAAATTTCTGCCATTACTGGTGACATTGATGATCCCATTGGAAGTCCCTTCTTCTGAATATAAAACTTATTATTATACCTAAAGTAATTTTGCTTCAAACATTCTTGTATTATTTTTATTAATTCTTCTTCCCTTCTATATATTTTTTATTTGTTTTTTCAATTAGTTTTAACGTTTTTCCAACCGTGATGTTTGTAAAAATATTTACTACATCAAGCGATATTAACATTGAACTTTCTTTTACTTGCACTTCTTTTTCAGTGTTTCTATCAACTTTTTGTTATTTTATACTATGTTTTTTCTCGAAGTCATAATATACTTTTAGAATCTTACTACATTCTTTTGATAACTTATATGCTGGTGCACCAATAAGCGATATTATTGGCCTAACTGGGTGGTTTTATTTGTTGCAATTTTATCTGACATTTAAATTTAGGCGCTTCCGGATTTGTTTCTGTTAGTTTTAACTTGTTCTTAAACATAGTGGAATTTTTTTATTAATTTCTTCACCCTACTTTGAAATTTATTAGTATAATCATATTTAATCTCTTCATAATTATTTCCTTTTTATAAATTCATTCCCTTTCTTTATATACTCTTCTTTATCTATTAGCACTACGGAGATGCCTTTGTCCACTTTTGTGCATATTTTAGGCTTTTTTCTAATAATATATTCTCTTTATTACTGAATACCACGTCTGTTAAATTAACTATTGTTTCAAATTACTTCAAATCTGCTTGATCTGATTTTTTCATTCTCATATCATTCATTTCTTTTAAACATTCTAATTTAATTTTCAACGTCTTATTTCTTCCTTCCAATTTCGTCTTCATATACCGCTGACCAAAATCGTACAAAATTTCTTCTATTACCATGTAATTATACTTTTGATGTAGTTCTAACTGCATTTTTAGTAATTTTTTATTATACGTATTCAGTTGCTGATACAAATATTTTATTTCCTGTTTTACCCATAACTGTTCAATTAATTTCTTGTCATTTTTCCGTATTTCACAGCTTCCGTTTATTTCGATTTTTGCATACTTTGATATAATATTATTAAGTAAACAACACTGCTTATTAAACCAAATTTTAGACAAAGTTATCTTGAACTTAATTTTTGTTTTCAAATATTTATAGAAATCTTCTACTTCATTTCTCCGCTCCATTATTCTTCTACTCCTTAGATTTTTCAATCTATTAATTTATTCTTGTATTGGAGTGTTAGCGGGCTCATATATTACTACTAGTAATTATATACAAACAACTATGTTGTCTTTGGTGTTGACGAGCGCTTTCGCCAGTCAAGCCATCTTCAATTCATTAACCAACAGAGAAATATGAAACCGTTCACTTCTTATATACCATTTACCGGACCTATCTAGCCCCGCCCCCTGACAGAGTAACGTCTTACTTAGATCCACCCACGGATACTAGAACACACGGTAGGGGTCACGCGCAGGTGGACTGTGAGCGGTGACGTCACCGCGTACCCACTCGCTTCGCCCCACCGCATAGAATCTTATAGGCACACCGCGCGCACATGTTTAACTCATTCACGTTTGTGAATATAATCGAGATTTTTCATGTTTTAGTGTATTATTATTATTACTAAGTTATTTATTAACTTAGGCTCGCACAGGCTTAGACCACATAGACCTGTGGTACGGAGAAACCCCCAATAATGTCATTTTAAACTCTTTAAAACAGTAAATTTTAATTTATCTTTACAAATTGTACATATCAATTATATTTATATACATAATATAAATCAACTTTTCTACTTTCACACCAAAGCCTTTAACTGTATTAGGCTAACGTGTTTCCTTTTCTTTATTGTGGAAAGTTATGTTGCAACTTTTTTCATTTTCTTCACTATTTGTCTTGTTCGCCCTCAGTTCGCTTATTACCTTTGCATTTTTTTTTCTTGTTGATAGCTTTCACTCTGATGAAAGTGCGGGTCCTTACAAAACACATCACAGCAAAATCCTCTATTCCTGGATATTTCGCGTTTATAACGTCCTTTAAACTTACAAAAACTTTTGGGTTACCATCAATGGAATTGCCGTGGAATCGTTGAAATTGTCTTTCCATTTTCAAAGCGAATTCCATGAACCGTTCAGTTGGCTTCATTAAAGATCCTCTTGAAATTGTTTGAAGCCAGGTCTTTCCTGAAAAATTTACGTGTTCAGTTGTGTTACCATACAAATGTGCTAATTTGCGGTGTTTACGTTTAACTCTATAAGCAACATATCCTGCACTCATCTCTAACAACTCAACATTTTCCTTCAAATCTGGAACATTTTCCTCTTCGTATTCGGTGCAATTCTCAAAAATGTCGCCCACTTCTGAAATGATTTCTTCAACCTCCTTGTTCTCGCACTCGCTGTCTAAGCTTTCCTGTAGACATGAAGTGTCTTGTTTCTTAGAAGATGACGGTTCTACAGTCGTATCTTCAGTTTCCGACAAAGTATTAGCACTTAAAATATAAATTTCTTTCTCATTCTTGCATGTGCCACCTGATATGAGTTCCCTCGCATTACGGCTCAAAATCAAAGACTTGATTCTTTCGGAGACGGTGGTAGGCAAAGGGTGATCGTAGAATCTCCCCAATCCTCTTACTTTAGAAAAGTAACTCTCAAGTATATCCTGATTGCATCTTGATGACATGACGTACGTGTAGCCTTCCAATGTTAACTCCTTAAACAAAGAGCGTAGACTGTTTATAGACATTAAAAACCTCTTCTGAAAAGGGAGCAAATCATCAGTAGGTTTCTTTTCTTTTTTTTTGGATTTACTCTTTTCTTTCTTCTCATTTCCTTTCGGTATGTGTTTTATTACTCTCATTGTGAGAATGAGGTCATACAGCTTGTCTAACGCGCCATCTTGTTCTGGTAAACAATTTCCGTATGCACTTTTTAATTTATATGCTTCAGTTTCTGTAGCCGTTTCCGTTCCTGTTTCTGTTTCACTTTCGGTGACTGCTTCTGTTTCCTTCTGTGACACACAGTCTATTTGTGTATGTGTCCGTCTTTTGAAACATGACTACACATGTTTGTCGTAAAATAAAAATGCACCACAAATTATCTTATTTTATAGTTATAATCCGCAGATGAAGCAGATCGTGTCTGCTGGGAAACAATATATATACACACGTAAAAACTATTTCATTATACTGTTTTTAATGAATATAATATATATAATTAAAAATCGCTCTTATCTCTTTAGGTTTTTTAATGTTAACACTTCGTCTACATTTCATTATTCATTTAGTCAACTGAAGACTCAAAGCTGTCCAAGACGATTGTTAATTTTCAGAATCGCTATCAACTTGCTTTTCGCTGACCGACTGTGTTATAAAATTAATCCTCACATGCCTTCCCTAATTCTTCCTATTTTTTCTAATTGTCCATCTTTACCGCATGTATACTTCACTAGTGTCTGCTATTCTTTACTTTTACTATTTTCTAAGCACGTTACATCCGTTTCAATAGGAACAACATTTAGATTATTACGCATTGTAGCATATCTTTTGAAGCAGTTGTTGTTAATCAATATATGCACACATTCGTTTCTCACAGCCTCAACTTTTAACAATACCACTGGCAACTGTTTCGGTAGAGTCGCTCTTATCTCTTGACGTTTTTCTACGTTAACACTGCTTCGTCTAACTTTCGTTACTCATTAAGCCAACTTAAGACTCATCGTTGTGAAAGACGATTTTACATTTCAAGAATCGTTATGTATTTCCTCTCCGCTTAACGATAATATTATAAAATTATTTCTCACATACGTTCCTTATGTCCATATTTTTTTCTTTCTTGACTCTGTAGACTGAACCCATCCATGTGCTTTGCTTCTTAAAGAAGTTCGATTTCAAAGACGATTTCACAATGTGTCGAAAGCCATTGAAATGTAGATTCTCCATACCGCTCAATTGTTTTATGTAAATGCAAGAAGTCGTAAGATAATTTTCAAGCGAATATATAAAGGTTACCATCAAAATACCATTGTACAACAAAAAAATTATCTGCCCCTCTCTCTCTCCTTTGGCACTACAGCCCTTGTTGGGCCCTGGCCTCCTTCAATTTTTCCCATTCTCTTCTGTCGGTATCCATCCTCCACCAGGAACGCACTTTCAGTATTTCTTTCGCATCTTCATCCACCGTGAGCTCGTGGATTCTGGTATTCAATAGTCTTCGTGGTATTCTGTCTTCCCCCATCCTGGCTACATGACCAGCTCATCTTAGACCCTGTAGTTTTATGTATCGTGTTAGCGGTGGTTCTTTATACATTTGATACAATTCAAAGTTATATCTTATCAAAGTTTAGTTCTCCAGCTGTGTACGTCATTAACTGGTCCCAGGATTCTTCGTAATATTTTTTTTTCAAAGATATCGAGAGTGTTTGCTGCTTTGGAGGTCACGATACACGTTTCGCAGCCGTAGGTTAGGATGGGTCTTATTAGGCTATAGATTTGTAAATCCTTAGTTTCGTGTTTCTGTGGATGTCTTTGGATCTGAAGATACTTGGTGTGGCGAAATACGCTTTATTGGCTTGGACTATCCGGTTTCGGATTTCGGCTTCTTCTTTGCCGTTTTTTTCTAATATGGTTCCCATGTATTTAAAGTTGTCCACCTTTTCAATATTGTCAATTGTCCGTAGTTTCTTTGTCTTCTAGTCTGCACTAATATTTTTGTTTTATGTATGTTGATTTTGAGGCATATATTGCTAGCATTTTCTTTGTGCTCAAAGTACGTTTCCTCTGCTGCATTTTTTGTCCGACACATTATGTTGATGTCGTCCGCGTAGGCTGCTAATTGGGCCGATTTCTTTGTCAGTATGTTATTTCTTCCGACTGACAGTTTTCTGATCACATATTCTAGAGCTAGATTAAACAAGGTCGGGGCCAGCCCGTCTCCTTGTTTTAACCCTGGATTGATTACAGATCCTTCTGTCATGTGTCCTTGTATTCGTACCTAAGCTTCTGTACGCTTCTGTACTAGCCATTGTCAAGTTTATCATCCTTACCAGTTTCACTGATATGTCGCATTCGTATATAATATTAGATATCCCTATCTATCGAATCGTAGGCTTGTCTAAAATCAACAAAAATATTATAGACGTCTATATCTTGTCCCCACGCTTTATTCAGAATTTGTCTGACTGTATATTTTTGGTCTAGGGGGATCTTCCTTTTCTGAAGCGGACTGATATTCGCCGACAATCTCTTCAGCATATGGCTGTAATCTTTGATTGTTATGAATGTGAAAATATTATATCCGGAGCATAGTAGAAAGATTCCTCTGTATGTCTGGCAGGATAATTTGTCACCTTTTTTATGTATAGAACATATGACCGTCCTCCTTTTGCCAGGTATTTGTTCTGTACTCCATGTAGTGAGCATTAAGGCGTGCAATTTTTCCACGAGTTTTTTCCCGACCCACTTAAATAGTTCAGAGGGAATTTCGTCAATTCCTGGAGCTGTGTAATTTTTCTGTGCTTTAATTGTATTTCCTGCATCTATTGTGATGGTTCCTCTATCTATTGAAATCGCATTCGTTTCCTCTTCAAGGCTCTTGTCTATTTCTGTGTTTTGTTTCGTCCGTTAGGAGCCTTTTGAAGTATGTTTTCCACGTTGTCTTAATTTCTTCTGTGTCACTGATTATTTCTCCATTTTGATTTTTGCATAGATTTCTATTTGGTTTATATACTAGTTCCAAATTTTAATAAATTTATATGCATCTCGTGAGTTATTTTCTATAGTATTTTTCCATTTTCAATATTTTGTCATTCTTGCACTTTCTCTTTTTCTGTCTGCAAGTCATATCTGCCAGCTTCCTTTTTATTCTGAACTCTTCTTTTCTTTCTCGTGTCCGTTTTGTCATATATAATCTGTGTGCTTTGTTTCTTTCTCCAATTGCCCTTTTGCACTCGAACCACTGGTCTGTTTCTTTTCCTTTGTTTATTCCTAATATTTCTTTTGCCGCTGTTTTTGTAGTGTTCTTAATGTTTTCCCAGTGCGACTCTAATGTTGGGTTTTCTTGCTCTTTCAATTATCTGTCTACGTGAAATCAATTGTCCACGCGTATTGTACATCTAAGATGTCCTTGAAAGATAGAATTATGTAACGTAACCGTTTGTAACTATTTTCATCTGTGACCTCTTTCGATTACTCATCACTAAATAGTATGCTATTGGTTTACAAGAAAATTTAACAAACAATTACAAATAATTAATAATCGTGTCAAATTATTGGTCTAAGTTTGTGTCAGTGTCTACGTCAGTGTGTGACAGTGTATGTTTCCGTTTCCGTTACTGTTTCCGTTTCCGTTTCTGTTTCTGTTTCCGTTTCTGTATCTGTTTCCGTTCCCGTTCCCGTCTCCGTTTCTGTTTCTGTTTCTGTTTCCGTATCGGTTTCCGTTTCCGTTTCCGTTTCTGTTTCTGTATCGGTTTCCGTTTCCGTTTCCGTTTCTGTTTCTGTATCGGTTTCCGTTTCTGTTTCTGTTTCTGTTTCCGTTTCGATTTCTGTATCCGTTTCCGTTTCCGTTTCTGTTTCCGTGTCTGTTTCCGTGTCTGTTTCTGTATTCGTTTCTGTTTCTGTATCCGTTTCCGTTTCTGTATCCGTTTCCGTTCCCGTTCCGGTTTCTGTTTCCGTTTCCGTTTCTGCATCCGTCTCAGTTTCTGTTTCTGTTTCTGTTTCTGTATCCGTTTCCGTGTCCGTTTCCGTTTCCGTTTCCGTTTCCGTTTCTGTATCGGTTTCCGTTTCCGTTTCTGTATCAAGTTTCCGTTTCCGTTTCAGTTTCTGTTTCTGTGTCCGGTTCCGTTTCTGTTTCCGTTTCTGTTTCCGTTTCCGTTTCTGTTTCCTTCTGTCACACACAGTCTATTTGTCTCTGTGCCCGTCAGTCTTCAAACATTACTATACACGGTTGTCAAAGAACAGTGAACAAAAAATTATACTATTTTATAATTATAATTCGTAGATGATGCACATCGTGTCTGCTACGAAACCTGCGTGACTAAACAATGTATACATTGTAACCAGACCGCTGTATGCCGGTCGTTACAAAAGATAAAAAGTTGATGGAAAATTTTATAAAAATAAAATTTTCAAATAGAAAAAAATTTTGTTTATGTTTATTAATGTATGTATGTAACTGCCACATAGATTTTTCATAAATAACTGGTATGTAAGGTGATCTTACATGTGTTTTAGAATTTTGATTATTTTAAATTCTAACTTCTTCTTGTACATATCTTCTAAATGGGTTCATTAATAATGGTGTAGTAAGATGTACTTACTTTGTCTTTGGAATTTTGATGATTTTATTCTAACTTCTTCTTATATTATTGTCGTAAAGTTTTTCAAATTTTTTGTTAGTAAGGTGATCTTACCCTTGTTTGAAATTTTGATAGTTTTATTCTAATTCCTGTTTTATATTCTCTTCCAAAATGTTTATTTCAAATTCCTGGTTAGTGAGATTGTCTCACATTGTTTTAAAATTTGGATGATTTATTTTTCTAATTTCTTTTTATATTACTGCCACATAGATTTTTTATAAATAACGGGTATGTAAGGTGGGCTTACATTTGTTTTAGAATTTTGAGGATTTTAAATTCTAATTTCTTCTTATTTTATATATCTTCTAAATGGTTTCATTAATAATCTTGTAGTAAGATGTACTTACTTTGTCTTTGGAATTTTGATGATTTTACTTTAATTCCTGTTTTATATTCTCTTCCAAAATGTTTATTTCAAATTCCTGGTTAGTAAGATGGTCTTACATTGTTTTAAAATTTTGATGATTTTATTATAACTTCTTCAGTAGGGGTATTATGAGAGTTCTAACGCGGAAGTGACGTCATCCCCCCGCCCGCCCCCGCCCCGCCCCCGCCCACTTTGGCGGGAAATTTGAAAATGGTGGAGGTGGGGGTGGTGTTGGGTGTTGACTTCCGGTGTTGGAGTAGAGGTGGGGGGTAGTGGTGGGGGTAATGGTGTGTTGTGGTTGGTCGTCGGCTGTTTGGTGGTGGTTGTAGTCGTCGTTGATTGGGCGTGTCGTCGTCCATGTTGGAAAATTGCGACGTTGTCGGTTGTTGCTGGAAGAATGCGGCGTTGTCGTCGGCGGCCATGTTGGAAAAATCGTCGGCAGCATGTGCTGGTTAAACGTCGTCATGGCTTGGCCGCGGCTCGGCCGTAGATTGGTCGACGTGTGTCGTGTTTAGATTTGAGTTGTCGGGTGTGTGCTGGTTAAGCGTCGGCATGTCTTGGCCTCGGCTCGGCCATAGATTGGTCGACGTGTGTCTGTGCCGTCGGCATGGCGGCGACCATGTTGGAAAATCATCGACTGCATCGATGTGTGCTGGTTAAGCGTCGTCATGGCTTGGCCGCGGCTCGGCGGTCGGCGGCCATGTTGGAAAAGCGTCGACTTTGAAAATCTGTGTCGTTCATCTCCCTTGAGGTTAAAAAAGTAAATACATATGTGTACTGCGTCCATCTTCCCTCGACGCATAATTGAAAACCAAATTCACTTGTAAAATTTTTATATCGTGCATCTATGTATGGAAAAAATACATACATCATGCACGTAAGATAGGAAGTACCATATTCTGATTGATATGTAATTTTTTTTTTATCGCGTGGACATAGAAATAAGTGTAGACTCTTCCTGCATCGGTTGTAAGAAATTCTCACCCCCGCGTGTATGCACTGCATAAGTGAAAACCACTGCACTTGTAAAAAATTGTCTAACGCACATCATGCTTGTAAGATAAATACCATTTTATTATTCTGATGGTATGCAATATCTCACGAGTAGCTGTAGTAAAAAAAGTGTAGTGTATTCTCCGTCTCAGAAATGAAACTCTCTTTGATACGATCTGTCGTGTATAAATGAAAATCACTTCACTTGTAAAATTGTGTAACACGCATTATGCATGGAAAACATAATTACCATTTATATTATTGTGTTGGTTATGTAATTTTGTGGGGGGCGCTCATAGTAAAAAAAAGTATTGTCTTCTGCTCTGGTCCATCATGAATTTGATCCGTCGTGTATAAATGAAAATCACTTCACTTGTAAAATTATGTAACACGCATTCTGCATGGAAAACATAATTACCATTTGTGTTGGTTATGTATTATGTGGGGGGCGCTCATATTAAAAAAAGTATCGTCTTCTGCTTTGGTCCATCATGAAAAATCACTGCACTTGTAAAAATTGTCTAACGCACATTATGCATGTAAGATAAATACTATTTTTATTATTCTGATGGTCTGTAATATCTCACGAGAAGCTGTAGTAAAAAAAGTGTAGTGTATTCCGCATCTCACAAATGAAACTCTCTTTGATTTGATCCTTCGTGTATAAATGAAAATCACTTCACTTGTAAAATTGTGTAACACGCAATATGTATGGAAAACATAATTACTATTTATATTATTGTGTGGAGCGCTCATAGTAAAAAGAGTATTGTCTTCTGCTTTGGTCCATCATGAAAAACCACTTCACTTGTAAAAATTGTGTAACACGCATTATGCATGGTAGAAAGGATCATTGGGTCAAATTCGACAGCGGTCGCCTTGATTTCGGGCGTGGTTAACTATAGCATCTTTGTCGCCTTTGTCTCCTTGCTTTGCATCTTTGTCGCCTTTGTCTCGCTGTTTTTTGTCATCAGGTGTGGATTACCTGATACCTTCACTTTCGTATGCATCCATGTGTGGGCTTTTCTGTATAAAAGCCGCACGATTTGCTCAGTTAGAATACAAATCATCGCAGGAATCTGACAGGACATCATTAGAAGATCACGTACGAGGTGAGTTTATTTTAAATTATTTTTCTGTAGTCTATTATCAGCAAGCAATTATTTTAAATAAAATTGATTGTTTTTTAATTGCTTGAATAACACGCAACGCTCGTTCTAATAGTTTCTTTATCATGAAGTAATTATTTTAAATTAAAATTGAATTTTTCTTTATAGTGTACAAAACATCGCAGGAATCTTCCAGCACATAAGGGTGAGTTTGTTTTAAATTATTTTTTATGTAGTCTATTATCAGCAAGCAATTATTTTTCTTTAATTAAATAATACATGAACGGTCGGCGCACAACTCTCGTACATGGACGGTAGGCGCACAACGCTCGTACATGAACGGTCGACGCATAACGCTCGTTCTAGCAGTTTGTTTTAATATTTATTGTTTATTTTCTGTAGTATATTATGAGACAAGTGAAGCAATTTTTTTTATTAATTGATTGAATGTAATAACGCATGACTTTCTAGCTTGTACATTGATTGATGAATAGTTGTATTGTTATTTAGAATAGTGTCAATGTTCGAAGGACTTTTGAAATCTTTCGTAACAGTATCATGAAGTAATTATTTTAAATTATTAATTGAATAACACCTGAACGGTCGACGCACAACGCTCGCTCTAGCAGTTTGTTTTAATATTTATTGTTTATTTTCTGTAGTATATTATGAGACAAGTGAATCAATTTTTTTATTAATTGATTGTATGTAATAACGCATGATTTTTTCTAGCTTGTACTTTTATTTAGAATAGTGTTAATGTTCGAAGGACTTTTGAAATCTTTCGTAACAGTATCATGTAGTAATTATTTTAAATTAAAATTGTATTTTTCTTTAATTGAATAACACCTGAACGGTCGGCGCACAACGCTCGTTCTAGCAGTTTGTTTTAATATTTATTGTTTAGTTTCTATAGTATACTATGAGAGAAGTGAAGAAATTTTTATTAACTGATTGTATGTAATAACACATGACGTTCTAACTTGTACATTGACTGGTGAATAGTTGTACTGTTATTTAGAATAATGTCAATGTTCGAAGGGCTTTTGAAATTAAATAGAGTGAAATGTTACAGCATTAACGTTTAATTGAAACAAATAAAATACATGTACGCAAAATATATTACAAGTTAAAATACATAATAATTTGTAAACAGATGCACAATGACAATTGTGTATAATTGAAAAACAAATTAAATATATGTAAACACACTATATTATGATTTAAATACAATTGCATGTAATTACAAATTAAAATACATATGTAAACGTACACGCATACAATGACAATTGTGTACATTTAAAACAATTGAAATATATGTAAGCTAAAAGTTAAAATACATAATATGTATACACACGCACAAGCGCACACAATGAATTGTAATGACGATTGGTTATAATTAAAACAAATGAAATACGCCTAAGCGTTACATGGTAAATAATCCATACACATACACATACATTATGAAATACAAATATATTTGTTATTAAACGTGATATTTCAATCTAATGTCCCTGGATAGTGGCAATTACAGCATTGCTCATATTTTACCTCCATTACTAGTGTATATTTTTGTTTCTATTTTTTTTTTCTATTTCCATTACCTCCAATAATTTTTTTTGTATTCTATAGCGCTAATGGCCACGAACTTGGCAATAATATTTCAATTTAAAATACAATATGTAAACGCGCTCACAATTGCGTATAATTAAAACAAATGAAATACATGACAATTGTGCAAATTTAAAACAGTTGAAATAAATGTAAGCACGTTATATTTTGAAGTTAAAATGGTGCGCGCTCGCGCACACACACACACACACACACACACACACACACAGTGAATTGTAATGACAATTGTTTATAATTAAAACATGAAATACGTCTAAGCGTTATAAATTAAACAGTAAATAATACATTATGAAATACAAATATAAATGTTCAGTCCATTGGGTCTTAGTCTAAAATGTCCACCACGTAAGCCCTGTCTTTTTCTCCACGGCATATGAGATGTAGTGAATATGGCGTTAAATTTTTTAATTCGTCGTCATCGAAGACGCCCGCGTATCTTTTCGGCAGATAAACGCGATATTTCAATCTACTCTCCCTGTAATCCTGGATAGTGGCAATTACGGCATTCCCGTATTTTCCTTCTGTGTTTTGCAGTTCTTCTATTGGGTATTTTACTCCCATTACTAGATCTTTAATTTTTTTATATTCAATAGCGCTGATGGCCGCGAACTTAGCAACGAATGAAGTCATTTTTTTTTCCAAATGAAGAACCTGTTTTCCGCTCACACGTCTGTCAAGGTCTGAATTAATAACGCTTGTTCGTACCGGTATAAGAATGGTGACTGTTGAGTAGGGGGAAACCGGCCAGCGCAGGGGAGGGGGGACCACTCGTTGCGGTTATTATTAACCCTGCGAAACAGGATGCAGCTGCTTTCCCACGCCATGTTCAGCGAGTTGGTGGGGGGAGCCGACCTGGTTATTTTTTTTTATACGTCTAGACAGGGTGATGTCATCGACTCCACTCGAGCGTGCGGGAACAAGTCGACGACGTTAATAATTATTTTTTTTATGCGTGTTCGAACATGTCGGTGGCACTAATTTTTTTTTATATGTCTAGACAGGGTGTTGTAATCTAATTCCACAGAGGGGGAGGAGGGGGTAGGCGACGGTTGATATTATTACGTAAGCGCTAAACAACAATGTATCCAATTAGTAATTTACCAGAAACATATTGATTATTCTAAAATCCGATACAACCCACTCGCGTAAAGCGTGTACTCTATGATTTGTGCATATTTCCGGAAATAAGTGGTGCGTGAGACAGGCTGTTCCATGTATTGAATGTAATTGTTCGAGTTTGGGACAACCGAAATCTTCTAAATTTATAATATTGTAATGTACGATACGCTTCTCCAGAAATCTTTTTTTTTGCAATCCTTTTACGAAAACATAGTTAAAAGGAAACGTATATTTTACTAATATCGGCACAAGATGGTCGTACGATGTGTCCCCGTCCGTCCACTCTAGACCATGATAATAGTCCGTTAACCATCGGTTTGTCCTCATGTGTTTGTGATTCGAAACGATTGTGCCCTCTGGAGGTACAAATATCCAATGCCTGCTGGCAAATGCGGTGACGTCCATAATGGCTAGTTCCTTTACGAGTTCGTTACCATCGTTGTCGATGAAACAGTGAAAGTCAAGTATGACTACTAGCTTGTCGTTGCTCATCCTTTTTTCGTTACAAACAATGTGTTCGGTGACACTAGGAACGCTGCTGATCCGTCCGTCTTGCGGAACAGACAAGTTGTATGTCGTGAGACGTTCGTAAAGAATTTTTTCGGTACGTTTACTTTGTACCTTACCTGCTCGTCACGTATTACTGCAACAAATTTCTGTGTCAAAACGTCGTATACAAAAATTTCTATAGGGTACAGTACTGCGTGCTTTAAGTCGCTGCAACGTCTGTACTCGTACGGAGTTAACAGCTCCATGCGTCCGTCCTCAACGCGTACTGTTCAAACACTGAGGTATGCGAGATTAGTGGAGGGGGTATAAACACTTCTGTCAAACGCTGTAGTCACTATGCGATGAAATTAAAGCGTGAAAACGAACTAGATATACGCTCTCATGTAAGCGGTGTTTGCGGTTCTACATAAGGGACACGTATTTAGGGTGATGGTGCAATTCACACATGTGACAAAATGTCGACAGGGAATAAGTACAACTTCAAGATTTTGCGCGTAACAAACTTTGCACAATGTATCACGATTCGAGCCCCCTTCTTCCTTTTTTATATTCTCTTTGAACGTGTCGGTGTGTTGTTCGTTCTCTGCTGCCGTTGCTGCCGCTGCTACCGGTTCGGTAACGATGCCCAGTGCCTTGATGATAAATTTTTTATCTTTCGCTAACATTACGTAAGAGCACACAGGGAAATGACGCGCGTGTTCTGTCCAAGCATTTTCTCCACGTTCCCATTTGTTTAAACCGCCTCCACAGCAAAAACAAATCACTCTATCGTTGCATCCGCTGTAAAAGAAACCTGCTTCTGCTATTTCTTTAGGTGTTATCGTCAACGATATAGGCCATTCTTTAAAACTCTTTAAACGGTTTTCAAAGCTTCTGTAACGCGGGTACGGGGATATGATTTTTTGAATTAAGGCGACTTGCACTTCTTTATCGTCCGGTGATAAGGACTTGATCATTGTTGTCGGTTCACCGCACTGTCTGAAATAGCGGTTGTTGTTGTTGGGATTGTTATCGTCATCCTCGCGATTGTTTGAAAGCATCTTGTGCGTCCTCTTGCGACTTGTGCCGACGAAACACTGAGTGAAGAATAGGGGGAGGGGATAATAATAAGACGTTTCCCCCTCCAAGGTTACGGGTATTAAGAAAATAAAAATACATGAAAATTTATTACATTTTTTTAATAAAAAAAATCACATACATATAATGCATACATAACATACTAAAAAGCAAAATTCTATTTACATCAAAAACAATAAGCAACGTTCTATTTACAGCAAAAACAATAATATACAGTAATCGTTTAATTGTGCCTGCGCACCGTGTTGGATAACGGAGTGTACACGTTGAGCGAATCGTGCAGTATCAAGCAGTAGGCCGCGGTCTGAGCGGGGAAATTGTCCGATGACTCGAATTCCAATCTGACGTCGACTGGTGAAGACTTGAGCGACTCGTCCTGTCTGCTACAATCGAAGACGAATAGCGGTGCTTTCGTTATGAACTCGGTCGGTGTTAGAAGTACGTTGGGTTGACTTCTATGGTAGTACGATTTTTGAAATCGTGTATACATGTCGTAAAGCAATGCGTAACGTCCGTTATCGATATCCAGGTTCAGGTTATCGTACGGATAGTATTTGTCGTTCAGAAAGAGTCTCGCGTTGGTCACCTTGCAGTGATCGAATTCACCTGCGTGTTTCTTCAGATTGTTCTTTCTGGCTGTCTGGAAGGTGAGTATCACGTACCGTGGTTTCTCCAGTTGTGTCGTTGTTTTCACCGTCCAAGTTTGTCTGTCGGTCGTCGGTAATGCCGGGTAATCGTGCAGTTCCCAACTGCGAAACGGTAAGAATAGCGGTAGGTCCTTGCGTATGATTTCCAACAGTCGTATCCGCACTTCGTTGTTCACGTACACGAACGGAATCATCCAAGATATTTTGGTAAGTTCTATATCAGCGTTAGCGGGCGCATCCGTGGACGAGAAAAGAGCGTTAACGTCGGTGGAAGTGCGCAACAGTATCAGTTCCTGTTTCATGTTTAATATTACGTGTGTAAAATCCTCGGCGAATCCCATCAGCATCCTCAACGGTATGCAAAAGTTGAATTCACCGTTTTTGCCGGTCGGCGTTAGCTCGTTAGCTGTAGGAGCAACCCAACCGGCGTTTTGCATCGAAACAATGTCCTGCTTGCCGGCAGATAGCACGGTTTTAATAGTGGACGTGATGCCGACGCTCTTGGTACGATCCACTTCCACACCAGCCAGTTCGTAACGGATTTCTTCGAAGAGAAACGCGATCGCGTTGTTGACCATTTTCACGTTCACGGTATCGGTGCTGGCGGTCTTTTTGTTCAACTTGCCTTCAACGTACAGGAAACTTTCCATCGGTAAAGTGAAGACTTCCTGTTGCAGGATAGGTATGCGTATCTCATCATTATTTCCGTATCGTGACGCCGACGCGTACGGTGCGTGCGGATGATATTCGTAATGTGTGATGTTGTCTTCAAAAAATGGTCGGCGTTCGACCGATAAGACGACACCGCTGTCCGTCATGTTACTTGTTTTTCTTGATTTTGAATCCTAGTGAAATCAGGTAGCGCCTGTTAGTTGCTGTTAACCGTGTCAACGACGAACGTCTACTGATACCTTTACCGAAAGTGTCGTCCTCTTTTATCTTGCGGTGCGAACCACCGTCGCCACCGCCGCTCTTCATCACCGGGGTATCGGTGAAATAAAATCCCATGATTACTACGCACGTTTCAGATGTATACGCGCGGTGATGACTTCGCCTTGAAAATTAACGATATCACCGTCCTGATCGTGTACGGACACTGTAACGTTACGCAATTGTAGTACGTTAAGTGGAAAATAAATGACGTTTCTGGGCGTTTCGACTATCTTGAATCCTGGCTCGACCGTCGGATAGAACGAGTGCAGTATATGCTCGTTTCGTCCCGTCTTGTACGAACCTTGTACAGCGTTACACCTTATCTCCAAAACGTTCACTTTGTTAATGTTTACAGGCGCGTCCGACGTGTGTAATATATACGCTTCTAACTTGCGTTTCTTGGAAAAACCCAACATGGTACCGATTGTGTGTTCCGTACTCCCGAAATCGATCTCGTATGAACAATAAAGTTCGCATTTCAGTGTGTTATTATTGGGTCGTAGAGCAAATTTCGGGTCTAATAGCGCTTTCTTCAGGTACGTTTCGATATCACTGATTTCGTACACACCAGTCGGTATTTTGACAAGTTCTAACGTTTTACGTGGTCCTTTTAGTACGGGAAAGACGTTGTTTCTTCCGCTTTCCACGTTCGGTATAGAGTTGTACGTGGTAAAATCCAGTAGCCCCGCGTACCATTCACCGTCTGTCAGTTCAAGCGGCGGAAAAAAGTCACAAACCAGTGCGCTCGGATCCGTTCCCGTGACGGTGACCGTAAGCGAAGACATCTTGTCGTTTACTGATCGTTCGATGTCAAAAACTCCAAACATAAATGTCCGCAGACGACTGTGTCCGACGGTTGTTTCCGTGTGTAATTGTAACGAACGTCGGTCACGTTCGATCCAAAGTACCGTATTAGCTCGACAGGAGGGCGCAGATTGCCGAATCCGTCAAAGTACATGACTCTGTCGCCTCGCTTCTTATAGCATACCCAGTGCGTGCCCGGTCCGGTAGCGTCGTCCAGATTCACGATCGCGCTTTCGTTCTCCCACGGTGATGTACTAGGAAGTGCGTCGCGCATGTACACGCCTCTGAAATAAGGTACACGCAATCGTTTCGTGTACTCGTACAGATCTCGATCGGACAACGGACGCACGGGTATTTTGATTAGTTTTTTCGGTACGGATGAAGGTAGAGTCCTGAAGCCTTTTTACCACCGGTCCGTCTTCGTCGTCGTCCCGACCCCGTTGCTCTCCTCCTCTTCCTGATTATCGTGCGTCGAACCGACTTGCCTCGTCTCGTGCGACGTCGACGTTTACGCACACCACCACCACTGCAGCATAGCCCGCTGCCTAAAGCGGATTTCGCCATCATCGCTGCCGCTACGGCCGCCGCGTACGCTCTTTCGCGGATGCCTGAATTCAAAGCTTTCACTCGTTCCCACGCCTTGCCGGCTAGCACACGATCCGCTACACGTCTTCGTTCATTTTCCTTGTACTTGCTGTAAGCGATATCGTGTTCGCGACAGGCTTCGTCCAACTCGTTGATTCCTCGATCACCGCGTGCTAATCTTTCCTCTAGTTTCGTTCCGGGTCCGCAGAACCTGTAGCCGGGCAGATGTAGTTCCACCGGTAATACGTCCACCGCTCGATTGATCAGCGTAGGTACTGACTTCGCGACGAATGGTACCGCGCTTTTAACTATTTTTCCTATGAGACCACGCCCCCTTTTTTTATCAACGCGACTACGTAGTTCATACATGTCTACTTTTTCGACTGCTGACGATAAAGGGATCTCCAATCGTGCTCGTCCTTGGATTTGTCCAGATCACTAATCAACTCGTTCGTCTCCGCCTTGCTCGTAAGTAGTAACTCTGCCTCTGTAACAGTAAAATAGCTCAATACTTTATCGAAATCAGGCCTGATCAACCTGAGTATAGTTATCATTGTTGTGCATGCAAACAATGTCGATATCTAGAGCACAGCTGTTACGATCTACCCAGCCGGTCCGTTCTTATCAGCAACTGATAAGACCCCAACTCGGTAGGAAGCCTAACTATGTAGGAACCCAAGATTGTGGCAGTCTTGAAATGAGTCATTGCTGGTCAAGTTCGCCTACTACTGAGAGTCAACGTTTCGAGCGCTGCAGTACAACCCTTTTCTCGACGTGAGGATCTATGCACTTAGCCAAGTGCGAAAAGGGTTTTAATTTTGATTCCTGAACTGTCTGGGACCCTGATTGCTGTTACTTTGGAGCATTTTCACACCTGGGGCTTCGTGCTGTCATCTGGAGACTTCTTTCTGCCGCCGCGGATTTCCGCATTCCGCCGCCGCGTTCCGCGACCGACCTGGACTTCCGATACGCTTACTGTTCGATTGTGCGTGCATTACGCGGAGAACTTGTGGTGAGTGTATCTTTTCCTTGATTAATTTCCTAAACTGTGTCACGAGTGGTGTTTCGACACGGACTTGCGGAGAGTTACTCTTCGAGGGATTATCACTTCTGCGCCACATAAATACTGTATACATTAGTATAGCGTATTACATAAGTTATTTAGATTTAAGTTGTTGTCAGTTTAAACATTTATTATTATTGCGGCATCAGCTAATGATATACAGTCATTTACTCTCATTGTTATTTGGAGATACAAGCAAAACTTAATAAAATAGAATATGATTTCTTATTTTGTATATTTTGCATGCCTTACATGATTGGTATAGTAAATTTGAGCAAACTGCCTTATCAAGTGGTTTAGTGATCAACCTTATTGGGACGGGATTGAATCTCCGTGTTCGCCCGTTGGTTTTCCCTGCACGGAGTGGCGCCCTTAAAAAAAAAAAAAAAAAAAAAAAACTATATATAAGTGAATTGGATTTCTGGTTACCACTCACACTTCTTGATACTGACGTAGGTGGTGTTAATATCTACCAAGGAACCCCACCCCTTCTCCACTAGCTAGCCTGGGTAAATTCGGCGGGTAGCAAATGACGCAAAACGTGGGGCCCTTCTCTCTGGTGAAGACATCTATATCCGTAACATCTGAGATAAATCTATACCAATTGTGTTGGGATTTTTTTTTTTTCAGGTTATTTTATGCTTGAAATCTTTGAATTCTTTACAGATTTTTTATTGTAAATGTTTTGAGTTTTGATAATTTTGAAATATCTATTGGGACTGTATTTAGCTGTAGAATTGGGGTCCACCTTAAAGCTACATTTTGTAAAGTTCAACTTGGACATTCGTTATCAGATTTTTGGATAAGAACTTGTCATTGGCTTGATATATAGCCATTGGTTTTGTGTATAACTTATGAGCATTTCTCCTTCTTTGTTAAATTTGGTTGCTACTTTAAATATGTCTGCCTACAAGTTGAGGAAAGTAGAAGTTGCGTATGAGCTCAGGATCCGAGGCCTTTCAACTGATGGTTCGGCTAATGATCTTAGGAAACGGTTGACGCAGGCGATGTCGAAAAACACTCCAATAAATGAGGCTTCCGTCAATTCACTTCAATTTGATGAAGAGCTGGAAGGGTGTACTTTAATTTTAGATGATTTGGAGGACCTAGTACAACAATATGAGGGAAACTTCAAAGATGACGAATATCAGAGGATAGTGGCGAGGCTGTGGCATCTCTACCCTCGAGTTGAACGCATTCCGATTCCAGATGCTGAGGACACCCAAGAAGAGGAATCGCAGGAGAAGAGGATGGAGCTACAACGCAAGGTGAAGAGTCTATTGGATTCTTTTGTCACACCTGAAGTGGAGAAACCGAAGATAGGTGAAGGACCAGCCAGAGCTACAACTACTCAAGAGACTCTACCAATTAGAGAAGCCTCGGTTGCTGGTCACAATAAGAAGCCATCACTAGGACCCAGCACTCTCCCTTTGGCGAAACTAGTTGATACTACAAACCGGCACAACGGCACACCGTCTGAACTTGTACTAGCCAATCAGGATAGACACCAACTGATCCAGCAATCTCAGAGCTTGGCAGCAAACACAAAAACTGTTCCCGTGTACAAGTGGGGACTAAGATTTGATGGTCAGGGTGGTCAAAGTGTGGGTGCTTTTCTTGAGAGAGTAGAAGAGATTCGTAGAGCTAGGGGCGTAACCCATGAAGAACTCTTTAAATCAGCTGTTGATTTATTTGCTGGACAAGCATTGGTTTGGTATAGGTCAACCATATCTAGGGTTAAATCGTGGAATGATTTATGTCAGGAGATGAGAATTGTTTTTAGAACTCCTGACTATGACTTTAGGTTGCAACAAGAGATATTTAATCGCCTCCAGGGAGAACAGGAGTCAATCGATATTTTTTATTGCTGCCATGGAGGGGTTGTATAGCAGACTGTCAATAAACACCCCAGAATCAGGCAGACTTGCTCAGATTCTGAACAATCTGCACCCTACTCTTCAAGATCGACTAGCACTGTGTGACATAAAAACTCTGGAAGATTTACGCCTGATGGGACGTAAGGCAGAAGCAGGACGTTTTAGGGTTACTGTACCCCGCAATGTAGATCGAACTATGGGTGTTTTAGAACCAGATTTAACATATGCTGAACCCCATAAAAGAAGAACCCCACAAATTTCTTGTATCAGACAGGTTGTACCAACTAAAGGAAGTGTTAAGTGTTGGAACTGTGGAGCAAGAGGACATCGATATGCTAGCAACTCGACTTGCAAGGAGACTAAAAAGAAATTTTGCTACGGCTGCGGAGAGCCAGATACCATAAAAAATAAATGCCAAAAACGCAGGCCAAAAAACTTGTAAACGAGGAAGTCAGCTTGATTCCTAAAGTTGGCTTCCAAGACAGTTTAATTAATATAAAAATCAATTACATTCTCTATTCTAAATCTGGAGATCCCCGACCATACTTGGAAGTGCGGGTATTTGGTAAAACAATTAGAGCCTTACTTGATTCAGGAGCTTCACACTCAGTTTTGGGTAAGGAAGGACTTTGGATATTAGAGAGGTTCCCAGCCAAATTGAAACCTATTGAGAACAAATATGTGGAAACAGCGGATGGCCAAAAACATGTGATTGAAGGAATTGTTGACCTTCCTGTTACTCTTGAGGCTAGGACAAGAAACCTAGGAGTCATTGTTGTACCGAGTTTGAACCAGTCACTTATCCTAGGCATAGACTTCTGGAACCTTATGCAAATTTTCACAGACATTTACAACAGGACTTGGGAATTTGCACCGACAAAAGTGGGACTGGCATCGATTTGGACAAAAGGGGGACTGCAGTCTGAGGAACATCTTGATCCTGAGCAGAAGAAAAGGCTAGAGGAATTTATTGAAAACCAATTCAAACAACAGACAAAACCATTAGGACGGACAAGTGTAGTAGAACACCGGATTGATACGGGCGACGCCCAACCCATAAAACAAAGGTATTATCCGATGTCCCCTAGTATACAGAAGATTGTGAATGAGGAGCTGGACAAAATGTTGGAATTGGGAGTATATTCAATGTAACATTTTGTAATATGTAATATTTTCATTTTGATTCCTGAACTGTCTGGGACCCTGATTGCTGTTACTTTGGAGCATTTTCACACCTGGGGCTTCGTGCTGTCATCTGGAGACTTCTTTCTGCCGCCGCGGATTTCCGCATTCCGCCGCCGCGTTCCGGGACCGACCTGGACTTCCGATACGCTTACTGTTCGATTGTGCGTGCATTACGCGGAGAACTTGTGGTGAGTGTATCTTTTCCTTGATTAATTTCCTAAACTGTGTCACGAGTGGTGTTTCGACACGGACTTGCGGAGAGTTACTCTTCGAGGGATTATCACTTCTGCGCCACATAAATACTGTATACATTAGTATAGCGTATTACATAAGTTATTTAGATTTAAGTTGTTGTCAGTTTAAACATTTATTATTATTGCGGCATCAGCTAATGATATACAGTCATTTACTCTCATTGTTGTTTGGAGATACAAGCAAAACTTAATAAAATAGAATATGATTTCTTATTTTGTATATTTTGTAAGCCTTACATGATTGGTATAGTAAATTTGAGCAAACTGCCTTATCAAGTGGTTTAGTGATCAACCTTATTGGGACGGGATTGAATCTCCGTGTTCGCCCGTTGGTTTTCCCTGCACGGAGTGGCGCCCTTAAAAAAAAAAAAAAAAAAAAACTATATATAAGTGAATTGGATTTCTGGTTACCACTCACACTTATTGATACGGACGTAGGTGGTGTTAATATCTACCAAGGAACCCCACCCCTTCTCCACTAGCTAGCCTGGGTAAATTCGGCGGGTAGCAAAGTATATTGATAGGTTGGGCGTCGCCCGTATCAATCCGGTGTTCTACTACACTTGTCCGTCCTAATGGTTTTGTCTGTTGTTTGAATTGGTTTTCAATAAATTCCTCTAGCCTTTTCTTCTGCTCAGGATCAAGATGTTCCTCAGACTGCAGTCCCCCTTTTGTCCAAATCGATGCCAGTCCCACTTTTGTCTTCTGATGCTTGAGAAGCCATATAGATGGCAGCTGCCGCAACAGATATTGGTGAACGGCCAGGTACAATGTCCAGCTCCACTGCTTTTCTTGCAATATGTGTCGCTGCTTTCTGTACCATATTTGGTAAACCTAGATTTGAACAGAAGCGAGACATAAAATCGCTTGTAGTAATAAGATCAACACTTGTCTCCAAAGCTTTCAAAATTAACTTGAAGCATCGGCCAATTTCTTTTTTGCTTATCTTGCTAACAGCACAAATTTCCTTGAAAGTACGTGGCACGCCTTCTTGTCTGCAAGCTATGTACAGACAAGCTGAAGCGATTGCATCATTGACTCTGCCTTTTAGATTCTTGCCGTCATGGACTTGTTTAAACAAGTTATTAGCTCTGTCCACAATAGTTCTGGGTAAGTTTATACGGTCTGCCATACTATTAATCTCACGGAATGAATTAATCAGTGCTCTATCTGAGCTGCTCATACTTCTCCTATTCTGATACTTAGAAACTCCGAAGTCATCAAATGAAGCATCACCTCGACCAGGTCCAATCATAGTGGATAAATCGGATCCATTCAACAGTGGGTTTTCTGGTCCACCCACACGAGATGGATCAACACCATTTTTCTCTCTGTAGTCATTTACTCTCATTGTTGTTTGGAGATACAAGCAAAACTTAATAAAATAGAATATGATTTCTTATTTTGTATATTTTGTAAGCCTTACATGATTGGTATAGTAAATTTGAGCAAACTGCCTTATCAAGTGGTTTAGTGATCAACCTTATTGGGACGGGATTAAAATCTCCGTGTTCGCCCGTTGGTTTTCCCTGCACGGAGTGGCGCCCTTAAAAAAAAAAAAAAACTATATATAAGTGAATTGGATTTCTGGTTACCACTCACACTTATTGATACGGACGTAGGTGGTGTTAATATCTACCAAGGAACCCCACCCCTTCACCACTAGCTAGCCTGGGTAAATTCGGCGGGTAGCAAATGGCGCCCAACGTGGGGCCCGAACGCGGCGGCGGAATGCGGAAATCCGCGGCGGCAGAAAGAAGTCTCCAGATGACAGCACGAAGCCCCAGGTGTGAAAATGCTCCAAAGTAACAGCAATCAGGGTCCCAGACAGTTCAGTTAGTTTCAGTAGTTACTCTGAAAAGAAGGGCCCCACGTTTTGCGTCATTTACTAATGTATACAGTATTTATGTGGCGCAGAAGTGATAATCCCTCGAAGAGTAACTCTCCGCAAGTCCGTGTCGAAACACCACTCGTGACACAGTTTAGGAAATTAATCAAGGAAAAGATACACTCACCACAAGTTCTCCGCGTAATGCACGCACAATCGAACAGTAAGCGTATCGGAAGTCCAGGTCGGTCGCGGAACGCGGCGGCGGAATGCGGAAATCCGCGGCGGCAGAAAGAAGTCTCCAGATGACAGCACGAAGCCCCAGGTGTGAAAATGCTCCAAAGTAACAGCAATCAGGGTCCCAGACAGTTCAGGAATCAAAATGAAAACCCTGTAAATTGATTAAATAATAGTATTGTGCGTATAACATCTTCCTATGCAAACAGTGAACACTAATTCATTCACTAGAATGTGTTTAAATTTTTTTCTTATTCCAACAAGTTTATCTACCAAAATATTCGAAATACAATTAAATATTCAAAGTACAAAAGCAAGTTACTAAATTTACACTCAAAACTTCAAAGGAAAATTTCTAAACATCGAAAAGTTACCCCTTAATTTGTAATACATTTCCAGTTAACAAAAATTTCACATTATCAACAACTTTTAAGTATAATTGGTCAGGACTATGATCTGAGTAATAAATATAATAATATAATTTAATTCAATAATTTAGTTAGCTGCATACATTCGCTATACGCTTGTCCACAATAAAGTATTTTGCATGAAATTCAAAACATTGTATTCGGTCGCTAAAGTCTTTAGTGTTCTTCCAGAGAATTCCGCTCCATTGTCACAAATAAGATATGTGGGAATACCGAACATGAGGAAAATATTCTGTTCCAGGTGTTTGGCTACGAGAGATGAAGTTGCCGCTCGCAGGGGAAACAAAACAGTAAACTTGCTAAAGGTGTCAGTGACCACAAGAATGTATTTATAGCCTGAAGTGGACCGAGGTAGTGGCCCTAACAGGTCCGCCGCAATCATTTTCCATGGTCGATCTACTCCTCTTCGGGATCCCATCATTCCCGCTGGTCGTTGGTTGTCACTCTTTGTGGTCTGACAGACTCGACAGCGTGCAACGTATTTCGAAACGTCCTGTCGCATCTTTGGCCAATAGAACTGGTTTTGTACTCGTGAAAATGTCTTGAAGGATCCTAGGTGACCTGCTGTAGGTTCGTCATGACACATATGGATGATTTTGGCTCTATCCTCTTTGGGGATGACTCGCTTCCATTCTGAAGTGATATCCCATAGCGCTGTTCGACTAGGGATGTGTTTCCACAAAAGGTCCTTTTCCACTCTCCAAGTGGGATACTGGTCACCCTTCTCGGTCACCTCCCGTAGCATCTTCTTGTACCATCCATCTTCAACTTTCAGAACTTCGGAGACCACTGGAACCATCTCCTGCTCCTGCTCCACAGATCTTGATAACATATCTGGAACCACGTGCTCTTTCCCTTTTCTATGGACTAGAGTGTAGCTGTATGGTTGAAGTCGAAGTGCCCATCTGGCTAGCCGACCTTGGGGGTCTTTTAAGTTATGCAACCACAAAAGGCTGTAGTGGTCAGTAATAATTGTAAAGTGACTTCCCTCAACATAAGGTAGGAATTTTTCCACCGCCCATATGACGGCCAAACACTCTCTTTCTGTCGCCGAAAATTTTTGTTCACTTCTTGACAGAGTTCTAGATGCATAAGCGATTACTTGCTCTCCTTCTTGAGTGAGAACAGCTCCCAATCCTACACCTGACGCATCACATGATATAATGAAGGGTTTGCTAAAATCAGGGCATGTCAATATAGGAGCTTTAACCAGGCAACTGCGTATGTCTTCAAAAGCATTTTGGGCCTCATCTGTCCACGTAAACCTCTTGTTTTTCCTTAGCAGGGACGTGAGTGGATAAAGTCTACTTGCAAAGTCAGGGATAAACCTGCGGTACCAAGAGGCCGTTCCGCAAAATTGTCTAACTTCCTTTTGGTTTCTGGGCACGGGAATCTGAACAATAGCCTGAACTTTTTCTGGGTCCACGCGTAAACCTCTACTATCAACCACGTATCCGAGGTAGCGTAACTCCTGGCGACAAATGCAGCACTTTTCCTGGTTGAGAGTCACGTCCACAGCTCGAAGTCGATTGAATATCTTCTCCAGAACTTCCAAGTGATGGTCAAAATGTTGAGTCACTACAATTATATCATCCAGATACACGAAAACGTGTGGTTCTAGGTCCGCTCCTATGATTTGATCGATGAACCTTTGCCAAGTGGCAGGCGCATTATGTAAGGCAAACGGCATTGTCACAAATTCAAACAGTCCACGACCCTGTACTGTAAACGCTGTTTTTTCTCTACTGTCTGCGGCAAGCGGGATTTGCCAATAAGCAGATTTTATATCCAATGAGGAGAGGTATCTAGAATCTCTTAGTCTGTCAAGAATCGTCGTAACCTGAGGTAGAGGATATGGTCTCTTTTTGTTACAGCATTCAATTGACGAAAATTAACACAAAATCTTTTCGATCCGTCAGGCTTGTCTACTAAAACTATCGGTGAAGACCATGCGCTCTTTGATGGGGTAACAACTCCCAATTCCAACATTTTGTCCAGCTCCTCATTCACAATCTTCTGTATACTAGGGGACATCGGATAATACCTTTGTTTTATGGGTTGGGCGTCGCCCGTATCAATCCGGTGTTCTACTACACTTGTCCGTCCTAATGGTTTTGTCTGTTGTTTGAATTGGTTTTCAATAAATTCCTCTAGCCTTTTCTTCTGCTCAGGATCAAGATGTTCCTCAGACTGCAGTCCCCCTTTTGTCCAAATCGATGCCAGTCCCACTTTTGTCGGTGCAAATTCCCAAGTCCTGTTGTAAATGTCTGTGAAAATTTGCATAAGGTTCCAGAAGTCTATGCCTAGGATAAGTGACTGGTTCAAACTCGGTACAACAATGACTCCTAGGTTTCTTGTCCTAGCCTCAAGAGTAACAGGAAGGTCAACAATTCCTTCAATCACATGTTTTTGGCCATCCGCTGTTTCCACATATTTGTTCTCAATAGGTTTCAATTTGGCTGGGAACCTCTCTAATATCCAAAGTCCTTCCTTACCCAAAACTGAGTGTGAAGCTCCTGAATCAAGTAAGGCTCTAATTGTTTTACCAAATACCCGCACTTCCAAGTATGGTCGGGGATCTCCAGATTTAGAATAGAGAATGTAATTGATTTTTATATTAATTAAACTGTCTTGGAAGCCAACTTCAGGAATCAAGCTGACTTCCTCGTCTACAAGTTTTTTGGCCCGCATTTTTGGCATTTATTTTTTATGGTATCTGGCTCTCCGCAGCCATAGCAAAATTTCTTTTTAGCCTCCTTGCAAGTAGCATATCGATGTCCTCTTGCTCCACAGTTCCAACACTTAACACTTCCTTTAGTTGGTGCAACCTGTCTGATACAAAAAATTTGTGGGGTTCTTCTTTTATGGGGTTCAGCATATGCTAAATCTGGTTCTAAAACACCCATAGTTCGATCTACATTGCGAGGTGCAGTAACCCTAAAACGTCCTGCTTCTGCCTTACGTCCCATCAGGCGTAAATCTTCTAGAGTTTTTATGTCACACAGTGCTAGTCGATCTTGAAGAGTAGGGTGCAGATTGTTCAGAATCTGAGCAAGTCTGACTGATTCTGGGGTGTTTATTGACAGTCTGCTATACAACCCCTCCATGGCAGCAATAAACATATCGATTGACTCCTGTTCTCCCTGGAGGCGATTAAATATCTCTTGTTGCAACCTAAAGTCATAGTCAGGAGTTCTAAAAACAATTCTCATCTCCTGACATAAATCATTCCACGATTTAACCCTAGATATGGTTGACCTATACCAAACCAATGCTTGTCCAGCAAATAAATCAACAGCTGATTTAAAGAGTTCTTCATGGGTTACGCCCCTAGCTCTACGAATCTCTTCTACTCTCTCAAGAAAAGCACCCACACTTTGACCACCCTGACCATCAAATCTTAGTCCCCACTTGTACACGGGAACAGTTTTTGTGTTTGCTGCCAAGCTCTGAGATTGCTGGATCAGTTGGGGTCTATCCTGGTTGGCTAGTACAAGTTCAGACGGTGTGCCGTTGTGCCGGTTTGTAGTATCAACTGGTTTCGCCAAAGGGAGAGTGCTGGGTCCTAGTGATGATTTCTTACTGTGACCAGCAACCGAGGCTTCTCTAATTGGTAGAGTCTCTTGAGTAGCTGTAGCTCTGGCTGGTCCTTCACCTATCTTCGGTTTCTCCACTTCAGGTGTGATAAAAGAATCCAATAGACTCTTCACCTTGCGTTGTAGCTCCATCCTCTTCTCCTGCGATTCCCCTTCTTGGGTGTCCACAGCATCTGGAATCGGAATGCATTACGTAGGAATTATAAAAATGTTAAAATTAATGTATAACTCTTAAGAATAACAAGTGTGTATAAATATTAAGAATGACAAATGTGTATAAATATAAAACATCACAAATGTATATACATCAGTGGACACATGCATATATAATTATAAAATATTCTCACATCTCGTGGCTAGCTAGACACATAACAACACACACAGAACACAAGGTACACCCACTTACAGTTACATTAGTTTTTAACACGCATGCCCCTGGAATGCACCCACCCAACAGGTAGAGTAACTACAATCGCCCGTATCAAATCCGCCATTTGCTACCCGCCGAATTTACCCAGGCTAGCTAGGGGAGAAGGGGTGGGGTTCCTTGGTAGATTTTAACACCACCTACGTCCGTATCAATAAGTGTGAGTGGTAACCAGAAATCCAATTCACTTATATATAGTTTTTTTTTTTTTTTTTTTTAAGGGCGCCACTCCGTGCAGGGAAAACCAACGGGCGAACACGGAGATTCAATCCCGTCCCAATAAGGTTGATCACTAAACCACTTGATAAGGCAGTTTGCTCAAATTTACTATACCAATCATGTAAGGCTTACAAAATATACAAAATAAGAAATCATATTCTATTTTATTAAGTTTTGCTTGTATCTCCAAACAACAATGAGAGTAAATGACTGTATATCATTAGCTGATGCCGCATTAATAATAAATGTTTAAACTGACAACAACTTAAATCTAAATAACTTATGTAATACGCTATACTAATGTATACAGTATTTATATGGCGCAGAAGTGATAATCCCTCGAAGAGTAACTCTCCGCAAGTCCGTGTCGAAACACCAGTCGTGACACAGTTTAGGAAATTAATCAAGGAAAAGATACACTCACCACAAGTTCTCCGCGTAATGCACGCACAATCGAACAGTAAGCGTATCGGAAGTCCAGGTCGGTCGCGGAACGCGGCGGCGGAATGCGGAAATCCGCGGCGGCAGAAAGAAGTCTCCAGATGACAGCACCAAGCCCCAGGTGTGAAAATGCTCCAAAGTAACAGCAATCAGAGTCCCAGAGCCATTTGCTACCCGCCGAATTTACCCAGGCTAGCTAGTGGAGAAGGGGTGGGGTTCCTTGGTAGATATTAACACCACCTACGTCCGTATCAATAAGTGTGAGTGGTAACCAGAAATCCAATTCACTTATATATAGTTTTTTTTTTTTTTTTTTTTAAGGGCGCCACTCCGTGCAGGGAAAACCAACGGGCGAACACGGAGATTCAATCCCGTCCCAATAAGGTTGATCACTAAACCACTTGATAAGGCAGTTTGCTCAACATATGCGTCTCTTTTTGTTACCCCATCAAAAAGCGCATGGTCTTCACCGATAGTTTTAGTAGACAAGCCTGACGGATCGAAAAGATTTTGTGTTAATTTTCGTCAATTGAATGCTGTAACAAAAAGAGACGCATATCCTCTACCTCAGGTTACGACGATTCTTGACAGACTAAGAGATTCTAGATACCTCTCCTCATTGGATATAAAATCTGCTCATTGGCAAATCCCGCTTGCCGCAGACAGTAGAGAAAAAACAGCGTTTACAGTACAGGGTCGTGGACTGTTTGAATTTGTGACAATGCCGTTTGGCTTACATAATGCGCCTGCCACTTGGCAAAGGTTCATCGATCAAATCATAGGAGCGGACCTAGAACCACACGTTTTCGTGTATCTGGATGATATAATTGTAGTGACTCAACATTTTGACCATCACTTGGAAGTTCTGGAGAAGATATTCAATCGACTTCGAGCTGTGGACGTGACTCTCAACCAGGAAAAGTGCTGCATTTGTCGCCAGGAGTTACGCTACCTCGGATACGTGGTTGATAGTAGAGGTTTACGCGTGGACCCAGAAAAAGTTCAGGCTATTGTTCAGATTCCCGTGCCCAGAAACCAAAAGGAAGTTAGACAATTTTGCGGAACGGCCTCTTGGTACCGCAGGTTTATCCCTGACTTTGCAAGTAGACTTTATCCACTCACGTCCCTGCTAAGGAAAAACAAGAGGTTTACGTGGACAGATGAGGCCCAAAATGCTTTTGAAGACATACGCAGTTGCCTGGTTAAAGCTCCTATATTGACATGCCCTGATTTTAGCAAACCCTTCATTATATCATGTGATGCGTCAGGTGTAGGATTGGGAGCTGTTCTCACTCAAGAAGGAGAGCAAGTAATCGCTTATGCATCTAGAACTCTGTCAAGAAGTGAACAAAAATTTTCGGCGACAGAAAGAGAGTGTTTGGCCGTCATATGGGCGGTGGAAAAATTCCGACCTTATGTTGAGGGAAGTCACTTTACAATTATTACTGACCACTACAGCCTTTTGTGGTTGCATAACTTAAAAGACCCCCAAGGTCGGCTAGCCAGATGGGCACTTCGACTTCAACCATACAGCTACACTCTAGTCCATAGAAAAGGGAAAGAGCACGTGGTTCCAGATATGTTATCAAGATCTGTGGAGCAGGAGCAGGAGATGGTTCCAGTGGTCTCCGAAGTTCTGAAAGTTGAAGATGGATGGTACAAGAAGATGCTACGGGAGGTGACCGAGAAGGGTGACCAGTATCCCACTTGGAGAGTGGAAAAGGACCTTTTGTGGAAACACATCCCTAGTCGAACAGCGCTATGGGATATCACTTCAGAATGGAAGCGAGTCATCCCCAAAGAGGATAGAGCCAAAATCATCCATATGTGTCATGACGAACCTACAGCAGGTCACCTAGGATCCTTCAAGACATTTTCACGAGTACAAAACCAGTTCTATTGGCCAAAGATGCGACAGGACATATCGAAATACGTTGCACGCTGTCGAGTCTGTCAGACCACAAAGAGTGACAACCAACGACCAGCTGGAATGATGGGATCCCGAAGAGGAGTAGATCGACCATGGAAAATGATTGCGGCGGACCTGTTAGGGCCACTACCTCGGTCCACTTCAGGCTACAAATACATTCTTGTGGTCACTGACACCTTTAGCAAGTTTACTGTTTTGTTTCCCCTGCGAGCGGCAACTTCATCTCTCGTAGCCAAACACCTGGAACAGAATATTTTCCTCATGTTCGGTATTCCCACATATCTTATTTGTGACAATGGAGCGGAATTCTCTGGAAGAGCACTAAAGACTTTAGCGACCGAATACAAAACCAAGATATTGTACAATGCTAGTAGGCATCCCCAAGCAAATCCAACTGAAAGAGTCAATCAGACAATTGGAAATATGTTGAGGGCTTTTGTCGGCGACAACCACCGTTTGTGGGATCAACAGCTGCCAAAGATTGGGTTTGCGTTGAGGACGGCCAAGCACGAAGCAACGGGATATACTCCGGCATTTCTCAACTTCGGGCGAGAGCTGACATTAAGGACCAAGGAGGCGGAAGAAAATGGAGAAATACCAGAAGTAGACGAGACAGAATCTTATGGGCGCAAGATGGAAGAGTTGAAGAATGTTTACCAGGAGGTTGAAACCCGGCTCAAATCAGCACACTGGAAGAACGCGGTGAGGTATAATCTACGGAGAAGACAACAGGACTTCAGAGTAGGTGAAAGGGTTTTGAAGAGGAACTTTCCCCAGTCAAACGCTGTAAACTGCTTTTCCACCAAGCTGGCACCAAAGTTTACAGGTCCGTTTATCATTTCTAAGAAGGTCTATCAACTTAAAAAGGAAGATGGATCGAACTTGGGAAATTGGCATGTTTCTGATCTGAAGCGATTCATTGCTTAAGAAAATTTCAGGAAATTTTCTTCGAGTTGGGGGGTAATTTGTAACAGTAAAATAGCTCAATACTTTATCGAAATCAGGCCTGATCAACCTGAGTATAGTTATCATTGTTGTGCATGCAAACAATGTCGATATCTAGAGCACAGCTGTTACGATCTACCCAGCCGGTCCGTTCTTATCAGCAACTGATAAGACCCCAACTCGGTAGGAAGCCTAACTATGTAGGAACCCAAGATTGTGGCAGTCTTGAAATGAGTCATTGCTGGTCAAGTTCGCCTACTACTGAGAGTCAACGTTTCGAGCGCTGCAGTACAACCCTTTTCTCGACGTGAGGATCTATGCACTTAGCCAAGTGCGAAAAGGGTTTTAATTTTGATTCCTGAACTGTCTGGGACCCTGATTGCTGTTACTTTGGAGCATTTTCACACCTGGGGCTTCGTGCTGTCATCTGGAGACTTCTTTCTGCCGCCGCGGATTTCCGCATTCCGCCGCCGCGTTCCGCGACCGACCTGGACTTCCGATACGCTTACTGTTCGATTGTGCGTGCATTACGCGGAGAACTTGTGGTGAGTGTATCTTTTCCTTGATTAATTTCCTAAACTGTGTCACGAGTGGTGTTTCGACACGGACTTGCGGAGAGTTACTCTTCGAGGGATTATCACTTCTGCGCCACATAAATACTGTATACATTAGTATAGCGTATTACATAAGTTATTTAGATTTAAGTTGTTGTCAGTTTAAACATTTATTATTATTGCGGCATCAGCTAATGATATACAGTCATTTACTCTCATTGTTATTTGGAGATACAAGCAAAACTTAATAAAATAGAATATGATTTCTTATTTTGTATATTTTGCATGCCTTACATGATTGGTATAGTAAATTTGAGCAAACTGCCTTATCAAGTGGTTTAGTGATCAACCTTATTGGGACGGGATTGAATCTCCGTGTTCGCCCGTTGGTTTTCCCTGCACGGAGTGGCGCCCTTAAAAAAAAAAAAAAAAAAAAAAAAAAACTATATATAAGTGAATTGGATTTCTGGTTACCACTCACACTTCTTGATACTGACGTAGGTGGTGTTAATATCTACCAAGGAACCCCACCCCTTCTCCACTAGCTAGCCTGGGTAAATTCGGCGGGTAGCAAATGACGCAAAACGTGGGGCCCTTCTCTCTGGTGAAGACATCTATATCCGTAACATCTGAGATAAATCTATACCAATTGTGTTGGGATTTTTTTTTTTTCAGGTTATTTTATGCTTGAAATCTTTGAATTCTTTACAGATTTTTTATTGTAAATGTTTTGAGTTTTGATAATTTTGAAATATCTATTGGGACTGTATTTAGCTGTAGAATTGGGGTCCACCTTAAAGCTACATTTTGTAAAGTTCAACTTGGACATTCGTTATCAGATTTTTGGATAAGAACTTGTCATTGGCTTGATATATAGCCATTGGTTTTGTGTATAACTTATGAGCATTTCTCCTTCTTTGTTAAATTTGGTTGCTACTTTAAATATGTCTGCCTACAAGTTGAGGAAAGTAGAAGTTGCGTATGAGCTCAGGATCCGAGGCCTTTCAACTGATGGTTCGGCTAATGATCTTAGGAAACGGTTGACGCAGGCGATGTCGAAAAACACTCCAATAAATGAGGCTTCCGTCAATTCACTTCAATTTGATGAAGAGCTGGAAGGGTGTACTTTAATTTTAGATGATTTGGAGGACCTAGTACAACAATATGAGGGAAACTTCAAAGATGACGAATATCAGAGGATAGTGGCGAGGCTGTGGCATCTCTACCCTCGAGTTGAACGCATTCCGATTCCAGATGCTGAGGACACCCAAGAAGAGGAATCGCAGGAGAAGAGGATGGAGCTACAACGCAAGGTGAAGAGTCTATTGGATTCTTTTGTCACACCTGAAGTGGAGAAACCGAAGATAGGTGAAGGACCAGCCAGAGCTACAACTACTCAAGAGACTCTACCAATTAGAGAAGCCTCGGTTGCTGGTCACAATAAGAAGCCATCACTAGGACCCAGCACTCTCCCTTTGGCGAAACTAGTTGATACTACAAACCGGCACAACGGCACACCGTCTGAACTTGTACTAGCCAATCAGGATAGACACCAACTGATCCAGCAATCTCAGAGCTTGGCAGCAAACACAAAAACTGTTCCCGTGTACAAGTGGGGACTAAGATTTGATGGTCAGGGTGGTCAAAGTGTGGGTGCTTTTCTTGAGAGAGTAGAAGAGATTCGTAGAGCTAGGGGCGTAACCCATGAAGAACTCTTTAAATCAGCTGTTGATTTATTTGCTGGACAAGCATTGGTTTGGTATAGGTCAACCATATCTAGGGTTAAATCGTGGAATGATTTATGTCAGGAGATGAGAATTGTTTTTAGAACTCCTGACTATGACTTTAGGTTGCAACAAGAGATATTTAATCGCCTCCAGGGAGAACAGGAGTCAATCGATATTTTTTATTGCTGCCATGGAGGGGTTGTATAGCAGACTGTCAATAAACACCCCAGAATCAGGCAGACTTGCTCAGATTCTGAACAATCTGCACCCTACTCTTCAAGATCGACTAGCACTGTGTGACATAAAAACTCTGGAAGATTTACGCCTGATGGGACGTAAGGCAGAAGCAGGACGTTTTAGGGTTACTGTACCCCGCAATGTAGATCGAACTATGGGTGTTTTAGAACCAGATTTAACATATGCTGAACCCCATAAAAGAAGAACCCCACAAATTTCTTGTATCAGACAGGTTGTACCAACTAAAGGAAGTGTTAAGTGTTGGAACTGTGGAGCAAGAGGACATCGATATGCTAGCAACTCGACTTGCAAGGAGACTAAAAAGAAATTTTGCTACGGCTGCGGAGAGCCAGATACCATAAAAAATAAATGCCAAAAACGCAGGCCAAAAAAACTTGTAAACGAGGAAGTCAGCTTGATTCCTAAAGTTGGCTTCCAAGACAGTTTAATTAATATAAAAATCAATTACATTCTCTATTCTAAATCTGGAGATCCCCGACCATACTTGGAAGTGCGGGTATTTGGTAAAACAATTAGAGCCTTACTTGATTCAGGAGCTTCACACTCAGTTTTGGGTAAGGAAGGACTTTGGATATTAGAGAGGTTCCCAGCCAAATTGAAACCTATTGAGAACAAATATGTGGAAACAGCGGATGGCCAAAAACATGTGATTGAAGGAATTTTTGACCTTCCTGTTACTCTTGAGGCTAGGACAAGAAACCTAGGAGTCATTGTTGTACCGAGTTTGAACCAGTCACTTATCCTAGGCATAGACTTCTGGAACCTTATGCAAATTTTCACAGACATTTACAACAGGACTTGGGAATTTGCACCGACAAAAGTGGGACTGGCATCGATTTGGACAAAAGGGGGGACTGCAGTCTGAGGAACATCTTGATCCTGAGCAGAAGAAAAGGCTAGAGGAATTTATTGAAAACCAATTCAAACAACAGACAAAACCATTAGGACGGACAAGTGTAGTAGAACACCGGATTGATACGGGCGACGCCCAACCCATAAAACAAAGGTATTATCCGATGTCCCCTAGTATACAGAAGATTGTGAATGAGGAGCTGGACAAAATGTTGGAATTGGGAGTATATTCAATGTAACATTTTGTAATATGTAATATTTTCATTTTGATTCCTGAACTGTCTGGGACCCTGATTGCTGTTACTTTGGAGCATTTTCACACCTGGGGCTTCGTGCTGTCATCTGGAGACTTCTTTCTGCCGCCGCGGATTTCCGCATTCCGCCGCCGCGTTCCGCGACCGACCTGGACTTCCGATACGCTTACTGTTCGATTGTGCGTGCATTACGCGGAGAACTTGTGGTGAGTGTATCTTTTCCTTGATTAATTTCCTAAACTGTGTCACGAGTGGTGTTTCGACACGGACTTGCGGAGAGTTACTCTTCGAGGGATTATCACTTCTGCGCTACATAAATACTGTATACATTAGTATAGCGTATTACATAAGTTATTTAGATTTAAGTTGTTGTCAGTTTAAACATTTATTATTATTGCGGCATCAGCTAATGATATACAGTCATTTACTCTCATTGTTGTTTGGAGATACAAGCAAAACTTAATAAAATAGAATATGATTTCTTATTTTGTATATTTTGTAAGCCTTACATGATTGGTATAGTAAATTTGAGCAAACTGCCTTATCAAGTGGTTTAGTGATCAACCTTATTGGGACGGGATTGAATCTCCGTGTTCGCCCGTTGGTTTTCCCTGCACGGAGTGGCGCCCTTAAAAAAAAAAAAAAAAAAAAACTATATATAAGTGAATTGGATTTCTGGTTACCACTCACACTTATTGATACGGACGTAGGTGGTGTTAATATCTACCAAGGAACCCCACCCCTTCTCCACTAGCTAGCCTGGGTAAATTCGGCGGGTAGCAAAGTATATTGATAGGTTGGGCGTCGCCCGTATCAATCCGGTGTTCTACTACACTTGTCCGTCCTAATGGTTTTGTCTGTTGTTTGAATTGGTTTTCAATAAATTCCTCTAGCCTTTTCTTCTGCTCAGGATCAAGATGTTCCTCAGACTGCAGTCCCCCTTTTGTCCAAATCGATGCCAGTCCCACTTTTGTCTTCTGATGCTTGAGAAGCCATATAGATGGCAGCTGCCGCAACAGATATTGGTGAACGGCCAGGTACAATGTCCAGCTCCACTGCTTTTCTTGCAATATGTGTCGCTGCTTTCTGTACCATATTTGGTAAACCTAGATTTGAACAGAAGCGAGACATAAAATCGCTTGTAGTAATAAGATCAACACTTGTCTCCAAAGCTTTCAAAATTAACTTGTAGCATCGGCCAATTTCTTTTTTGCTTATCTTGCTAACAGCACAAATTTCCTTGAAAGTACGTGGCACGCCTTCTTGTCTGCAAGCTATGTACAGACAAGCTGAAGCGATTGCATCATTGGCTCTGCCTTTTAGATTCTTGCCGTCATGGACTTGTTTAAACAAGTTGTTAGCTCTGTCCACAATAGTTCTGGGTAAGTTTATACGGTCTGCCATACTATTAATCTCACGGAATGAATTAATCAGTGCTCTATCTGAGCTGCTCATACTTCTCCTATTCTGATACTTAGAAACTCCGAAGTCATCAAATGAAGCATCACCTCGACCAGGTCCAATCATAGTGGATAAATCGGATCCATTCAACAGTGGGTTTTCTGGTCCACCCACACGAGATGGATCAACACCATTTTTCTCTCTGTAGTCATTTACTCTCATTGTTGTTTGGAGATACAAGCAAAACTTAATAAAATAGAATATGATTTCTTATTTTGTATATTTTGTAAGCCTTACATGATTGGTATAGTAAATTTGAGCAAACTGCCTTATCAAGTGGTTTAGTGATCAACCTTATTGGGACGGGATTAAAATCTCCGTGTTCGCCCGTTGGTTTTCCCTGCACGGAGTGGCGCCCTTAAAAAAAAAAAAAAAACTATATATAAGTGAATTGGATTTCTGGTTACCACTCACACTTATTGATACGGACGTAGGTGGTGTTAATATCTACCAAGGAACCCCACCCCTTCACCACTAGCTAGCCTGGGTAAATTCGGCGGGTAGCAAATGGCGCCCAACGTGGGGCCCGAACGCGGCGGCGGAATGCGGAAATCCGCGGCGGCAGAAAGAAGTCTCCAGATGACAGCACGAAGCCCCAGGTGTGAAAATGCTCCAAAGTAACAGCAATCAGGGTCCCAGACAGTTCAGTTAGTTTCAGTAGTTACTCTGAAAAGAAGGGCCCCACGTTTTGCGTCGTTTACTAATGTATACAGTATTTATGTGGCGCAGAAGTGATAATCCCTCGAAGAGTAACTCTCCGCAAGTCCGTGTCGAAACACCACTCGTGACACAGTTTAGGAAATTAATCAAGGAAAAGATACACTCACCACAAGTTCTCCGCGTAATGCACGCACAATCGAACAGTAAGCGTATCGGAAGTCCAGGTCGGTCGCGGAACGCGGCGGCGGAATGCGGAAATCCGCGGCGGCAGAAAGAAGTCTCCAGATGACAGCACGAAGCCCCAGGTGTGAAAATGCTCCAAAGTAACAGCAATCAGGGTCCCAGACAGTTCAGGAATCAAAATGAAAACCCTGTAAATTGATTAAATAATAGTATTGTGCGTATAACATCTTCCTATGCAAACAGTGAACACTAATTCATTCACTAGAATGTGTTTAAATTTTTTTTCTTATTCCAACAAGTTTATCTACCAAAATATTCGAAATACAATTAAATATTCAAAGTACAAAAGCAAGTTACTAAATTTACACTCAAAACTTCAAAGGAAAATTTCTAAACATCGAAAAGTTACCCCTTAATTTGTAATACATTTCCAGTTAACAAAAAATTTCACATTATCAACAACTTTTAAGTATAATTGGTCAGGACTATGATCTGAGTAATAAATATAATAATATAATTTAATTCAATAATTTAGTTAGCTGCATACATTCGCTATACGCTTGTCCACAATAAAGTATTTTGCATGAAATTCAAAACATTGTATTCGGTCGCTAAAGTCTTTAGTGTTCTTCCAGAGAATTCCGCTCCATTGTCACAAATAAGATATGTGGGAATACCGAACATGAGGAAAATATTCTGTTCCAGGTGTTTGGCTACGAGAGATGAAGTTGCCGCTCGCAGGGGAAAACAAAACAGTAAACTTGCTAAAGGTGTCAGTGACCACAAGAATGTATTTATAGCCTGAAGTGGACCGAGGTAGTGGCCCTAACAGGTCCGCCGCAATCATTTTCCATGGTCGATCTACTCCTCTTCGGGATCCCATCATTCCCGCTGGTCGTTGGTTGTCACTCTTTGTGGTCTGACAGACTCGACAGCGTGCAACGTATTTCGAAACGTCCTGTCGCATCTTTGGCCAATAGAACTGGTTTTGTACTCGTGAAAATGTCTTGAAGGATCCTAGGTGACCTGCTGTAGGTTCGTCATGACACATATGGATGATTTTGGCTCTATCCTCTTTGGGGATGACTCGCTTCCATTCTGAAGTGATATCCCATTAGCGCTGTTCGACTAGGGATGTGTTTCCACAAAAGGTCCTTTTCCACTCTCCAAGTGGGATACTGGTCACCCTTCTCGGTCACCTCCCGTAGCATCTTCTTGTACCATCCATCTTCAACTTTCAGAACTTCGGAGACCACTGGAACCATCTCCTGCTCCTGCTCCACAGATCTTGATAACATATCTGGAACCACGTGCTCTTTCCCTTTTCTATGGACTAGAGTGTAGCTGTATGGTTGAAGTCGAAGTGCCCATCTGGCTAGCCGACCTTGGGGGTCTTTTAAGTTATGCAACCACAAAAGGCTGTAGTGGTCAGTAATAATTGTAAAGTGACTTCCCTCAACATAAGGTAGGAATTTTTCCACCGCCCATATGACGGCCAAACACTCTCTTTCTGTCGCCGAAAATTTTTGTTCACTTCTTGACAGAGTTCTAGATGCATAAGCGATTACTTGCTCTCCTTCTTGAGTGAGAACAGCTCCCAATCCTACACCTGACGCATCACATGATATAATGAAGGGTTTGCTAAAATCAGGGCATGTCAATATAGGAGCTTTAACCAGGCAACTGCGTATGTCTTCAAAAGCATTTTGGGCCTCATCTGTCCACGTAAACCTCTTGTTTTTCCTTAGCAGGGACGTGAGTGGATAAAGTCTACTTGCAAAGTCAGGGATAAACCTGCGGTACCAAGAGGCCGTTCCGCAAAATTGTCTAACTTCCTTTTGGTTTCTGGGCACGGGAATCTGAACAATAGCCTGAACTTTTTCTGGGTCCACGCGTAAACCTCTACTATCAACCACGTATCCGAGGTAGCGTAACTCCTGGCGACAAATGCAGCACTTTTCCTGGTTGAGAGTCACGTCCACAGCTCGAAGTCGATTGAATATCTTCTCCAGAACTTCCAAGTGATGGTCAAAATGTTGAGTCACTACAATTATATCATCCAGATACACGAAAACGTGTGGTTCTAGGTCCGCTCCTATGATTTGATCGATGAACCTTTGCCAAGTGGCAGGCGCATTATGTAAGCCAAACGGCATTGTCACAAATTCAAACAGTCCACGACCCTGTACTGTAAACGCTGTTTTTTCTCTACTGTCTGCGGCAAGCGGGATTTGCCAATAAGCAGATTTTATATCCAATGAGGAGAGGTATCTAGAATCTCTTAGTCTGTCAAGAATCGTCGTAACCTGAGGTAGAGGATATGCGTCTCTTTTTGTTACAGCATTCAATTGACGAAAATTAACACAAAATTCTTTTCGATCCGTCAGGCTTGTCTACTAAAACTATCGGTGAAGACCATGCGCTCTTTGATGGGGTAACAACTCCCAATTCCAACATTTTTGTCCAGCTCCTCATTCACAATCTTCTGTATACTAGGGGACATCGGATAATACCTTTGTTTTATGGGTTGGCGTCGCCCGTATCAATCCGGTGTTCTACTACACTTGTCCGTCCTAATGGTTTTGTCTGTTGTTTGAATTGGTTTTCAATAAATTCCTCTAGCCTTTTCTTCTGCTCAGGATCAAGATGTTCCTCAGACTGCAGTCCCCCTTTTGTCCAAATCGATGCCAGTCCCACTTTTGTCGGTGCAAATTCCCAAGTCCTGTTGTAAATGTCTGTGACAATTTGCATAAGGTTCCAGAAGTCTATGCCTAGGATAAGTGACTGGTTCAAACTCGGTACAACAATGACTCCTAGGTTTCTTGTCCTAGCCTCAAGAGTAACAGGAAGGTCAACAATTCCTTCAATCACATGTTTTTGGCCATCCGCTGTTTCCACATATTTGTTCTCAATAGGTTTCAATTTGGCTGGGAACCTCTCTAATATCCAAAGTCCTTCCTTACCCAAAACTGAGTGTGAAGCTCCTGAATCAAGTAAGG